>MJUT01022053.1:18268-34282 GCA_002080005.1 Gigantidas platifrons
GTAAAAATGTATAACAAAGGGAAATAACTCATTTTTTATATCGACTTACAAAGTTGAAAAATACGATGTCAAACTTTTGTTTTCCTTTGCCACTTTCTTTCAAACGTCTTTTCCGGGAAGGCATTGTGAATGATGTGAATTTCAAAGTTCGAATTTTTATAATTACCGTGAAATCTAATCAGAAAATCGATCGATATACGTTACATTAGTTAATGTTCTAAATTTAACTTTGACATATTCAAATTAGATAGGGGGCGCTACAATGTAAACATGAAACAGTTGTTCGAAACGTGAACCAAACTGGCGACATATAAGCGACAAAAAATGAAAACACATTTAAAAAGGGCACTTGTGTTTACGAAAAAGACATCCACGTTAGTCACAAAGGGCAGGCGTCACTCGGACAAGGGCGTGCGCTGCAAACACAATATCAATTTCTAGATATTGAAATATCCATCCGCAAAATCCGCGTTGCAACAAAGAAATACTGATAGATGAGCAAACGTGCATACAAGTACCCGATATTGAGGGGGATTTATAATATATGAATGTTGTATGCATGCTCTTTCTGATATTTAAGTTACTCGCCCTCTTACAATTGACACTATATGGACTATAGTTTTGTCTGGGCGGAAGGTTGCGACACATGTTGTGTAAAGCAGTGTCTTCCGGTTTACACGAGCGCTAGCATTAAACGATTCGATCGTTTAAAAACACAGGGCACAGAGATGACAGTTATGAAAACAATCTATTTGAACCCTTTAGAAAAAGTGATAATTTTTTCAACAACTCAATATGGCAAAGAGACAACATACCGGCCATTTTTTATCTATAAAGCTGTTTCTCAAATAATAGTTCGATATATATATCTAACTCTAAGATTTACAATTTTAGGATGGGAACATATAAATAAATAGTGAAATTCGTCACCGATTAAATTTTCTGAACATTTTGTACACATTCTGTGCTCTTTATTAATATGGTACCAACGACAGTTTCCAGTTCATGTTACTAGCTCTGAATTTAGTAATACAATTTCGGTGTTGTTGGTCAACACGTAACATGTAGCGTTCTAAACAAACATCTTGTTTATTGATGGAATAAAAAATACCTCTTGACAAGTGCAATTTGGCTTTAACAGTTTTGATCAAATTGATATACTAAGATCTGTTTTATATTAACATTAATCCAGTTTACATTGACAGGCATCTGATTTCTAAAAATAAAACTTCGCTCAATGCTGTCAAAAATATTTTCAACATGTCTTACAAATAACATTTCGTGATTTCCTTCATTATATAAATTTAACAATAGTCTGTATATTTTTGATGATAATTTTACACCAGATATTAATCTACTCCAAAAACAAAGTATTCTAATTTTAATGCTTATGTCTAACGGATATCTTCCCAATTCCCCGTACACTAAAAAATTTGGAGTAGTAGCCCTAACATTTAGGATTTTTTTCAAAAATTGAAGGTGTACTTTCTCAATGCTGTGACTTTTTCCAATACCCAATATTTCACATTTATAACTATAGTATAATCAGTGCTACCAATGAAAGAAAAATATTTAATTTAAGGTCACTTTCTAGTAGAAGGTTTCTCATTTTTTAATAGACAGCATATATGCAGGGGTTGAATGTGCGTGATACTTGGAAGCTATTTTGTACCGCTGGAAGTCTTAACTTTTAGCATTAGTTATTGCATGGATAACATTAAATATGATATTGCGTCAAATTCCCCTCAATGTCCGCTAAACAACGGTGTGTTCATCGTTCAAAAACTTGTCAAACCCTCAAAAACTTCGACAACGTTTTCGCAACAGGCAATAAATGAACAAAGAAAAAAAAGAACAACATATAGTCAAAATATTTTACATGGGCATATTTTGCATAACATTAAAACAAAGAAATATAAAACGGTTTTTCCGGAATTGGCATTCGCTAAAGTCACCTTCGACAGAATGGTCATGATTTTTTTATGGAATTTGTAATGTTTGTGTTATTTGTTATGCCATTGGATTATTGCAATATTCAAAGAGTGTATGATCAAAGGTAAGAACAGTTGTATTTTAATGCCTCAAAATTGTATCAGATGTGGAAAAGGTTGCTAAACGTAGCGATATTTCACAGGTATTTTTTCTACATTTCCAAATAAAATAACGCTACATGTACAAATGTATGCCGAGAGTCCATAGCCTACGCCATAAACATTATGTTGTGCTATTTATTTTTACTAAAACAAAAGATCTGAATTCTGTATAAAAAAAATTATGTTGCATCATGAAAAACTGGAAATTTTGCAACCCATTTATATTAGTAGTGTATGACGTCTATGAGAAAACAGGATCTTATATAGATAGCAAGTAACTCTTTTTTTCATTCATTTTTGCTTTCAAATAAACTATTGAAGGACACTAACAAAATAAAAAAAAACAAATGGGCATATCGAATGCACCCTTTGAGTTTAAGGGTTAGTGTTATTTTTTATGGTTTTTAACGCCACTTTCAACAATATTTCAATTATATCGTGGTGATCAGTTTTATTGGTGGGGGAAACCGGAGTACCCAGAGAAAACCACCGACCTGTCGCAAGTCACTGACAAACTTTATCACATAATGTTGTATCGAGTACACCTCTCCTGAACGGCATTCGAACTCACATTGGTGATATGCACTGATTGCATAGGTAGTTGTTATTCCAACTACCATACGATCACATTATAGTAGTTAGAATTACATTACGACGGTCCTGTTAAACATCTGACTAACATTGTTGATCACTGTTGGATTGAATGTTCAGCCAGACGTTAAAATAAAACAAAAATACTTAATACGGCCGGATATCCTCCGCATCATGTGGGGTGTATACATTGCTTGAGACTATAATATAAATATTTATAGATTATTATATGGAATTTTTCATATCACGTCATATCAACCCGATACTCCCATATTAGCCCAAGGGCCGAAGGCCCGAGGGCTAATATGGGTAGAGGGTTGATATGGCATGTGATATGAAAAATGCCATATCATAACCTATTTATCATATACTTCAATGCGTCTTCCTTCGTATTTGTGAGAGCTGATCGTTTTCAGAAACCATGGGCATGGAGCGGGATTTGGGATATGATGCATTATCGCTATTTTGCGGTATTTTCCTTTGATCTTGCTATCTGAGAATTTCCCATCTCACGCTAGTAGAGTGAGATGGAAAATTATCGCCAGTAACTAAGCGTTGTCGAGGACGCACGTACGTAGTATTATTGCTGTGTTCTAATATGATGTTATAACTTAATGACGTCGCATTACCAAATCCTTGATAATAAGAGATTAACGATATAATATAGTAATTGTGTTAAAAAAAATGTCAGTATCTCAACAAAAAATATTAATTATGAATACAAAATAGCGACTACAATAATTAAAGATGTTGTTTAAAACTCGAGGACGTTTCTCATTCATCTCTCAGGGCTTCTCCCTTCGATGAGAGATGACTGAGAAAAGTCCTCTCGTTTTAAAAAACATCGTTAATCACTTAATAATGTCATATTATATCTACGTTTCTAATATGACGTCCTTCAAACGCTTTGAGTCCAAACCCGTGGTAAAATTAGTATATACCTACACCCATTATAATTTATGACGTCATCGACAATTTATAACGATATTTTACAATTTTTTACATATTAGAATCGAAATAATTCATGGTAGCGCAAATTTATATTATTTTTACAACGGGTAGGCACTTTATGCCAATTATTTTACCCCGAGCGTTATTATACGTATTTAGAGACATAATCTTTATACAGTTACACTTTTCATACAACACAAGATGATTCAAACTTTGGTTCATAAAGGAGTTTCATCATTTGTATAATAACGAGCATTTTCCATGTTTTCTTCGTAATCCATTTTGATAGTAACAGACGACGGAAGTAAACAACGAAAATAACGAAATCTGATCGGACCGGAAAACGTGAATTTCGGAAGAAAACTTTGTTTTCCAAATTTTCCAAATTTTCATTAAAGGAGTTGGTATGATAAGGGTCGATTTTGGCCCAATCTCAAAAACTGTTTATATAGATATAATATCAAACACAATCATTGAAAGGTAAGAAAAATAAATTTTTGGATGATTTCACTTTGTCCTTTGTTGCTTAGCAACGTAAATGGAGGAGGGTCCAATTAATCATTGAAACTCAAATATGGTTGTTTTATTTTACATATCTTGTATAGTCTTTTCGACAAAATGTTATATTATGTGCATGTACACTCTACAAATGATATTCAAATGCCCTATGGTAACATATAGTATTTTTGTGTAGTTATGTCACCATAGCAATGGTTTTGTAAGCATTAAATTAGCCTATATTTTTGCAATTAAAGGTTGAATGTTGACATCTACGATCTTTTGACTTGATATTTGACTAAGCAGTACACTTTTTTCAAGATATACACACTACAAATATCATTTCATATTCCAAAACTACATTTTGATATTTTTATTCATAGTTATGCCCCGTCCATAGCAACAGGTTTCCCTATGCACAGTATTTTCCTGTAGATCTCATGGACCTTTTATTTAATCAAGAAAACATTTCTACAACAGCACCCTAGCAGAGACATCTTATTATTTACTAACCAGTATATATTATAAGAATTCCTTAAATCTTACAATGTCCCTAGTAACCAAATATTATCCCTAGCAACCGAAGAAACTCGCCAATGCTGAGCTCTGTAAATTGTTGTTTTTTTTGTTTTTTTTTATAACCGAATGTTGATCTTTTTATTTTTTAAATCAAGAGAGGAAAATGTTTTCAGTAAATAGAATGTCAAGGGAACAAAGTCAACTGCACAACATGGTAAATCAGTGCTACAGCGGCAGGAGAGGATATAATCCATGTTGAATAATACAAAATTTAAAATGAATCCATGGAAACTGGAAAAAACCCCTCACCCAATTTACCCCAAAATGACAAATTAACATAAACCTTGAGATGTCAAATCTTCTTAATTTTGTTTTACCTGCATACCTTAATAAACTAGAATACTATAATAATAAAGCTAAAGAAAGTTGATCTGGTGATCACAGATACTCCCGCATTCCAATTTTTTATCCAGAAACCCTTAAAGCCCTATCTTCTAAGAGAAAAGGGGCTATAATTTATGAAAGGTAAATGTCAATTTCACCATGATCAAATTTAATCTGTATTTTATGGTACATTGCATTGTGTTAAAGTTTGAAAATATTTGGTTAAGTAGTACCTTAAATATCATCCAGAAACCTAGTAAGTCCCTATTTTCTAAGAGAAAAAGGGCCATAACTTATGCACGGTAAATGTAAAATACACCATAATCAAACTTCACCTGTATCTTATGGTATACAGCATTTTGTTAAAGTTTGAAAAGATTTGGTTCAGCGGTACTTAAAATATCATTCGGAATCTTAAAAAGTCCCTATTTTCTAAGAGAAAAAGAGCCATAACTCAGGAACGGTAAATGTTATATACACCGTAATCGAACATCACCTGTATTTATTGGTCCACAGCATTGTGTTTAAGTTTGATAAAATTTGGTTGCGTCATACTTTGAATATCATCTGAAAACCTAAAAAGTCCCTATTTTCTAAGAGAAAAAGGGCAATAACTCAGGAACGATAAATGTGAAATACACCCTAATCAAATTTTACCTGTATCTAATGGTCCACAGCACTGTGTTAAAGTTTCAAAAGATTTGGTTGAGCCAAACTTTGAATAGCATCCGGAAGCCTAAAATGTTCCTATTTTCTAAGAGAAAAAGGGCCATAACTCATGAACTGTAAATGTGAAATACACCGTAATCAAACTTGACCTGTATTTTATGGTACACAGCAATGTGTGAAAGTTTGAAAAGATTTGGTTGAGCAGTACTTTAATTATTATCTGGAAACCAAAAGTGTGACGGACAAACAGACGAACGGACGAACGGATATGATGATCCCTATATACCCCGACTCTCGTCGAGCGGGCGTATAATAAATCATGAAAACCTCTGAAATCACTGTATGGCTAGAGTATCAGGTATTTTTTTTCTTTAAATTGATAATACCCGATATACAATATCTTATAGTGGAGGAAAACAGACAACACAATGCACTATCGGGGAATCATAATGCCCGCACATGATTGCTAAGCTATATCTAGTAGCTGATGTCTAGTCTTAAAGACACAGCATTTTATTGGAACTATCAGTTAACAGTGCCCTAACCATTAGTAAATACTGTTGTGCGTTTTATCCAAATCCATTGCTGAATCATACCTATCTAGTAAATGAAAATTGAACCTATTCCTACATAATTAACAACAGTGCTTAATAACACGGAGGCAACAATGACACATCAAGGACAATATCAGACATTATCTAATACAAAATATCATTAATGTTGTATCGTGACTATACCATTTATTATATTCAAGATTTTGACGTATATCCATAAGTTAACCAAAACCTATGGTGCATGGTCGTATCATCGTATGGACGTGTAGATCGATGGACAAGGGTACATACTTGTACTTCTTTGTGATAATGGTAATCAAACATAATAATGCTTATCGAAAAAAATCCAATGTCATAGATGCATTAAATTCTTCAGTACAAGCTTCACTTCATTGTCATCATCAATTAACTTTTAGTGTCGGTGAGATTTGCACTCATTACGGAAGTCAATATCCATGTGACGAGCACATCACAGTAAACACACAACAATCTCTGGCCCCAATAATGCAACATTTAGGAAAGTCTTATAACTTTCTAACTTTATTTTTCTGAACTTTATAGTTTCTTCTTTTTCTGCTTTTGAGTTTTAATGTACATGTAAGATTTGAAGAAAAAAAATATTCAGCCATATACGAACACGATATGTTTACCGTAAATATATATTTCTTTATGAGAATAAGTTGTGTTCTTTGCTTTTTTTTTAAACACTTTTATGGTTTAAATTGTATAAAAGGGATCAATTTCAGTTCATTATACATTGTATAACATTTTTTTCAGTCGGCACTAAACAAGGCAACGATAGCAATGTTAACCTTTATTGTACGATCCGTTTTCCTTATGTCATTTCTTTTATATTTTTGTAATTAAAAGTTGAATACAATTGGTATGTGTTGCATCTCTGCTAAGCACACGACAGTAAAGCATTAGAACAAAAACTGGTTGGCTCGGAATCATGATAATGTGTGAATGCCCATGTCTATCCGCCCAGCATTGAAATGGAACTAAAAATTCCAACTATGGGTGTTAGTCTAGAACAAACCAGACAGCACCATTTTGATATAAACTTAACTTGCTCTCGCCATGGTATAGCTGAAGAATTGTTCACTTGGCGGTAAGCAACGATCACTTTTACTAATGATTAAGAATTTGTACTAGAAAATTATCAGCTATATTTCTATCTTATTATGTTACCCAACATTTCACAATTAAAAGAACTGGGGAATGTACAGCATCAATAGATTCATACATGCTATTTAATAATCAATATTGTTACAATGTTTTTAGAATTATGTTTTGTGGAGTTTTTTTTATTGTACGGGAAAATCATGTTTATTATTCTCATTATGGTCAGTTCATAATTTACTTGCAATAATCCATCAAGATTAAACTTACAATCTAACACTCCAATGAATGGATACTGAAGTTCCGATATTAAATAAGTATCTGTATGTAAATTGTAATATCATGGAAAATGGGGAAAAACTTTAATATAATGACAAATTATCAAAATGATCATCAATCAGTTATCAAAATCTGAACATGTGAATTTCATCGTGTGTCTGTATAATAAATATCAAGTTATTTTATTTGTCATGCTTTAAAAAAGTTTGCTCGGAGTAGTTAACCCAAAATGAAGTGCTATAATATATGGACATTCGATATTTTGTTTTAACGGTTATTTTAACATTAAATAATGTTAGCACATCAAAAACGTTTTATTATGATGCATAATGATTTTGTAAAAAAAACAAAAACAGAAAAAAAATCGGTGATTCGATCTCACGATGTTGTTATCGGCAGTCATGTGTGCTAACCATTACGTCACCGCAACGTGAATATTGATAATGTAGAATTAAGTTATATATAAATAAAATTTATCGGAAATTCACTTTTTGAAAAAGTCAAAATAAACAAATTAATAATAATAAAAAGTAAAGGGACTACTAAAAATAGAAAGTTCTCATGTGTCGTTTACATGTCCAATGAATTAATTTCTAAGATAATCTGACGTACTACTGATCTGATAGTATAACGTGATTTTTCCTTTTGGTTGTTTGTTTTGTTTTCTGTACTTTTTGTTGGGATAATATTAAAGTATGTTTTAGCATTGTAACACATGAAATTCCACGGAGGGTTAGAAAAAAACCACGTCGGACTCAATGCACAATCAGGTCGGCAGTACTGTAAATCATCTCCAAAATTTAGCCGCTTTTTTTCTATTTAAATAACGTCAAAACTTGTTCATAAAAATTGTTCAAGTTTACCATACTCCCGTAGCAAAACAAATACGATAAACTAACTTTATTTTGGATGAGATTAAAAGGTCGATTTCTATTTCTATCTATTACGGATGAAAACGGTGAATAAAAAATGGCCGCTGACGAGAAATCGACCTTAAAATAATTTTTGATTGCAGAATTCATACTGACCACACTCGGGTACCAACACAAAAATTAAATGAGATATGTGTTTATGTATATTAAACATCATATTAAAATATGCTGTTGGTACCTGCTTGTGGTTATACTGAAAATTGACATTAAATACACATTTCTTGTTAGATTTCACATATTTTCACGAAACAATAGACTTTTCATTGACTAGTGTGACGTCATCGCACGTGCAAATATGGAAAATTGTTACCAAAATATCAGATGGGGTAAAGATCTTATAAAATCAACAAACAATCAAAGCTATACGTTTTATTTAAAATTTGCCTATTTATATTTTAGGCCAATTTCTGCCCTTATCATACCTACTCCTTTCTAAAATTTCATCAGATTTCAAAAAATTGCAAAATTTTCAAAATTTCAAATTTTTTTTTAAAATTTCAGAAAATTTCAAAAATTTCATAAATTTTCAAAAATTTCCAAATTCAAATTTTTTTCTGTGAAAAACTAAATACTCGATTTCATGTAAAATTTCCGGCCACCATTTTGAAAATTCCATATTACAACCCCCATGCAATACGGCACACATTATTACACCCCCCATGTAATACGGATCAGGTTATTACACCACTGGAAGATATGACTTGTTGCATTTCAAATTTATCACATATGCAAAATTAAACATATCTTGAGTAAGTATATGATAAATTATTATATAGATAGGTGTGAATTATGGGGATTTATCCGTGAAATAAATTCCGATATTTCACATGTGAAATATCAGTTTTTTCCCGCCGGAACTACTTTTGCAAAACTATAAGTGTAGTGGTTACATCCCTTGTTGTGCAAACGTGAATACACATACGATTGTAAGCTGAAAAAATTCCGGGAAATGTTATTGATCACTTTGGCACACAACCAAGATGACGTCATTGACATCATATGAAGACTTCCAGTTTGAAACGTAAAGATTAGACGTTATTTGGCTTCGCATACGCTTCAATTGTGATTTAATTTAACTAAAATAAGCTTTCAAAGTAAGCATTTTAATTATTTTTGTACATTGTTGTAAATATGAAAAATAGGATTTCACATTTTCAAGATGGCAGATGCTTCCAGCTGAACCTTGTAGTATCGTTGCTCGTAGATTCACACGCGTGCAATCAAATATACAAATAAAAAAATATATATATAAGAAATTTTTAAAGTCTATATAATAAACAGTATAACTAAATCATACATTTTGAATATCAAAATAAGACCACTCGTGACCGAATACGCATTAACGATTAAACTAGTGGACGGAACAAGTTCCGCCCACTCGTTTAATCCTTATGCGTACTTCGGTCACTCGTGGTCTTATTTTGATATTCAAAATCTACGATTAGTTATACTATATTTAATTTATCCGCTATATCTTGTTTTACAGTATGTAGAATAAGGCTTGGTCGTATATTATACATCTATTGATGTCATCATTGCGATGATAAAGGTCTTCTTAGAATTACCTGGTGAAGACGATCACCAAAATAGATTTAAGTAGGCGGATATAGCATCCCGCCGGTCCCCCCGATATTTGAGACGTCGTGAATGATATTTTAGTGTCATTTAAATGCATTATATCTTATCTCAAATTTACGAAAACAATCTTGTATTTTGTGTTTTTGTGTCGGCACTGTACAAGTACAATGATCATTTTGACAAAATTTAAGAGGCGTAACAATTTGAATTTAAGTCTGATGTTGTTTTTCTTTTGTTTGTTTTTTTTTATGTTTTTTTTGTTGTTGTTGTTTTTGTTTCTATTTTTAATTATTTTATTCTATTTTTTGTTTTTTCAATTATTTTATTCTATTTTTTGTTTTTTCAATTTTTTTTTTAATCCGATTAGCCGTTGTATATCCAATCACCGAAAGGTGGAGGTTGTGAACACATATAACAGTGTTTAACCTTTCTTCCCCAAGACATGAAATGGATTTCCATTGTCATGATGTGTGTGAGTGATTGTTGTTTAGCGCCAATTCATCAGTTTTTGAGCAATATCATGACGAGAAAAAGAAAATGTTCAATGAGATGATAATGAGGTTCGCTTTGTTCTAGACCAACACGCTGAGTTGTATTTGTATAGTGCTAGTTCACTGAAACAACAGTACGGGTAGACATGTTGCTCCACTCGGACACATTATTCTGATTCCGAGCCAACACCAGTCTTTGCTCTTCCTCCTTAATGTTGCATTCTTAGAGGAGAAGAAACAAATACATGTTCCCATTTTATAGTCTTTGGCTTGACCCGACCGGGACTCGAACTCACAATCTACCGCACTCGATGCGAACACGCTAACCATACGCCATCGATGCGGTTCGGCATGACTTGAGGTGAAAGCTGTTTTTTTGTTTTGTTGTATTAATATTGGTGGAATTATTGACCATCACAGTTTAAACTGTCTTTTCATTACCTCTACAAGTATAACGTTGTTCCTCTACATGCTACCATGTTACGGTTAAAACTCATCAAATTATACTATGGTATCAAATTAGTACACTGTACCTTAATAAAGCTGTACTTATGTCAGACAGAAACAAATCCAAATCTGTGTCAATGTAGAGGATTTGAGTTTATGGTGTTTAACACCACTTTCAACAATATTTCAGTTATATCATGGCGGTCAGCTTTATTGGTGGAGGAAAAGAGGAGTGCCCGGAGAAAACCACTGACCTGTCGCAAGTCACTGACAAACTTTATGACATAATGTTGTATCGAGTACACCTCGCCATTAGCGGGAGCACAATTTTAGTCCCTTGAGTTTGCTAAGTGTTATAATGAAGCTATATTTTTAGATAGTCGAGTGGACAACATATATCGCCAATAAGCGAATTGGTGCTGCAGTGTAACAGTGGTGTGGGTTCGAATCCGGCTGAGTGAAAAACTAAAATTTGTCAGTTAAAAAATATTTGGCTATGGTGTTTAACGCCACTTTCAACGAAATTTCAGTTACCCGGAGAAAACCGACCTGTCGCAAATCCCTGACAAACTTTATCATATAAAGTTGTATCGAGTACACCTCACATGAGCAGGGTTCGGACTCACAACTTTAGTGGTGATAGGTACAAATTACACAGGTAGTTGTAAATCCAACTACCATACGATCACGAGTCGTAATCGTATGGTAGTCGAAATTACACTACGACGGTCCCATTAAAAATCTGACTAACACTGAACATTGATCACTGTTGGATTGAATGTTCAGACAGACGTTTATATAAAACAAAAATATTTAATACGGCCGAATATCCTTCGGTATCATGTGAGATGCATACATTGCTTGAAACTATATTCTAATGCATTTTGTTTGTATCGCCGGATTTGATTGGTTACTATTCTACATAATATTCTCAATCTAAAAGCCGTAACTAAGGGGTTCAGCTGAAAGGATCCACCACACACAAAAATAATTAAAATCCCTACCTTACAAACTTATTTTAGCTTAAAATTGATCAAAAGTGAAGAGTACACGAAACCAAAACACGACTGATCTTTACGTTTTAAACTGAAAGTCTTCATATGACGTCATGTGTATGCGCCTAAGTCATCAACAACATTTCGCGGAATATTAATTTGCGTGATTTTTAGACCCAGGGATATGCAAGAATACATTTTTATACATTGGAATTAGAATACATTAGAATGGAGATAACTGTATTGTATTTGAAAATTTAACGCGTCGCCAGTAAACTCAATTTGCGACCATCAAATCTCCAATTGATGCCGTGAAATTTTCAAATACAATACAATTATTTCCTAATCAACATGTACATTTACGACGGGAAGGTCAATCACATGCACCAGTGCATGTGCTAATGAGATTATACCCAACCGATACATCGCTCGTTTGATTACAAAGCGAAAGAAGGACGTCATGCTAGAATCTTAAAAATAATCCACTGTTCGAACAATAGTGTGACGTATTATGTAGTGGAGAATTACGGGTCTCGTTGATTATTTCTAAGAATCTACAAGTTGGAGTGTGTTCTCTTACATAATACATTTCTATCTGCAACCGTGTTTTCATTTCATATTTTTACCTTTTTAATGTTCAGAAAACTAAATAAGCCACAATTAACAAAAAATAAACAGCAAAATTGTATCGGCATCCGTGCTTTCAATTCACATTTATATTTAGATATTTCAAGGTCTTTCAAGTGAATAGAATCGTTTATATTTAGATAATTCATAGATATTTCAAGTGTCCCAAATGTTCACCTGTGATCTGTCTGATTTGTTATTAATTGCGGTCGGTTCGTTAGCTGTTTTTGTATTGCGAGAATACATTTTAAAAGTTCACATACTCGTCAGTTCTGAACATAAATTATGCCAGACCTGAAATACTTGTCTCGTGTCTTGTATATATTGATCAATTGCTTCTTTAAACAAACTGTTGATATTTTTTTTAACAACGTTTACTATCAAGAGTTATATATACTAATAATAGCGTATTGTAGTGTGCTCACCGTAGCCGAGTGGTTAGATGGAAGTTTTGTAAGTCAAAGTAGACTTTTAAAAGCCCAGCAGTGGTTCGATACCCGAAAATCCCACAATATGTATATATAAGACTAAAACAGTAAAAGGTTAAAGTTCATATATTCAAGAACAAAAGAATAAACTGTAGATTCTTAAAAATAATCCATTGTTCGAACAATAGAGTGACGTCAGAGAAATGTATTATTGTATGTAGAATAAGGTATATTATACACCTATAATGATGTCATCAGGTGAAGACGATCACTTAAATTAGATTTAAGTAGGCGGGTATAACATCCCGCCGGTTCCCCGTTTATTCAACAAAACTTATTTGAGACTCATGAATGATTTAAAATGTCATTTAAAAGCTTTATATTTCATCTCAAGTTTACGAAAACAATCTTGTATTTTGCGTCGTCACTGTACAAGTATCATGATCATTTTCACAAAATTTAAGATGGCGTAACAATTTGTATTTAAGTCTGATGTTGTTTTTTTTTCTTTTGTTTTTTTTTTAATGATTTAATTCTATTTTTTTGTTTTTAATTATTAATATTTTTAAAAGTCCGAATTGACGTTGGAAATCCAACTACCGAGAGGTGGAGGTTGGGATGACACAAAAGTAATTAACCCTTCTGGCTGCCTCAAGACATGAAATGGATTTCCATCGCAATGATTTGTTTGTTTGTCTGTTTGATGCTGTTTAACGCCACTTTCAACAATATTTCAGTTTTGTCGTGGCTGTCAGTTCTATTGGTGGAGGAAACCGGAGGACCTGGAGAAAACCACCAACCTGTCGCAAGTCACTGACAAACTTTATCACATAATGCTGTACACCTCGCCCTGATAGAGATTCGAACTCATCATCAGTGGTGATAGGAACTGATTGCATAGGTAGTTGTAAATCCAATTACCATACGATCACGGCCACTATGTCCCCACGGCATGATTTGAGGTGACAGATTATTGACCATCACAGTTTATACTTTCTTTTTATTACCTCTACAAGTATAACGATTTTTCTCTTCATCTTACTAGTATCATGTTACGGTTAAAACTCATCAAATTATACTATAGTATAAAAACAGTACAATGTACCTTAATACAGCTGCACTTATGCCAGACAAAAACAAATCAAATCTATGTCAATGTAGAGGGTTTGAGTTTATGGTGTTTAACGCCACTTTCAACAATATTTCAGCTATATCGTGGCGGTCAGCTTTATTGGTGAAGGAAAAGAGGAGTGCCCGGGGAAAACCACTGACCTGTCGCAAGTCACTGACAAACTTTATCACATAATATTGTATCCAGTATACCTCGCCACGAGCGGGATACGCACTCACAACTTTAGTGGTGATAGGCACTGATTGCACAGGTAGTTTTAAATCCAACAACAATATGATCACGACCACGATGGCCTCTGTCAATGTAGATTAGAGGTAAAGGAACTGATAACAAATTTTACTTGATATTTAAACATTAAACATCATGTTGGTTCTTATATTTAAATGTTTTCCCCAACCCCCTGTTAGCGTCTTTTTAACCCTCGTCTTTTCTGTTGTCAGAGTTATGTTCCTCATCTTTCCGGCACAATTATTTTTGTTGATAGGGTTATGGCAAGGCGTGCTCGATACAACATTATGTGATAAAGTTTGTCAGTAACTGAAATATTGTTGAAAGTGGCGTTAATCATCATAAACTATGCTTATTTTTTCACAATATATTTTTGTGAAATAAAACGACAGATGTGTATTATCTACAGGAAGTGACCATTTTTTAAACACTAAGTGACGGTGACCGACTTCTTCCACTTGTCACGGTTTATTTTAGTTATACTTAACATGTACATCAATCAATTGTGTCACTGCTCAAACTACAAGTTAATACATTTTGTAAATAAATATTAAAATCAAATCTCACCTCAGAAGACAATTATCACCACTTTGTTATTTACTAGATCCATACTTCATGTACATGTATATGTGCACATTTGCGTCCCGAATGAACTTGAAGTATTAAAGTATTTTTTTACCGGTAGCTGAGCGGATCACTGAAGGGTGAAAGTATATCCATGACTGGGCGCACCTTACTGAGACGCCGTTTAAATAAACTTAGTTTCTGATTTAATGTGGTTGTTATTAGTTTTTATGATGCCATATCTACATAATCTTTATATCATAATAAACCGTAGGATATGAAGAATAATTTTCCGACAATATTTATGAAATATATTGATATTTATTCTGTCGTATCCCACCACGGAATCCCCCTTCTGTCTTAAGAACGTCCCGTCAGATGTAACATTTCTTTCTCTAATTCTTGTTCAATTTTCACACTTCTCAACCCGTGTGAGAAAAAATCGATAATCAACGTGTGGATCACTTTGTTCTCAGTCGCTGATTGGTCAGTTACGAATTACGTAATTTTCTATGCTTATCAAAAATTAGCAACGTTTAAATAATAATAATTCTTTATTTGCATAATACACCCCTGTGGGTCAATCAAATACAAATACAAACAAGCAAACATAGAAAACATAGAAAATTACAAATTGATCATAATATAGGATTCACAAAATAAATCCTATTAACTAACATTATATTTTTCACATGTCTTACCTTTGACCGACAAGGATCTCCTTTTTCCAATTCTGTAGAATTAAAAAATGTAAACAAATCGCGTCGTCTGCTTTATGAAATATTTATAAAAAAAAAATTCAGATATCCTTGTCTGAGATTTCCGTCTTGCCCTCTTACCGGTGTTTGATTCTTTTTCTCACTAATATTTTATTGAAAATACAGTATTTTCCTTCATGAAACATGACGTGGCACATATTTTGACGTCATTAA
>MJUT01022053.1:34679-46323 GCA_002080005.1 Gigantidas platifrons
TTAACTAACATTATATTTTTCACATGTCTTACCTTTGACCGACAAGGATCTCCTTTTTCCAATTCTGTAGAATTAAAAAATGTAAACAAATCGCGTTGTCTGCTTTATGAAATATTTATAAAAAAAAAATTCAGATATCCTTGTCTGAGATTTCCGTCTTGCCCTCTTACCGGTGTTTGATTCTTTTTCTCACTAATATTTTATTGAAAATACAGTATTTTCCTTCATGAAACATGACGTGGCACATATTTTGACGTCATTAAAGAATGCCGTTAAAGGTACGGAAAAGGACATTTAGAAATACGAAAAAAAAAATTAAAATAAAAGATACAAATATATTTAATACGTTTGGATTCTGTATTTAAAAAAAACAATGGTTAAATCCGTAATATATCTGTTATCCAGCTATCAGACAGGGTATATATAATCTGACATTCCGGCTTAGGATAAGGATCTATCGGTGCGCGACAAATTTTGGGAAATGGCACCTTGGGGGTAACTTGCAAATATCTTTTAGTGGTTCATTAGAGAAACAACCTCTAACATTGTTTCCCGTTTATTACGATAATTTCTCAAATCTCGATAGTTATATTTTCACATTTTAAAGTTCTCGGTAAACCTCGAACTTTAAATTGTGAAAATTTACCTATCTTGATTTGAGAAATTATCGTAATAAACGGGAAACAATGTTAGAGACTATATGTTACAAACTGATAAGATTTTCGGGCATTTCACGAAAACGCATGCACGGAAATCGCACCAAATCTGTTAAGAAAGTAAACGTCAAAATTCTTCCAACGTAATACTCGATGGCCGTTTTCTGTTGAGGTTTTTTGTTTTTATCCGCATGTATCTAAGTCCATTCAATGTGTCAGATACTGAACTGAAATGCTGATCACCAACTTTAAAGGCGTTTCCCGATAAATTTAGGTGAAGTTGAGTAAATATTTGTTCACTGTTATGCAGATCTATATTGTAAAAAATAATACAAGAAATTTTGAAGATGACTTTGAAAGATAAAGAAATATTGACCGAAATGAAATGTCCACTTCTTAAGTTTACTAAAAAAAAACAACGTCGCTTGGAATTTTAACGATTTATAACGCAGCACACAAATAAATCATCGAAATTTGTAAAATTGTACCAAGCAGTTAGTTCTATTCAGAGGCTACCATTAATATGGGACGAAGTCCCAACTATGGTAGAGATAGACATTTTTTTCTATATATACTAATGACTAAATTTTCATGCAACGGAAATGACATACCGGAAACATTACATGTACAGCTACAGTGGGTTTCTGCAAACAAAACGATGCAGTAAAAAATTGCTCTTGTAGGGCACGAGTATCAAAGTACTATAAAAACGACATATTGTATAAATAAAATCAAGAACGGGTACAAGGATGTAGAAAACAAATCAAGTTGCAGCTCTCGTGAGAAGTGGAACCTGTTCAAAATATCGCCAGATAGAGCGTGAAGTAGTCATTGATTTACTACTTCCGGTTATGAACCATGTTCGGTAGCGGATATGAAAACTGTCCGGAGTTTGGTCCTCGATATACTGTTTAAAAAAATTATTGGACTTCGTCCCAAGTTAGGTAACACCTATTATCATATTACCAATCATGAGTATAATATGGATTAGGCATAGCCAACAGGCGAGCATCGCATCTACGCATATACATGTACATGTATTTTACCAGTCTATGATTATCAGTCCAGTCTCTTGAAGTTTCAAAAATAAAAATAAATTAGAAAAAAAAAATTTTCTTATTTGTTTTTCAGTTTTTGAAAATGATTTGATTGATTTGATTTTTGGTGTTTAACGTCACTTTCAACAATATTTCAGCTATATCATGGCAACCAGTTTTTGTGGTGGAGGAAGCCGGAGTACCCGGAGAGAACCACCGACCATGGGCAAGCAACTGGTAAACTTTATCACTTGCGGTTGCGAGTCGAGTGCGCCCTTTTTTGTAATTTACAAAGCCGGGCGCGAACCCACGCTGTATTGGTGATAGGCTTGTATGAGTTGTTAGATCCACCGTCCTAACTCATTGAGCCACCCGGGCCCCTTAGTTTTTGAAACTTCAAGTGACTGTGATGAGTCAAACGTCTATCATTTAAACAAAAGTATCATTTTCATCATGTACAGGGTCTTGTTATGATTTTTTTTTATCCCATGACTACTCTAGAAAATACATTTTTGTACACATGAGACGCACGAGAGTAGTCGGAGGGATGAAAAAAATCGTAACAAACCCCTGTGGGTCATGTTGCTCGTATGTGTTTTATGTACATGTTTTGTAAAATAAATGATGAAAGTTCATAATGTTAAATTTTGACATGATTATTTGTAAAAATGTGGTTCAAAGTCCACCGAAATGTCAATGATATAAGAAAACAAATAATAGCTTTCATAAAGAAATATATAATCATCCTTTTCACGCACAAATCAATTCATAACTCCGACAGAAAAGGCAAAAAATATCGAATGTCTTACCCCCACTGACCCACTTCTCTTGTTGTAAACAAACAATTTTGATCGGACCAATCGGCAGTTGATCAAAATGAAACAAGTAAGAGAAACCAGCTACCTCACGATCCTATGACCAACCCTGGAATATGCAGCAATGGTTTGTGATCCCACCACCCAAACCCTGATATAGACATTCGAAGAGCTGCCCGCTTCGTCATAAATGATTACACCAGCAGAACACAAGGATGCGTGACAAGCATGTTAACATCACTTGAGAGGCAGACTTTAGAACAACGGAGGAGGATAAGCAGACTCGTTATGATGTATAAGATCCAGCATCGACTCGTGGACATCGACCGAGACTTATACCTCAGACAACTTTAGGGGCGAAACAAGAAGGTCTAACGATTGTCCATTTTTTAAATAAATTAATCGTTTCATGTACGGTTTCCTTTCTATTTTTTGGGGGGATTATTTTTAAACTGGATAGTTATTTTTTATTCAAATTATAAGGCTGTTTCCTGTACTGCACTCTGTAATGATCATTTATCAAGCATTAAGTATGTATTCTATAGAAATACATCTATTTTGCTAATAGATACAACCTATGTGATAGAAAATGGGCTATATATACAAGATGTACTTTAGTCGGAACTAACTTTCATGACGTCATAGGTTAGGAATGTGGGGAAACCCCAGTGACGTCTTTGTAAACATTGCGGAATCTCCGTCAGGAAAATCTCAACGTACTCGAGATTTATCTTACTAATTTTAAATATAAAAGACATTCTTTTCACATTGCTGGGAACTGCACCGTTCAAGACATAAACAATTATTCGCCAACCAATTGTAAATCGCCACCAACTTGAGAAACGCAGGGCAATGATTGTTTACTCTAAACAGTGTCAGTGACAGCGATCATGAAATGAATGACGTCACGTAACAATATACTTGTGTAACGTAAACTATAGCGATTGTCATTTTTTAAAATAAATTAATCGTTTCATGTAAAGAAGCTGTACGGATTCCTATTTTTTGTTTGTTATTTTTAAACTGGATACTTATTTTTTATTCTAATTAATAGTCTATTTCCGGTCATTCTCTCTGATTTTCCATTCTATGCTGAAACTTAAAAACCACTTCCGGTTGGTATTGTTAGTATATTGATTCATTTCCTTACACACGTGTTGCTGTTTAGCTCGCATCTTGCGATGCTCGCTATTATGGGACGATGTCCAACTATGGTAGAAATAGCAATTGTTTTCTATATACTAATGACTAAATTTTCATGCACCGGAAATGACATACCGGAAGTTAATACATGGTTAAATCTGTGCAGAAAATCGGATGCGGACGTTTCGTAACCTGGTCGTTTCGTACCTAGATCGGGACTTAAACAACGATAGAAGCCCCTATCTGCCCCCTCTTTTAAGAAAATCTGGATCCACCCTTGGTCTACTTTGAAAAAATATTATAGGTCCATATATCCGAGTTAATATTGTTTAAGAAAAAATATTGGACTTCGTCCCAAGTTAGGTAACACCTATTATCATATTAAAATTAAAACAAGCACGAACAGAATAAAATGCCAAGTCTGAATGGATTGTCCATTTCATCAATTTCGACGTCAAATTAAGAATAACAGTACTGTATTTGAAGAGTTGGAGGTGTCAGTTGTGGATTTGACGGTCGCAAATGCCGTTTTACTGGCGACGCGAAGCGGAGCCAGTAAAACATATATTTGCGACCGTCAAATCCACAATTGACACCGACAACTCTTTAAATACAGTACTGTTATTCCTATTCTTATAAAATTCTTCCAACGTGTACACACTAGTTTGAAAACATACAAATAAATGACGAAATATATGCACTTTTCAAATTCCTTCTGCTAAAAAAATAGTAATGTAGTTGTTTAAGAATCCGCCATCTTGAAAACGTGAAATCGTACATGTCGTATGTACAACAATAATTAAAATGCCTACCTTGAAAACTTATTTTAGTTAAATTCTATCTAAATTGAAGCGTACACGAAGCCAAAAAACGTCTGATCTTTACATTTTCAACTGGAAGTCTTCTATGACGTCACGTAAAAATGACGTTGTTTATGTGCCAAAGTCGTTCAACAATATTTCCCGGAATTTTAATTTTTGTGATTTTTAGACCCAGGGATATGCAAGAATACATTTTTATGTTCTGCATTTGAACGGATAGTAAACTCAATTTGCGACCATCAAATCTCCAATTGATGCCGTGAAATTTTAAAATACAATACAGTTATCTCCTAAGTAGGCCGTCAGCGTCAAATTCGTAGTCGGAAATATCTGGGTCAGCCATATTGTTTACAAACAAGTGCATTCGGCGTAGGAATATATCATTCCTTCAGGCCTGTCAACTACAGATTTGACGGCTCTCGACAGCCAATGAAAATACGCGTTACATTATAAATTGCATTAGAATGCATTTTCAAGACTTTTGTGAATTTTGCGCCTGTGAGCGTCGAAAACGTAAATGGTTTTTCCGTTGCTTGTACCAGGAATCAGATCACATTTGTCAAAACATATGGTCAATTAAAAGAAAAAAACCTGGAAAATCAAATATCGGAACCACAGTACCCTTAGATCTAAAAATGACAAAATTTTAATGTTCTTTTTAAATACCGAAAATACGACAAACTTTCTATTTAAAACCAAAAGATAATAATATTATTTCGACTATCTCACGAACAATTTTAATGTATTAAAATACTTATATACAATAAAACTTGAATATAACGAACACGTTTTGAGCGAATTTACGGTTACAACGAACTAATTTCTATTCCCCGACCAACTGCTTAACAAATCTATATTAAAATGTGTGTTTATAGCGAATTCGGTTAGTACGAATTAACGGTTACAACGAACATTTGTTGTCCCTCCTCGAAAGTAAAATCTATATATTTTTTCCACGGATAGTACGAAGTTAAAATCTAAACATTTTGTTACTATTAATAATCGGTATTTTTATATTGATTTGCATTTGCCACTAGCTTAAATATTACCTGTCGTACTTTGTTGACAAATAAAAATCAAATGATTAAGGTGATTACTGTTTATTCTCTTAATTAGTGATCACATTTTAAGAATTTATAAGTTATTTAAAAGTCATGGCTTCACCGAGTAAATTTAATATTGTTTGCATTTTCACAAGTCGTAAATAAACAATAGGACATTCATTAATCAATTTAACACTAATTACAGACAAACTGTCGCCCCCCTACGATCTACTCAACACTAGTTAATGTCTTAATAATAAAATCTTATGATAGTCTGGTGCACAAGATGCGCATTTCGAGAAATAATCTCTCATCAGTTGTGCTAGGGGCCTACAAATCGGAAAACCAAAATACACTTGTTTTTACAGGAGATTAAGTACAATTATGTTTGATATAAAAAAAAACCCCACATTTATTACCCAATACAAACGATTTTCAAAAGGCTGGAATTAAAAACGAGCTGACAAATATCGATGATAGTGAGTCTGGTAGTGACGATGACGAGCTACCCTTATCGTGCCTCGTAAACATTCGTAATACACTAGGAGAATTCGGGGTCACATTGGAGGAAGTTGTTGCTGGTTGTAACTGAAACAAGATATGATAGTATCAAATTAGTACAAGTCGGGGCGGTCAGCTGATCTGTCGCAAGTCACTGACAAACTTTATCACATAATATTGTATCGAGTATGCCTCGCCACGAGCGGGATGCGCACTCACAACTTTAGTGGTGATATGCACTGATTGTACAGGTAGTTGTAAATCCAACAACCATATGATCACGACCACGATGGCCCCTGTCAATGTAGATTAAAGGTAAATAAACTGACAACAAATTTTACTTGATATTTAAACATTAAACATCATGTTGGTTCTTATATTTAAATGTTAGCGTGTTTTTTACCCCCGTCTTTTCTGTTGTCAGAGTTATGTTCCTCATCTTTCCGGCACAATTATTTTTGTTGATAGGGTTATGGCAAGGCGATACAACATTATCTGATAAAGTTTGTCAGTGACTTGTGGCAGGTCGGTGGTTTTCTCAGAATACTCCGGTTTCCTCCACCAATTAAACTGACCGCCACGATCAAACTGAAATATTGTTGAAAGTGGCGTTAATCATCATAAACTATGCTTAATTTTTCAGAATATATTTTTGTGAAATAAAACGACAGCTGTGTATTATCTGCAGGAAGTGACCATTTTTTAAACACTAAGTGACAGTGACCGACTTCTTCCACTTGTCACGGTTTATTTTAGTTATACTTAACATGTACATCAAACTGTACTGCTCAAACTACAAGTTAATACATTTTGTAAATAAATATTATCACCAATTTGTTATTTACTAGATCCATACGTCATGTACATATGTACATTTGGGTCCCGAATGAACTTGAAGTAAATTTAAGTATTTTTTTTTACCGGTAGTGAGCGGATCACTGAAGGGTGAAAGTATATCCATATCATCATTGAAGATTCTCATAAGTGTGTAAACATTTGGTTTCTATGGTAAATTGTATATTAATTGTGAATAAATTAATCCCAAATTTTCTTCACAGAAGCCACTTACTCTTACCAAAGACTATAATATCAATCTTCTTACTCTAGGTGCCCCTTGTTTTAGATAAAATTTAATCATATCAGGGAAGTATTTCATGGTCGTATTTTTTGTTTATTTAAATCAGATTCGTCATAATATTTAACACTCTACATCATACTGTATCAAGTTATTTGATTGATTGATTGATTGATTGATTGATTGATTGATTGATTGATTGATTGATTGATTGATTGTTGCTTAACGCCAATTCAGCATTTTTTCAGCTATGTCATGGCTAGAACAAGTTGATGTTCAATGAGATGATGATGAGGTCCGCTTTGTAGTAGACCGACACGCTGAGTTTTATTTTTATAGTGCTAGCTCACTGAAACAACAGTCCTCGGGTAGACATGTCGCTCCACTCGAACACAGTATTCTGATTCTGAGCCATCCAGCCTTTGCTCTTTCTTCTTAATGCTGTGTGCTTAGGGGAAAAGCAACAAATACCAATTTTATAGTCTTTGGTTTGATTCGACTGGGGCTCGAACCCACGATCTACCGCACTCGAGGCGAGCACGCTAACCATTGCGCAACCGATGCGGTTTCTGTTGAAGAGAACACACATGACGTAGTAAAAAGTTTGATTAAAGATATTCTGAAAATTGAAGAAGACGTTCCATTTCAAGTTGCCCATATATTGACTAAACATAGAGATGGCCGTCTGAGATCAATAATTGCTAAATTTGAGCACCGGAAAAACAGTGGTCGTGTGTAAGACACGTGGTTGCGTTTGAGAGTTATTAAATAAAGTCTAATTTTGCCGTTCCTAGCCGACAAAAACAATTCTATATCATACTAGCATTGTTTCCTGTGTCGTATTATTCTTAGCTACCATGGAAATTAGCTATCTTTTGACGTTCGGAACGAGATTTTCCTGAACCACATTGGTGTTCCAAATGACAGCCATGCAAATATGCTACCTTAATAATACATTAAAAATACTATTCCAGTTATTCCCCTTTGATCAAGTTTTGATAAATTAATAGGAGTACGCCTGTTTGATATTTAGTCTTTTCCATACACAATTTTTGAACGAAAAAGGAGGGTGTATGTAGGCGAATTTACAATTAATTATTCTTGGCGTTCCAAGTCCATGAGGGCTCGACGTCTTAATAATCTTTGCCTTCTTTGTCATCTGTGTCGTTCTTGATGTGAATGGTTGACTGGGAACAAAGAAAAAGAAGAATTTGAAGACACCAAAGCGGTAATCAGAATCCGTGAATCCAATACAACGGCCAAAAGAAAAAGTACAAAAGGACAAACAACGATCTACAAAACATACCCATAAAACTAAAGATCGAGTAACACGAACCCCACTAAAAACCGGGGGCGACCTCAGCTGCTCCGGAAGGGTAGGCAGTTCCTGCTCTGCTAGTGGCACCCGTTGTGTTAATCTAGTTACAAACCCGGTGATCTAGCATCTTCTGGATATAAAACAAAAAGGTTCTCTCGTGTAATCCATGGCACCAAGCAACGATTTGTTTCTAGTTATTTGTGGCATACTAATAGTAAGCTTTTCAGGACCGTCCTGACATATAGGTGGTGAGGAACGATTTTTAAACACGTCTGCAGAGGATCTAGATGTTGGTTCAGGTGTCAATGTATCATTAATTCCATGATGTGATGTTAAACTGTTTTCATCGCTAACGCTAGATGGACGCGTGCTCACGTTCTTGTACTTGCGTTTGAAGGCTAATAAAATAGCTTTACAGTTTTGACTCAATTGTGGCACCCGTTGTGTTAATCTAGTTACAATCCCGGTGATCTAGCATCTTCTGGATATAAACAAAAAGGTTCTCTCGTGTAATCCATGACACCGATTTGTTTCTAGTTATTTGTGGCATACTAATAGTAAGCTTTTCAGGACCGTCCTGACATATAGGTGGTGAAGAACAATTTTTAAACACGTCTGCAGAGGATCTAGATGTTGGTTCAGGATTCAATGTATCATTAATTCCATGATGTGATGTTAAACTGTTTTCATCGCTAACGCTAGATGGACCCGTGCTCACGTTCTTGTACTTGCGTTTGAAGGCTAATAAAATAGCTTTACAGTTTTGACTCAATTGTTCCATCACCACCACGGGTTGCTCACCTGTTCACTAATTGCATTTGATTGCATAACTAGGATAGCTTTTCCTGTGAATTTCAACTCATCTAGAACTTCCGTTAAGGGAGCAAGTTGACTTATCGTTAGCGTTATTTGACCTTTGTGTCCCTTCCTTTGCGTCACGTTTTTCCCATCTCATAACCTTAGCATTGGCTTTTCTGTCGGTTTGTAATACCTCCATGCTTGTCAGGATCATGAAAATTGGCCATAATTATGTATCCTTTGTTACGAACAGGAATTTCACTTCTTTCCTTGGGCCACTAAATATTACCCCAACGTTCGTGGACATTCGTGCATTGTTTTGTTAATCACTGTTTTCCTCATCTATAACACCGTTACCATCGCTGTCTTTCACCGGGTCAGCGCATTCGCTGTCTGCCATAGGCTCAGTACCATCGTATGTCATAGGGCCTGCACCGCCGCTGTCTGCCATAGGGTCAGTACCATCGTTGTATTGCATAGGGCCAGCACCGCCGCTGTCTGCCATAAGGTCAGTACCATCGTTGTATTTCATAGGGCCAGCACCGCCGCTGTCTGCCATAGGGTCAGTACCATCGTATTTCATAGGGCCTGCACCGCCGCTGTCTGCCATAGGGTCAGTACCATCGTTGTATTTCATAGGGCCAGCACCGCCGCTGTCTGCCATAGGGTCAGTACCATCGTTGTATTTCATAGGGTCAGCACCGCCGCTGTCTGTCATATGGTCAGTAAGGCCGCTGTCTATCATAGCGTCAGTACCATCGTGGTCTGTGATAGGCAAAGAACCGCCGCTGTCTGTCATAGGGCTAGAACAGCCGTTGTCTGTCATATGGTCAGTGCCATCGTCGTCTGACAAAGGACCAGATCCGCCACTGTCTGACAAAGGGCCCGAACCGCCGCTGTCTGAAATATGACCAGTGCCACCGCTGTCTGTAATAGGCCCATTATCATCGTCGTCTGTCATAGAGCCAGTACCAACACTCTCTGTCATAGGATCAGTACCATCGTTGTCTGTCAAAGGGACAGTATTGTCGCGTTCTGTAATAGGGACAGTATCATCGCTTTCTGTCATAGGGTTTGTGCCACCGCTGTCTGTCATATAGCCAGTACCACTGCTGTATGTCATATAGCCAGTACCACCACTGTCTGTCATATAGCCAGTAGCACCGCTGTCTGTCATATAGCCAGTGCCACCGCTGTCTGTCATATTACCAGTACCACCGCTGTCTGTCATATAGCCAGTACCACCGCTGTCTGTCATATAACCAGTACCACCGTTGTATGTCATATAGCCAGTACCACCGTTGTCTGTCATAGGGCCAGTATCATCGTGATCTATGGTAACACCAGTACCATTGCGGTCTGTCACAGGGCCAGTATCATCGTGATCTTTGGTAACAGCAGTACCATCGCGGTCTGTCATAGAGAAAGTACCACCGCTGTCTGTCACATAGCCAGTACCACTGCTGTCTTTCATATAGCCAGTACCACCGCTGTCTGTCATATAGCCAGTACCACGCTGTCTGTCATATAGCCAGTAGCACCGCTGTCTGTCATATAGCCAGTACCACCGCTGTCTGTCATATTACCAGTACCACCGCTGTCTGTCATATAGCCAGTACCACCGCTGTATGTCATATAGCCAGTACCACCGCTGTCTGTCATATAACCAGTTCCGCCGCTGTCTGTCATATAGCCAGTACCACCGCTGTCTGTCATATAGCCAGTATCACCGCTTTCTGTTATATAGCCAGTACCACCGCTGTCTGTCATATAGCCAGTACCACCGCTGTCTGTCATATATCCAGTACCACCGTTGTATGTCATATAGCCAGTACCACCGTTGTCTGTCATAGGGCCAGTATCATCGTGATCTATGGTATCACCAGTACCATCGCGGTCTGTCACAGGGCCAGTATCATCGTGATCTATGGTAAAACCAGTACCATTGCGGTCTGTCACAGGGCTAGTATCATCGTGATCTGTGGTAACAGCAGTACCATCGCGGTCTGTCACAGAGAAAGTACCACCGCTGTCTGTCACATAGCCAGTACCACTGCTGTCTTTCATATAGCCAGTACCACCGCTGTCTGTCATATAGCCAGTACCACCGCTGTCTATCATATAGCCAGTACCACCGCTGTCTGTCATATAGCCAGTACCACAGCTGTCTGTCATATAGCCAGTACCACCGCTGTCTGTCATATAACCAGTACCACCGCTGTATGTCATATAGCCAGTACCACCGCTGTCTGTCATATAGCCAGTATCACCGCTGTCTGTAAGATAGCCAGTACCACCGCTGTCTGTCATATTACCAGTACCACCGCTGTCTGTCACATAGCCAGTACCACCGCTGTATGTCATATAGCCAGTACCACCGCTGTCTGTCATATAGCCAGTATCACCGCTGTCTGTAAGATAGCCAGTACCACCGCTG
>MJUT01022062.1:12820-29469 GCA_002080005.1 Gigantidas platifrons
TTTTGCAATTTAAACTTAACCTTTATCTCTTATAGTTTTTGAAATATCAGACGAAAAGTATTAAAATTTTACAAATTTGATGAAAAAAGGGCAATAACTCCAAGATGGGTAATGGGATATACCTCAAAATTGCAGGGTAGGTAGATCTAGACATGCTACATAATTTTGCAATTTAACCTAACATTTATCTAGTTTTTGAAATATAAGACGAAAAGTATTAAAATTTTGAAAATTTGATGAAAAAAGGGCAATAACTCCAAGATGGGTAATTTTCTTCAAAATTGCAGGGTAGGTAGATCTTGACATACTGAACATTTTTTATGTTTAAACTTAACATCTATCTCTTATCGTTTTTGAAATAAAGGATGAAAAGAATTAAAATTTTGAAAATTTGATGAAAAAAAGGGCAATAACCCCAAAATGGGTTATGGGATTTACTTCAAAATTGCAGGGTAGGTAGATCTTGACATGCTGAACATGTATGCAGCTTGAATTTAACATCTATCTCTCATAGTTTTTGAAATAAAGGACAAAATGTACAAAATATGCCTAATTTGCATAATCGGTAGAAATCGGATGAAAGAAAAATTGCACAGAAAAACCCGTAATATATGTTAAACTACACATTGCCATGTAGCTGCAGTTGAAATTTGAGCTCATTTTAACTTATACTTAAGCAGCAATAGACAATTGAAATTTCATCCCCCCTTTTTTCTATTTTTAGCTTGGTGGCCATCTTGGTTTGAAGTCGGGAACACCAGACACAATTTTGGAAGGGAGCCATCCAAGGACCATTCCACCAAAGTTTGGTTGCAATTGGCCCAGTAGTTTCTGAGGAGAAGATTAAAATGTGAAATGTTGACCGACGGACGACGGACGACGAACGAAAAGTGATGGCAATATAGCTCACATTGACCCTTTGGGTCAGGTGAGCTAAAAATGGATCGCATTGTCCAGTAACTAGAATTACGATTTGTACAATACAAACAGTTGTATAAAGATTTATCCTGCTTGGACCCAGCAAAGTTTAAAACTACTGCAGAGAAGGGCCTTGAAGATGAAGCATTAGAAGTTATTATGAAGTCGTTTCTACAAATCAGATCAAGTAACATTGGAATTGTTTTCTTTTGCTTCAAACTTTGATGTATTGAAGCTATTGCTTAATAATGGTGAGAATTATTTGGGTTCTAGTTGCAACAACTGTAAAACTCGCAGCACTTGCCCGTCGTGTGTACTAAAAATGTTGGCATCCAACAGACTTCATGACAAAGCATGATAACATTTATGAACTTTATAAAGTCGTCTGCATACTATCAGTTACCCAAGTACAATGTGAGAGGACATTTTCAAAGCTAAAGGTCTTAAAGACTATGTTAAGAAATTTGTTGCCTGAGGAGAACTTGAAATCCTACATTTTGCTATCCATTGAAAAGGAATAGTTAGATGATTTGGATGCAGAAACAATCATTGACAGATTTGCACAATCATCTCGTGAAACTCAACCGTTTGCTTACTCGCCCTCAATATAGTGGACTACATGTAATACACTTATGTACTTTTGAACTATCTGTTCATCTTTAACAGTAAGACGTATTCATTAAAAATACTGAAACTGGTAGATAGTTTGGACTTTATTGTCAATTTGGTTAAAAATTCTTGAAAATAACAGCATAGTTCCAGAATAACAGTACACTATACACCTATCAAAAACCTATTTAAAATTCAATTATAAAATTCTGCATTTACATTTGGTATTTCTGGTTACTGCCAGTAACATGTATGGTAAAGTGTATACTGTAATTTTGCAAAAATTATAGTTGCACCTTTTGGTTTCCACTCATGTATTCTTTTTTAAATTTTATTTTTTCGTTATAAAAATTAAGTGATAACATTGTAGATGTAGGTGGACCACCCCCCCTTTTTTTTGTCTCCTGGCAATCAATATTTTAAGACCCAGTCTTCCACTGCCCAGGGTCGAGTACATAGTGAACTCCCCTTCACATCGTGTACTATGTCTTCTACCCTGGCTACTAAATTGTCCCATGGACCATGCTAAATACAATATTACTATATATAAATGCATTGTTATTATATATTTCATGCCTTAAAGTTTGTAAAAACTAATTCATTTCGGCTGTTGGCCTAATTTAATGGGTTTTTTTTTCAAATGTCAATGAAACCATAAGTCTACCCCATCAAAGGACACTAATTAGATTCTGAAAAGAAGAAAGTTTAAATAGTGATGGTCGTCAATCCACCCAATATCAACAAAACAAAAACAATCACCTCTCATCCTAACAATCACCTCTCATCTTAGCAATCACCTCTCATCCTAACAATCACCTCTCATCCTAACAATCACCTCTCATCCTAACAATCACCTCTCATCTTAACAATCACCTCTCATCTTAACAATCACCTCTCATCCTAACAATCACCTCTCATATTAACCGAACTCACTGAGCACAACAAGACCACCACATTATAGACGTTGGTAATCCAGGTCCATGTTGCAGCCAAATATCGGTTAAATTCTACGTGGTGAAAAAAGAGAAATAACGGTGTATAAAACACTACACAGAAAACTAAAGATCGAACAACACGAACCTCAATAGAAACCGCCGGGTTTATCAGAAGGGTAAGTAATCTCGTTGAGATTAGGATTCCGAAGAAATTTTCTGTCTGGAGAAAATTTCTTCGGAATCCTAATCTCAACGAGATTAAAGGGTAAGCAGCTCTTGCTCCATATGTGCCCCCCTTTTGTGTTTTTCTTGTAACAAACCCGGTAATAAGTCTTCAATTAGGAAAGGACCGGATAGTGATTACGACAAACGTGGTCCATCGATCAACTACACCCGGACAAAAATGTTGGTGCTAGATATCCCTGCTGACAGCATTTTTTTTCTCACAAATCGAAGGATAAATATATGTAGATTATTTATTCAAGTGTTGTACTCCGCTAATATATACGGAAAATAGTACAGCAGACATATTTTAAGGGTACCGCAAAATTTTAGAAAAAAAAACAAAGTCAAGCATTCCCAACAGTTAAGGTATGTACCATTTCGGTTATTTTTCTTCGGGAGTCATTTATATATGTTTATTTCATGTCATTAATGCTAGAAAGATGATAACAATACATGTAAAGACCACTTGTTGTTGTGAATTCAGGGGGATAACTGAATTTTACAATATTATTTCAAAATTTTCACCTGTTGAAATAATTTAGTGTCTACAAGTGCTTAACTTTTTATTGGTCGATTCTTCATATTTGTAGTTATTACTGTAGTTCCAATCTCTCTCAGACTAATCTAATAGGAATAATTCTATATATTTGACAAAAAGGGGGGTCTTTTGCATTAATGTTTTGTGTTCAAGAACCTGGAATTCAACAATCAATTTCCACGAACTATGACTTCACGTTTTAATCCCCTTCCTCATCACTTTCTGATGGATACTCTCTTTGATTCGTGTTTTGGCAGAGATCAGAGCATCTGCAGCTATCTGTGCATGATAAACCTTGTGACACACAATAACGTTTTGTGGCGCAGTTTGTTTTACACCCACAACTAATGAGCAGCATCAATGCCTCAGATGCAGACAGCTGGTCCATTCAGTTTACAGACAACATATTTTTCTCTATCACCCATCCATGTTTTCTACGGATAGTAGAGTGAATATCAACTGAAAGACACGTTTCGAAACTGTTGCCTGGATATTTGAACTTTGTATGTGTTTCTGCAAAGTGTCTTTTGTAGGTGATAGCTGATGTCACTGGATGTTTTTGATTTACAAAACAAAAGGAACCGTACCTCATTAATATTAGCAATTGACGGAAAACTGTAGACAACACATATGAAAATTTCTACATCAAAAAGGAGGCCATTAAGAATGTCCATACTATCACCTACTCTACAAAGTGTTTGACGAAAATCTGGATTCCTTGAAACAAGATTGAAGACCTTTGATTTCGGCATATGGCTGCTATATCAATACGTTCACTGATGCAAGTTTGATAAGATCGCCCATCCCTTGGACCGGCACTGCAGAAGTGTATTAGAAGCTTGTGAATAAGGTCATTTCTTATTTCGGCTGTTTTTCTAAACATCTCCCAAGTCTGCTCCGAAAATTTGATAGATCGACAGTTTGACCAGAACAGTGACAGAGACACTCTTTCCAGTTTATCTACTTCTCAATTGCCTTTTCTGTTGATGTTGTCTGAAGTTTAAGCTCACAGTCGCTCATTTTGAGCAAGGTATTGCACTTTAGAGACAAAGATAACAAAGTATGTAATAGATATTAATAAAAACAAAAAGTACTAACAAGAAAAAACCCAGAAAAACCTCAAATATAACATCTAAGTATAAGAAAACAATATAAAAGATTAAAAACGTAGAAAAAAACAACCCTCCAAAAGGACAAAATACCGTCAAAAAATAATTATGAAAATATATCACCAAAAACACATTCACAAATGAACAGGAATATAGTTAACACATGAAGAAGCAATAAAATTAACATGAAAAAGTCTAATATAAATGACAATCAGGTGATAAATCTATAAACAGAATGTATAACAATGGAAACAAGTGTAAAGATATAAAAAATAACACGATAACATATAAAACTAGTCTACAGACACCAATGGTCAACAAGAACTAGGAGCTCCCAGGAGCCTGTAATCACTCACCTGGTTTCAATTTGACATCTAAAGTTGATAGAAAATGGGGGTGTTACACATAATTTTGAAAATGGGCCACCCAAAGATCATTTCAACTCAAATTTCTGAGCAAAAGATTTTGATGTGAGTTTTATCTCATAATATTCCTAAACGAAATAAACTGGCTGAAAAAATCTCACAGAAAAACCCAGAATATATATTAAACTACTCATTGCCATGTAGCTGCAGTTAAAATTTGAGGTCATTTTGGTTTATACTAAAGCAGCAATGGACAATTGAAGAAATTTCTATTTTTAGTAAAGCAGCCATCTTGAATGGAGGGCGGGACTGTCGGACACAATTTTGAAAGGGACCCACCCTAGGACCATCCCTGCCAGGTTTGGTGTAATTTGGTTCTGTGGTTTCAGAGGAAAAGATTTAAATGTGATCTTTTATCAAAATATGCCTAATTTGCATAATCGGTATAAATCGGCTGAAAGAAAAATTTAAGCTCATTTTGATTTATAATAAAGCAGCAATGGACAATTGAATAAATTTCTATTTTTAATAACAGCAGCCATCTTGAATGGAGAGCGGGTCTGTCGGACACAATTTTGAAAGGGACCCACCCAAGGACCATCCCTGCCAGGTTTGGTTTAATTTCGTTCAGGGGTTTCAGAGGAGAAGATTTAAATGTGAAAGTTTACGACGTACGACTGACGGATGTCCGCCAAGTGATGGCAAAAGCTCACATGACAGATCCAAAATAAATAATCCACTACTTGATTACATTCTGTCGATAATGAACTCAATTTTTACCTAGATTGACAAAATGAAAATATGTGTTGTACAAAACCAACAAATTGACACAAAGGCCCAGAAAGCAAAAGAAAATCACAAGAATGACCTTGATAAACAATGATTTGTAATATGAAACCGTATCGGTTATAACTTGAAAATCCAGATATATTTAGCTTAGTGTAAACTATATTTTATTCAACAAAAATACATATAAGACATTACATAGTGATATTCATAGAAAGGGATTGGAAAACAAATGTAAAACACTTATACAAATTCCTCTCCTCTATTTAGCTTACTGGTTTGATTCTGTGAAAAGCGCGTTTTGGAATAATTAATAGTTGTAAAACATACTTAAATGTAGCGATTGAATCGATCATGATGTTTTTGTGATTATTTGACATGTTTTACGATTTTATACTGCAATCGTTCTATTTGAGCAGTCAATATGCATTGACAGTATATTTACAAGTGATAAACGGTCACTGACCGTTTATAACATTTAGGCCACGCCTACTTGACCTGAAATGAACTGAAATGCCGCGAAATATTAAGGATTAATGGGTTGAAAGAGAAACGTCATATGAAACTCTCAGCGTACAAGATAATTTTTTTTTTATACTGGACGTTATTTCGCAACAAATACGTTTCAGTTTTGGATAGAATTCAACAAGAAATTATTTCAAAGGTATGTGATGTCTTTATTTTCAATGGACATGTTGCGGATTTAAAGAATTACTCCGAAAAATCAGTTGGGGCCTCTTGAGGGTAACTAACTTTTTAAATAATTTGAATATTGGTAGTAATATCCATTAATGTCACTAATGATTGCAGTATAAAGACAATAACAGTGCATTGACTTGACATAAAATTCGATATACGTATTCGGCACGAATCGAGGAAAATGCTCGGGAAACCCTCGCATTTTCCCCAATTCTAAGCCTCATCCGTATATCGATTTTATGTCAAGTCAATGCACTGTTATTGTCTATAATCCCGTCCAGTTATGTGTATAATAGTTAAAAATATGCTATTTTTAGGCACAAAAAATACTACATTTTCGAGAACGTATATCTCTTATGAAAATGCGTTATTTTCAAAATAATTTAATTTGATTTGAATATTTCAATCTGATTGGCTAATCCGCCTGGGGAAATTTTGGCTATACTCGATAACCTGGGTTGGTATTGTGACGTCACCAACGTGTTCATCCGCCAACGACAAATTCAAATAGTCACATGAAATAATCGTAATTAAAATCGAGGAATCATTAAATTTTGTTGTGAAAATAAATTATAAGGAATATTTGAAATTGTTGAACAGGTTATACTTGCATAACCTGGTTTGGGTCAGATTACGCTTTTCATAAACCGCTTCGCAGTTTATTAAGCGTAAACTGACCCAAACCAGGTTATATCGTATAACCTGTTCAACAATTTCAAATATTTCTTAAATAAATTAATTTGTAGCAAATGCTTGAATATGATTGGTTAGAATTTTTTATCCATCATGTCATAGACAAAAAGTTTAACCGGAAGTCACATGTTGGGGTCTCAATTGGGAAAATTTTTAATTTTAATTCTTTTTGAGCAATTATTATCCGTAAAAATATTTTTGGGACAGGAAAAACAATTAATTAGGAATTAATTTACTAGAGGCTCCTAGGAGCCTGTAATTGCTCACATGGCTCAAAGTTGGTCCAGCAGTTTCAGAGGAGATAATTGTTAAGTGAATTTTGGCGAATCTTCTATTTTTAGCAATGGCCGCCATCTTCTTTGGCGGGAGGGGTTGTCGGATATAATTGTGAAGGTAGACCATCTAAAGACCATTTCATCATAGTTTGGGCCCATTTGACCCAGCGGTTTCAGAGGAAATCATTTTTAAGTGATTTTTTGCCAAATTTTCTATTTTTAGTAATGGTGGACATCTTGGCTGGCAGCCGGGTCGTTGGACAGAATTCTGAAAGGAGATCACCTAAAGACCATTCCACCATAGTTTGGGTCCAATTGGCTAAGCAGTTTTAGAGAAGATAATTTATAAGTGATTTTTTGCTGAATTTTCTATTCTTAGTAACGGTGGCCATATTGGTTGGCGGCCGGGGTCGTCAAACACAATTCTGAAAGATGACCACCTAAAGACCATTCCACCATAGTTTGGCCCCAATTGGCCCAGTAGTTTCAGAGGAGATAATTTTTAAGTGATTTTTTGCTGAATTTTCTATTTTTAGTAACGTCAGCCTTCTTGGATGGCGGCAGGGGTCGTCGGACATAATTCTGAAAGGGGATGACCTAAAGACCATACCACCATAGTTTGGGTGCAATTGGCCCAGCAGTTTCAGAGGAGATAATTTTTAAGTGATTTTTTGCCAAATTTTCTATTTTTAGTAACAGTGGCCATCTTGGTTGGCGGCCAGGGTCGTCGGACACAATTCTGAAAGATGACCACCTAAAGATCATTTCACCATAGTTTGCGACCAACTGGCCCAGTAGTTTCAGAGGAGATAATTTTTAAGTGATTTTTTTGCCAAATTTTCTATTTTTAGTAACGGCGGCTATCTTGGTTGGCGGCCGGGGTCGTCGGACACAATTCTCAAAGAAGACCATCTGAAGACCATTCCACCATAGTTTGGACCCAATTGGCCCAGCAGTTTCAGAGAAGATAATTTTTAAGTTATTTTTTGCTGAATTTTCTATTTTTAGTAATGGCAGCCATCTTGGTAGGTGGGGGGGATTGTCGGACAAAATTCTGAAAGGGGACCACCCAAGGACCATTCCACCAAAGTTTGGTTTGAATTGGCCCAGTGGTTTTAGAGTAGTTGATTAAATTGCAAAAAGCTAACGACAGACGGACGACGGATGCCCAGTGATAGCAATAGCTCACCTGACCCTTTGGGTCAGGTGAGCTAATAAGGATTGATCACAATTTTTTGTTCGGTTCATTCAAAATAAACTCAACTAGAGGCTCAGCCCACTGAGCCTATATCACTCACCTGACATCAAGAATGATACTGAAGCAAATTTCAAAGGGAGATAATCATTACCTTAACTGTTTTCTATATTTATGCATAAAAGATAATGTTAAGTGAGAGCAGCTCTCCTTTGTGTAAATTTTCATATGGTGCATTAGCTGCGCAAAGTTCCACCGAAGTGAGATAATCATAATAGGGGTTTAGAGGTCATGTGATAATATGCTAGAGTCCAATTTTCTGCCCTTTACAGGGTTCATACACTTTTTTGTTGAGCAAAATCAAGGACTTTTCAAGGACTTTCCAGGACAAAAATTACAGTTTTCAAGCACCTTTTTCTGAGCATTTTCATTTATAAAACCTTGCTTAACCTTAGCAATTAACTTTTATAACCACAAGGAAAACATTGCTTGTAGTTTTAAAAGTTACAAGCAAAATTCAGTGTTATCTAATATTTAAGAAGCATTTTTTTGGGGGGAGGGGGTTACAACTAACACAATTATTGAATAGTGCCAACAAATGGAAAGAACATTCAGTGTAGGAGCTACTACTATAACATGCAACAACCCAGGTTTTACATTCTATTACATGATTATTTTATTTCCCTTCAACTGTTTACCAGACACTACATCTGATTTGAAGGGGCAAGCAAATAAATGTGACAGTCAAAGTGAAATTTAGTGCATTCAGAACCATTTGTGGGTTAATTTTATACCTTGGAAAAGGGTAATATTTTTCTATATGGGGTCTTTTTCGCGGAAGGGGAATGTGACTCCTGAAAAAAATTGAAAAATTTATAACACTTATTAACAGACTCGTCAATGAATTTTTATCCAATGATATATATAGCCTTCCGAAGACAACATCTGTGTCCTTTCCATTTTCATCTTTTTTGTTTCGAAGCCAACATCAACATTCAATTCCCGGAATTGCCTCATCCATTGACGGACACCTACTGTAGTATTTTAGTTTTTTTTTCATTATTTTTGTCTTAAGTTTGTTTGCTGGTTGACCTACATCGGTACTCTTATTTCATGTTTATTTTTAGGTGGAACATACTTTAAAAGCATGTTTTGCTGACATAAATACGTCAGCAGTGAGTCAAGGTTAACAGGTCAAAACCTCTTCGGGATTTTCTAGACTTTTCATTAGATAGTACGTCAAACATTAGAACACGTGTTATCAGAAGCACTGGTTCCCAATCCTTAACAAAACTACGATGGTTGAGAACTAACGCCACTGACAAACCAGTTGAATTATAACCCCCAACAGCGTAGAATCGACTACGTTTTAAAATTTATTCTAAAATTTAAAACAGAAAACACACATGATTTCGGAACAGGAAAAAGGTAGAAAGGTACAATTTTTGTACACTTGCTGAAATATGCACACGCATGTTTTGTCGTTCACACGTCAATTTTCAGACGCAATATGAAAATGAAAGCACCAAAGGTGATGTTAAACGATCGAACATCCTTGCATGTAGATTTTTTTTATGCTATGCACAATTGCAAAATATCAGTATACTTCTAGAAAAAGATGTCAAACTTTGAAATAGTAAATTGAGAGCAAACTCCAGAGACATCAATATGTTATTCACATATAGGGGGAACTATTAATATAATTTTTGAATAGTGCCAAAAATGGAAAGAACAGTTGGTGTAGGAGCTACTACTATAACATGCAACAACCCAGTTTTACATTCTATTACATTATTATTTTATTTCCCATCAACTGTTCACCAGACACTACATCTGTTTTGAAGGGGCAAGCAAATCAATGTGACAGTCAAAGTGAAATATAGTGCATTTGTGGGTTTAATTTTATACCTTGGAAAAGGGAAATATTTTTCTATATGGGGTCTTTTTCGCGGAAGGGGAATGTGACTCTTGAAAAAATTTACAACACTTATTAATAGATCTGACGATGAACTTTTATCCAATGATATACATTGTATATATATATATAGCCTTCCGAAGACAACATCCGTGTCCTTTCCATTTTTATCTTTTTTGTTTTGAAGCCAACATCAACATTCAGTTCCCGGGATTCCCTCATCCATTTACGGACACCTACTGGAGTATTATACAGGTTTTTTTTTCATTATTTGTGTCCAAGTTTGTTTGCCGGTTGCCCTACATCGATACTTTCATTTCATGCTTATTTTTAGGTGGAACATACTTTAAAAGAATGTATTGTTGACATAAATACGTCAACAGTGAGTCAACATGTGTTGTCTAAAGCACTGGTTCCCAATCCTGAACAAAACTACGATGGTCGAGAACTAACGACACTGACAAACCAGTTGAATTGTAACCCCAGCAGCGTAGGATATAAATAGACTATATGTTTTAAAATTTATTCTAAAATTAAAAACAGAAAACACACATTTCGGAACAGGACAAAAGTAGAAAGGTACAATTGTTGTACACTTGCTGAAATATCCCTACGCATTTTTTGTTGTACGAAAATCAAAGTCTCTTACATAGTAAACCAGTGTTCTAGCTAGGATTTCAAAAGGGTAGGGTTCTACTTCTGAAAAGGGCACTTTTATGCGTAAACGTTGGATGAAAAAGGGCACTTTAATGCGCAGAGCTTATATAGCTACCGAGTTAATATGGTCAGTACTTGATTCGTGCTCTTTAATTTTATCTAGTCTAAGTGACACACATCCTGTTGTAGCCCATACATTTTCCATATTGCGTCTGGTACACAAGAAACACTTCATACTATTTTCAACACACTCAAGCCATGGTCGATTTAACTTCCAATTGTTATCAAAGCCCACTTTGTGACCACTATGTCTTTTTCTAGAAGTGTCAGGGGGGTCTGAATCAGTTAATTTTCTATTTAATGGGTTAATCTGTGGTTCATTTACTTAAAAAAATAAAGATTGTTGCCTAGAAAAATATGAACTTCAATCCAAAGTAGAAGAAAGTTTGATATAATTGATCTTAAATTTTTGTTATACCAATGTTGTAAAGTTTTTCAAAATATCTGTATTGTAATGGATGTCTATTTACGCATGTGTGTTATTACTATAGGTAATGTATAGAACTGGTTGTTGCTAAATATTGTCTTTGTTTCAGTTTAAGTAGACATGTTTTTATTTCAGATTAAACTTAAGTGGTTTTATTGTGTTTTGATAATAAAATAATGTAAATGGCATATTAGATTTGGTTAATTTTGGTTTGTTTCAAGTAAAAATGTATAACAAAGGGAAATAACTCATTTTTTATATCGACTTACGAAGTTGAAAAATACGATGTCAAACTTTTGTTTTCCTTTGCCACTTTCTTTCAAATGTCTTTTCCGGGAAGGCATTGTGAATGATATGAATTTCAAAGTTTGAATTTTTATAATTACCGTCAAATCTAATCAGAAAATCGATCGATATATGTTACATTAGTTAATGTTCTAAATTTAACTTTGACATATTCAAATTAGATAGGGGGCGATACAATGTAAACATGAAACAGTTGTTCGAAACGTGAACCAAACTGGCGACATATAAGCGACAAAAAATGAAAACACATATAAAAAGGGCACTTGTGTTTACGAAAAAGACATCCACGTTAGTCACAAAGGGCAGGGCGTCACTCGGACAAGGGCGTGCGCTGCAAACACAATATCAATTTCTATAGATATTGAAATATCCATCCGCAAAATCCGCGTTGCAACAAAGAAATACTGATAGATGAGCAAACGTGCATACAAGTACCCGATATTGAGGAGGATTTATAATATATGAATGTTGTATGCATGCTCTTTCTGATATTTAAGTTACTCGCCCTCTTAAAATTGACTCTATATGGACTATAGTTTTGTCTGGGCGGAAGGTTGCGACACATGTTGTGTAAAGCAGTGTCTTCCGGTTTACACGAGCGCTAGCTTTAAACGATTCGATCGTTTAAAAAACCAGACGCATTTAGCATCTTTATTTTGCATCCGGTAATTTCGAGCCCTGTCGGCGAACGAAAAATGCCTGTACCCAGTCAGCCTGATGGGTGTCCAATATCAGTGGAGGAAATGTCAAAACTTTTGTTGCAGCATTTGCAGTGTGCTTTATGAATATCTGGGCTATTTCTAAGCCAGGCATGGTATTGTGGCTGCTCTAGCCATTTGTTCAGGAATTTACAATTTCCCAGCATCTTGAACTGGCAATGATCAAGGTCACTGGCGACCGACGACTGATCACGCAATGCTATGATTTTTTATTTTCATAATTTCTAATTTAGACCATAAGTGGACACGTTTGATGTTATGCTCATTAAGAAATATGTTCTCTTATAGTTTTTGAAATAAAGGACAAAAAGTATTAAAATTTTGAAAATTTGATGAAAAAAGAGCAATAATTCCAAATTGGGTACTCAGATTAACTTCAAAATTGCAGGGTAGGTAGATCTTGATATGCTGCACATTTTTGCAATTACACTTAACCTTTATCTCTAATAGTTTTTGAAATATCAGACAAAAATGTTTAAATTAAAAAAAAATAATAATGAAAAAAGGGCAATAACTCCTAGACGGGTAATCAGATTTACTTCAAAATTGCAGGGCATGTAGATCTTGACAAGCTGAACATGTTTTCAGTTTACACTTAACATCTATCTCCTATAGTTTAGTTTTTGAAATAAAGGATGAAAGGTATTAACATTTTTAAAATTTGATGAAAAAAGTGCAATAACTTCAAGATGGGTATTTAGATTTATTTTAAAATTCCATGCTAGGTAAATCTTGACATGCTGCAGATGTTTGCTGTTTAAACTTAACATCTATCTCTTATAGTTTTCAAAATAAAAAACGAAAAGTATTAAAATTTTGAAAATTTGATGAAAAAAGGGCGATACTTAATTTAAGGACAACTTTCTTTCATATTGATCTCGGACTGAGGAATGATTTATTTGTTGGATGTAGCAGTTCATTTCTCTCAATTTTACCACTGCATGAGACTGAAAAATTTTACAGGACATCCGGTCCAGTAGTTTACAAGAAGTAGACGGACGTTAAATTTGTTTACAGGTCATGACCGACGGTCCGACGATGTTTGGGTTGGTCTGTCATGAGATACACTTACATACCAAACCTAGTTTCAATCTGACTTTTTGTTCACAAGTTATAATTTGGAAACCAAAAAATTAGCAATTTTGAAGTTTTGAAGTTTGGTAAGATTTGTCGAAAAATTATCGCTATCAAACTTGACCTAGATATTCATGAGATACACTTACATACCAAACATACTTTCAATCTGACTATATGTTCCCAAATTATCATCTGGAAACCAAATATTTAGCAATTTTGAGGTATAAAAAGGGGCACAACTCTAGTAAAAATTGTTGAAAAATTGTCATTATCGAACTTGACCTAGATATTCATAAGATACACTTACATGCCACACCTAGCTTCAATCTGACTTTTCATTCACAAGTTATCATCTAGAAACCAATTCGGGACACACGGACGAAGTATAATAAGGATGTAACTCTGGTAAGATTTGTTGAAAAATGATCGCTATCGAACTTGACCTAGATATTCATGAGACACACTTACATACCAAACCTTGTTTCAATCTGACTATTTGTTCCCAAGTTATCATCTGGAAACCAAATATTTAGCAATTTTGAGGTATAACTAGAGGCTCAGATGAGCCTGTATCACTCACCGGACATACAATGTAACTAATAAAAGAATGTCTGCATGCTATGTTAAAACTATGTCTGCTCATGGCAGCTATCTTGGATGGAGGTCGTGGTCACCAGACACAATTTTAAACGTTTACTACCCAAGGACCCTCCATGCCATGTTTGCTTTAAATTGACTAACTGGTTTCAGAGGAGAAGACTTTTAAACAATTTTCCCATAGGGTCCTATGTTAAAACTATGTCCGCTGACGGCGGCCATCTTGGATGGAGGTTGGGTATAATTCTGAAGGTAGACCATCTAAAGACCATTTCACCATAGTTTGGGCCCATTTCACCCAACGGTTTCAGAGGAGATCATTTTTTGGTAATGGCGGACATCTTGGCTGGCTGCAGGGGTCGTCACACAGAATTGTGAAAGGGGATGACCTAAAGACCATTCCAACATAGTTTGGGCCCAAATGGCCCAGCAGTTTCAGAGGAGATAATTTTTAAGTGATTTTTTGCCAAATTTTCTATTTTTAGTAACGGTGGCCATCTTGGTTGGTAGCCGGGGTCGTCGGACACAATTCATAAAGAGGACCATCTGAAGACCATTCCACCATAGTTTCGGCCCAATTGGCCCAGCAGTTTCAGGGAAGATAATTTTTAAGTGATTTTTTGCCGAATTTTCTATTTTTAGTAACGGCAGCCAACTTGGTTGGTGGCCGGGGTCATCGGATATAATTCTGAAAGGGGACCATCTGAAGACCATTCCACCATAGTTTCGGCCCAATTGGCCCAGCAGTTTCAGAGAAGATAATTTTTAAGTGATTTTTTGACGAATTTTATATTTTTAGTAACGGCAGCCATCTTGGTTGGCGACCGAGGTCGTCGGACAAAATTCTGAAAGGGGATCATCTAAAGACCATTCGACCATAGTTTGGGCCCAATTCGCCCAGCAGTTTCAGAGGAGATAATTTTTAAGTGATTTTTTGCTGAATTTTCTATTTTTAGTAACGGCAGCCATCTTGCTTGGCGACCGAGGTCGTCGGACAAAATTCTGAAAGGGGATGACCTAAAGACCATTCCACCATAGTTTGGGCCCAATTGGCCCAGTAGTTTCAGAGGAGATAATTTTTAAGTGATTTTTTGCCAAATTTTCTATTTTTAGTAACGTGGCCATCTTGGTTGGTAGCCGGGGTTGTCGAACACAATTCATAAAGAGGATCATCTGAAGACCATTCCACCATAGTTTCGGCCCAATTGGCCCAGCAGTTTCAGAGAAGATAATTTTTAAGTGATTTTTTGCTTAATTTCCTGTTTTTAGTAACAGTGGCCATCTTGGTTGGTGGCCAGGGTCGTCGGACACAATTCTGAAAGATGACCACCTAAAGACCATTCCACCATAGTTTGCGCCCAACTGGCCCAGTAGTTTCAGAGGAGATAATTTTTAAGTGATTTTTTTGCCAAATTTTCTATTTTTAGTAACGGTGGCTATCTTGGTTGGCGGCCGGGGTCGTCGGACACAATTCTCAAAGAGGACCATCTGAAGACCATTCCACCACAGCTTGGGCTCAATTGGCCCAGCAGTTTCAGAGAAGATAATTTTTAAGTGATTTTTTGCTGAATTTTCTATTTTTGGTAATGGCAGCCATTTTGGTAGGCGGGGGGGATTGTCAGACACAATTCTGAAAGGGGACCACCCAAGGACCATTCCACCAAAGTTTGGTTCAAATTGGCCCAGTGGTTTTAGAGGAGTTGAATATAATGCAAAAAGCTAACGACAGACGGACGAAGGACGACGGACGCCCAGGGATAGCAATAGTTCACATGACCCTTCGGGTCAGGTGAGCTAACAAGAGGCTCACATGAGCCTGTATCGCTCACCTGACATAAACTAAGTCCTCTCAAGAATGTCTGCATGCCGAATACATCTAAGTTACTATTCAAATCCCATAGGGTTCTATGTTAAAACTATGTCTGCTCATGGCAGCCATCTTGGATGGAGGTAGTAGTCACCCAAGGACCATCCATGCCATATTTGCTTTAAATTGGCTGACTGGTTTCAGAAGGAAGACTTTTAAACAATTTTCCCATAGGTCCTATGTTAAAACTAAGTCGAGTCATGGTGGCCATCTTGAATTTACGATCAGCAAACGATTCAGAAGTTAAGTACAGGATCACCCAATGATCATTCCTGTAAAGTCACAATTCAATTGGCTTAGTGGTTTCTAACAAGAAGATTTTTTAAAATTTCGACCAATCAGAACACATTATGGGCCCTGGCAGCCATGTTGGATTTCCGATCAGCGCCAAAAACACAAATCTTGCATATGACTATCTAATGAACATCTCTGCCAAGTTTGGTTCAAATCTGTTTCGTGGTTTCAAAAAAAAAAGATGAAAATGTGAAATTCCCATAGGGTCCAATGTTAAACTAAGTCGAGTCATGGCGGCCATCTTGAATTTCCGATCAGCAAACGATTCACAAGTTTAGTACAGGATCACCCAATGATCATTCCTGTAAAGTCACAATTCAATTGGCTTAGTGGTTTCTAACAAGAAGATTTTTTAAAATTTCGACCAATCAGAACACATTATG
>MJUT01022062.1:117526-127866 GCA_002080005.1 Gigantidas platifrons
GCGTTAAATTTATTTAGGGAACCAGTCAACATATGTTTGTAACACGTGCTACGATTGGCCTTGTGCTTGTACTAATGAAATTGGACGTAATTGTTGAAAACAGCAGGAAATTGTATTTATAGTATTGGGAATAACCGGACTAAAAACAGACAAAATACATTTACCACGGGAAGTAATAACTTTAGCTGCCGCAGTAAACACTATCCAGACTAAAAACATCGCTGTTGGTCTGATTGCATTAAAATTCCATCGGTCAATTTGTCACAAGTCAGCAAAAATAATCGGTCATAATGTCAGCTTGACCAAAAAATATTCGGTCATTTTGATTTATTTTCGGCCAATGGCCGATGACCGATAGCAATCTGAAACCCTGATCTATAACATTCATTAATAATTACACTTTACCTGATTTTTCATTTGGACTTTCATCTTTTTCTTTCTTAGCAAGATTTGCAAGAATTTGTTCAGAAACGTCATCCATATAGCAGGTTTCCAGATTTTGAAATTTAGAGACCAATTCATTTTTCTTCTTATTCAACGCTAATTCTAATCTTTGTGCTATGTCTTTGAATTGTGTGAAATATTCTGTCAGCTCTTGGTCTGAAACATTTGCATTTCCTCTATGTAATATTTCATTTCGTGATTTTCGAAATCTCTCCAGGTCATCACCAATTGTTGTTTCTGTTATCATTGGACCTCCCTGTGGTTCCCATCCTCTTGTTGGTGGTGGAATAAGTTTGAGGTTTCTTAGTAGCTTATAAATCAATGGTATATCAAAATCTACATAACCATCTGTGTTAGCCTTTTGGATATTAATCCACTCACTTGCATTACATTTGTTTGACAAATAACTATTGTGTAAACAATCGTTCATAATTTTATTCGTTGGCTCATAAAATAGAAGCAATTGCTGCAATAACTGTGGTATTAAATCTTGAGATGCATGGCCTAGACGGGCATAGTTAGTTTTAGCACTGGAGGAAGTATCTCCTGCATATGTTGCCATATCAAAATAGCCAAGACAATCTCACGTTTTATATTCAAAATCACCCTATTAACTTTGACATTCGTTTCCTAGACAGACACATCGCTACTTTTCTCCTCAAAGGAGGAAATATTTCTTGTAAATATATCACCATATCAGAATTAGATGGACCATCTCATATGCTTCGTCTCAACACATCTTAGTCAATAATTCTGCAATATACAAGATATATTAGAACTTTATAGTTTCCATCACTAGTTTGTACCAAAAACCACTACCCCTAAGGCCCAATCTTGATCTTGTTAAAATTGTTTCGCTCTAGTGAAAATTGCAGGCTAGTTTTGAGAAAACACTTTTGACACAGACATGAAATCAACTAGTATTTTGTACTTCACCAATAAAATATCATAAGTTACCATTTTACACTTACACATTGTGACGCAACATTGTTCTCTTTGTGATGAATGAATCTCACATTGAACGTACATGTCCAATCATGAGAAAACAAACTTAATTCAATAATTAGTGTTGATTCATTCTATTTGATATGTAAATTTCCTTTGTTAAACAGATATAGCATGTTAACTTATATCTGGTTTACCATGTCATTTGTAATTAAAGTTTTTGTTGGATATAATTTAAAAAATTTACTCCTAAATAATTTTTCTGTCAGTTTTTGAAGCAAATATTTTGATCACCTCATTATTTTTAAACATGCATACAAGTTGAAAAGTTAAACAAATTGAAAAAAGTTACAAATTTTATGATGTAATAATTTAACTACAGTAGTTAAAGGTTTTCATAACCCAAATAATCCAGTCATTATATTCCGTCTACCTCCATTAGCTCTACAAAACATAACTGTTATGGAAATAGATTTATTAAGATGGGGGACAGTACTCAACATCATGATTATTGCAGAAATTGCATTTTCCCTTGAATGTCACATATTGTTGGATATGATCAAAGGAAATACAAGTTCAAGTAGTAACAGTTGGATCGATATCTGTATAATTTTTGATAATTCAGATATATATTCTTAAAGTACAGTTTTAGCAAATGATCATTTTCTTTTTTTTTTTACTTGAATGGGAAGCAATTGATATAAAACCCCAAGATAATAAGAATTTCAATTTTTTGGTATCTACGGTACATGAACCCTGAGATCATGCAGTTTATTATTATTCGATTCCAACAACTATAAAAATTGGAGAAAAAAAACACCCTCTCATGTATCACAAATGAACTGACTGACATAGCCGAAAATAGGTTAAACGACAATCAACCAACTGAAGTTACTCAATCCGTCCAAACTCCGAAAACACCTTTGAAACCGAAATGCACCCAATTTCACAATTACAATACAAGATCTGGAAGAGCCCTTAAGATGCCATTTGCTGACAAAATATAGCAGGGCTCGAAATTAATGCTAGCAAGCAGGCAAATTGCTAGTTGAAATTTCAATTTGCCTTAATTTTGCTGTGAATAAAGCTAGAACTAGCAGAATTTTGCTAGTTGTAAAAAAATTATGTGTTCAGAATCGTATCTGAACTATGACAAACGTGTCAATTTGTTTTCTCGTAAGATCGGTAAAGATCGCATTGACTTCATAAAAAAGGACGGTATAGTTACGTATTTGTCCGAGAAATACAAATATTTACGTCTCTGTCCGAGAAATACGAACAACCATACTGGTTCCCAGTTTTTAAAATAACATCTGGTTGTAATTTTCACAATTCAAGTTACCAGTCGAAATGTCAAAAAGAAGAAAAGTTTCTGATCACGATCGCGACGTTACAAAAATTACGAAATTCTTTCGCCAAGTTTCAGGTAGATTTATAATTGTGATTAGTGTTTACAGTGATTAAGAGGAAATAATCGTGAAAATCGTTGTGTGACAGCTGTTACACTATCGTATGAACGCAGCCAATGCGTGTCTGCTTGCAAGAATGGCAAGATTACGATTGTCGTTTATCCAACTTTGGCCTAGCTAGAGTAAATCAATTATCGTGTTTTTAACAGAAGTGATCTTCTAATTTTATTTAAATAATTATTATTGCTCTGTTTCCAGCTTGAATACCTCTAACTCATCTCTTTTATACAATTTTCACACGAAAAAAAGCAACAACAACAATATTAACAGACAGGCATATTTCCTTTACTGGCTTTACAATAATTATTTGGTCACATTACATAATGAAAGATAAAACAGACAAGCCAGTCATTAGTTATTATCTTGGTAATAATTATATAATTATTTGAGATGAAAAAAGTTCAGTACAATAATACATGCACAGTTATGCAGCATACCCACAGCTTTTTTTCATTTGAGGGTACATGTACCCCAACTCCACCAATTTGGGGGTACATGTAATTTTTTGAGGATACAGTGTGTGGCTCTTTATATTACTGTCCAATAAAACATTGTTTAAAACACTGTATGTTTTCATATCATATGGCCATTCCCCAGGAAATATTAATGCTTGTTTGTTTATATCAGGTACATGTTTCTTTTAAGAAATAAATCATGGAAGCCAGAATGTCCGGGAGCGACTTACAAATGTACTTAATGGTCAAGGGCACTTTTCACAATGCAATATAGTCAGAGATAGTAAATTGCTTAATTTAATAAAACCTTAGTCTTATTGTTACATATTTCAATGAAAATAACATACATTTTTTTTGTTAAATTTGGTTGCTAGTCAGGTCAGTCTGTTTGCTAGTAGATTTTTATTTAACTAGCAAAGTTTTGCTTGTGGTGAAAAAAGTTCATTTCTAGCCCTGTATAGTGATTATGTATGTAATGCAATCAGTGTAAATTCAAATGGAAATGAAGTGTATGTGTAAAATGGAAAAAGCTAGAATGTGAATAAATGTGTGAATAAAATTTAGCGAAGGCAAAAGTGCAAATACAGGGATTTTTCAGGGTATTTTGGGAAATGGCATTTTTTGTCTGTTTGGGAATTTTTCATTGACAAAAGAGTAATTTTGGGAAAATTACTTTATGTTCTTATAGCATTAATATTGATATTATTGTCTGTTTTATTTTTATTCATAACAACCTTAAGGACATCTATTCAATGTCATATTTTTATTTCCTGTCTACTATTGGAGTCTTGCATACCAGTGATTTTTTATATGTACCCCCTCCACCCTTTTCCTTTTGAAATATCACTGTGTATTACCAATACCACACAAATTGTAATAAATCATATTTGTGTAATCCTCAGGAGGAGAATGATGTCTCTGTCAATTTGCTCAATGACCCAACTATATTTAGCAATGAAAATACAGCACAAACGTAAATTGCCACTGTCTGCCAAAAACTGAAGAAAGTAAAGGCTTTAATTATTATTTGCCCAACCTCAAATCAGATTGCAACAATGGAGGAAAGCTACTGTAGTTCAAAGTCTATTTTTTAATTGGATATGCATTAACATTTACACATGTCTGGATGTAAATAAACAGTTCGATAGATCGTAATATTAACCCGGTGTCAGGTATAAAATACCAATGCGGATGGATAAATATCTGAAGCGACCCGGTGCATTTCAACGAATTTTGAATTTCCAATCTTCGCATATATGAACATATTTGATATGAGAACTATGATTTTATGTCACAGAAATGAGAAAAATAAATGACAAGTTTGTTTTGTTGAAAATAGCTTCGGACAAAAAGTTCAGTCAACATTTCCGGTAGCACATTACGCATTGCGTCCCCTTTCCAAAATGGCGCCAATGTTGTTTGTTTACGAAAAACAAATACATATAGTTTTATTTCAAGTCGGGCACATATAAACATTTACCGAATTTAAAGTTTCTATAAACCGTAATGGATTACTTTCCAAGAAAATCACTTTCAAAATATTTAACGGATACGATAGACTTCAATAAACATGTGCACGATTTGGGAATTCATAACAGCAAATTGGGAATAAAAACAGGGTAATTGTCATTGGGAATGGGGCCGACATTCGGCCCTAGAGAGATGGCTGAAAAATCCCTGAAATATATAATTAAAATGTTTATTTGAAGTTGAATCAGAAAATCAATCATATGTGAATTCAAATCAAATATATATATATTTAGTGAAACTAGAGGCTCAGCCCACTGAGCCTGTATCGCTCACCTGACAATAGAATGATACTGAAGCAAATTTCAAAGGGAGATAATCATTACCTTAACTGTTTTCTATATTTATGCATAAAAGATAATGTATTTGGGCCAGGTGAGCTAAAAAATTATGAAAAAAGGACAATAACTCCTAGACGGGTAATAAGATTTACTTCAAAATTGCAGGGCATGTAGATCTTGACAAGTTGAACATGTTTTCAGCTTACACTTAACATCTATCTCTTATAGTTTTTGAAATATAAGACGAAAAGTATTAAAATTTTAAAAATTTGATGAAAAAAGGACAATAACTTCAAAATGGGTAATGGGATATACTGCAAAATTGCAGGGTAGGTAGATGGTGACATGCTGCACATTTTTGCAAATTAAACTTAACATCTCTCTCTTATAGTTTTTGAAATATACATTTTTGTAAGACGAAAAGTATTAAAATTTTAAAAAATTTGATGAAAAAAGGACAATAACTTCAAAATGGGTAATGGCATTTACTTCAAAATTGCAGTGTAGGTAGATCTTGACATGCTGCATATGTTTGCAGTTTAAACTTAACATATATCTCTTATAGTTTTTGAAATAAAGGACGAAAAGTATTAAAATTTTGAAAACTTGATGAAAAAAGGGAAATAACTCCAAAATGGGTAATGGGATTTACTTCAAAATTGCGGGGTAGGTAGATCGTGACATGCTGCACATTTTTGCAATTTAAACTTAACATCTCTCTCTTATAGTTTTTGAAATATACATTTTTGTAAGACGAAAAGTATTAAAATTTTAAAAATTTGATGAAAAAAGGACAATAACTCCAAAATAGGTAATGGCATTTACTTAAAAATTGCAGTGTAGGTAGATCTTGACATGATGCACATTTTTTCAATTTAAACCTAACATCTATCTCTTATAGTTTTTTAAATAAAGGACGAAAAATATTAAAATTTTAAAAATTTGATGAAAAAAGGGCAATAACTCCAAGATGGGTAATCAGATTTACTTCAAAATTGCAGGTTAGGTAGATCTTGCTGTGCTGATCATTTTTACACCATGTCAGATTTTTTATATTATTAACGGTTTTCGAGTTATTACCCAAAAACCGGCAATTTTACCATATGTTCTATTTTTAGTAACAGCGGCCATGTTTGTTGGCCGAATGGAAAAAAATAAAGAAATTTTATAGAGGATCTTACATAGATGCTTCCTGCCAAGTTTGGCTCCATTTGGCCAAGTAGTTTCAGAGGAGAAGATTGTTTTAACATTAGCCAATCAGAAACAAGAATTGCCCTTGGCGGCCATATTTGTTGGCGGAATGGTACGAAATTAAGAAGTTTTATAGAGGACCTTATATAGATGTTTTCTGCCAAGTTTGGTTCCATTTGGCCCAGTTGTTTCAGAGGAGTAGATTAAAATATGAAAAAGTTAACGGACGGACGACGGACGCCAAGTGATGGCAATACCTCACATGACACTTTGGGTCAGGTGAGCTAAAAAGTGTATTATCAGAAAGTATAAAGTGAAAATATTAATATGAAATATGAAAATATATCAAGATAGTGAAAATGAAAATACCAGGAGTGAAAATCATATTGAAGTTGAAATAAGTGCATCTGAAAATATCAGTATTATAAAGTGTTTTGTTGAGATAAAATAAGATCAAGTCAGTGTAAATCAAGTGTTGGGAAATAGGAAATGCTAATATGCTCGTTTTTTGGCAAATATAACCGGTAAAATGCTAATAATTAAACATTACCAGTTATATTAGTCTTTACCAGTTAAATTAGACAAATCCTGTTTATATTTGTCATGATCTTGTTATATTTGCACTTCTCCTATTAAATTAGCACATTTTTTCATATTCGTCTTCGTCGTGTTAAATATTTGCAACTCTCCTAACAAATTTGCACATTTTTTTTATATTAGTCTTGGTCGTGTTATATTTGCACTTCTGCTATTAAATTTTCTAATTTTTTATAATAGTCTTGGTCGTGTTATATTTGCACTTCTCTTATTAAATTAGCACATATTTTTATATTCGTCTTCGTCGTGTTAAATTTGCACTTCTCCTATTAAATTTGCACAATTTTTTATATTAGCCTTCGTCGTCTTATATTTTCTAAATCTTTTTATATTTGCGTTTGTCCTGTTAAATTTGTATTGTTTTTTTTTTTAAATTGTCATTCTCGTTTTAAATTGTAATTTTTACCAGTTAAATCGGATGGTCATCTAAACCACCGCTGAGTAGAAAGATTACGTAATACTGTAGTCGTCAGTAGCTCGTTGAATATGTATTATATTATCGTGTAGATATACGATAATATAATGTATTTATTTATTTATTTATTATTATTATTATTTATGTTACACTAGTCTGGGCCTTAATAAATTTAGTGTATTCAATACACAATAATCCATCAATTGTTGCGTATTTGACGACAAGGTTATGTCGGTTTATATTTGATTTTCAGGTCGTATTTTAACCTAATGTGATGTTTATTCAGAAATGTTACTTTAAATGTATTAAAATATTAGCAAAGTGTGATACACGTACAGAATACTGTTGTCACTTCACTTTTACTTGTTTTTGATTATCATGCGAGAAATACATTAACCTTGTATTACCTATGCTGAGACTATTTACCAAAAAAAGAATTAAGTATATTAAATTAGAGGTCTCTATTAAGCTATTTATGTCTTGTTTTATAGCACAGGATTGCGTATGCACAGCGTCAAAATTATTGTGCTTTAAAAGTTCTGATTATTGTAATGAGGCACCTTAATGAACAATAAATATTTTTGTTTATGATATAAAACAAATAATCATATCCCCATGTAAACCCTTAAAACGCCGTAACGCGCCCTTGTCCGATCCAACAGAAATACATTGTATGCAGTTTACATATAAACACTATTTTGTCAGTTAATTAGATTGATCAATAAATACAGGAAATTATTTTTTTTTAAATGTTTATATAATTCCCTGATAAATATAAGAACAATCTATAATAGTATTATATTATTGGTTATTTATTTGTACCATTCTGGATGATAATAACTTGAACATATTCAATACACAATAATCCATCAATCCTTGTGTATTTGCCGGTTTTCATGGATTAAATGATGAGATGAATGTGTACTGCATGACAAGTACAAAACGTGGTAGCACACAGGTAAATTATTGTACATAGCTTAGCTGTATTTTTTTTATTTTACAGACATTTCAAGAAAAGGTACATATAAAATCGTGTGTTTTGTGTTATTTATTTTTTTTACTATCCATAAGTTACTTTTACTTTTATATATTTTCTGCTAAGTTTTTTATTATTTCTTATTGCTGTTTTACTTTTATTAACAACTGTTTTCACTAACAAAACTATTTCTTTTATAAGTTAATTGTTAAGTTGTTTTCATTGCATGTTGTCATAAAATGTTTTCAAATAATGAATTTTCAACAGTTGAATTTGACTGCTACTTACACGGGAGAACTGTCATATTTTAACTTAATGCGATGTTTATTAAGAAATATAACTTTAAATGTATCAAAATATTAGCAAAGTGTGATACACTACAGTATGTGGCCAAAAGTATTGGCCCATGTAAAAAAAATCCCTATATAATCAACCAAAACCATATTTTTTCAAAAAATTATTGTGAAGTCATTTCTGGATAGATTTTAACAAATTTTATATATTTTGTTTGTTTATTTGCTCATTCTGTTTATATGAGTGGTTTTTATTTGTACATAATTTAAACATGATTGTTGATCTTTAGGATTTATTTTTAGTTGAAATATATAAGAAAATCAAAGTCAATTTTTATTTGTTGTGTTTAAATTATGTACAAATTAAAACCACTCATATAAACAAAATGATCAAATAAACAATTAAAATATAGACAATTCCGAATGTTTTGGTGTAAAATGTGTTAAAATCTATCCAGAAATGACTTCACAATAATTTTTTGAAAAAATATTGTTTTGGTTGATTATATAGGGATTTTTTTACATGCGCCAATACTTTTGGCCGCACACTGTTTATAATTGTTTGTTGTTTAAATTCATGAAATAATTTGTTTCACATACATGTAGGGCTAAATGAACAGTCCATTTAAACATTTTCCAATCAGAACAACAAATCGCTCACTACAATGTACATAATACTGTTGTCACTTCATTATTACTTGTTTTTTATTCTATCATGACCTTAATAGGTTCTTACACGAGTCCCTATTGAAGATCTGGGATTTCTTCCACGAGTGTGAGAAATTCCGTCTTTTCACGAGTGGAGCGTAGCGGAACGAGTGGAAGACGCTGAATTTCTCTCAAGAGTGGAAGAAATCTCAGATCTTCAATAAGGACGAGTGCAAGTATCTGTTTCTTCCGTTTCAACTTAAAAACAAAGCATGTCGATTTCATTCATTCATTCGCATGTCAATGTCATGTTTACTATGCAGTAAATACACACTTATTTAAAACTGCATTAAATCTATTAGGGGAAATCAGTTAAAATTCAGGTAAAATTGATATTTGAAGCTTTTCAAGATCTACTAAGACGACAATTTATATTACTACAGCAGTCGTAGAAGCGGACTTTATGATCAGCTATCGGCCGATTTGATTGGCTGACAATGCCATGTAAGACAAGGTCACGCGCAGCTGTCTTTATGGCTTGTCTTACCTAGAAAACGCATCAAAACGGAAATACACTCTTTCCCTTTGTTAAAAAAAACAGAATTATTTCTTCGTATTATCTCATTAGCACATGTGCCGGTGAATGTGACCGACTTTTCCATTTACAGAATAAATTGTAACCCGAATAATTCCGATAGAGGGCGCAGTATTATTCGAGTTACATAAATTGTGTGCGACATTTTCCGCAAGCGTAAATATAAATTACCGTCTTCCAATCAAAGTATACTACTGTATTTGTACTCTTAGACATATCAGAATCGAAATAAATCATGGAAGCCAGAATGTGTTTTGAGTTTTAACATGGATTGGCGGATATTTGTAAATTTTATCCCTCGCTTCTGGCTCGGGATAAAATACTAATATCCGCCAATCCATGTGAAAACTCAAAACACATTCTCGCTTCCATGATTTATTTCTTAATTATCATGTGAGAAATACATTAACATTGTATTACCTATGTGTTTTATAGCACATGATTGTGTATGCACAGCGTCAAAGTTAGTGTGCTTTAATAGTTCTGATTATTGTAATGAAGCAC
>MJUT01022062.1:159502-169559 GCA_002080005.1 Gigantidas platifrons
ACACAGGACCGGACTTTAAACAAAAATAATAATCCAGGATTAGTTTTTTATTAACAAAAAATCAAGGACCCCTGTGTCCATGAATTGGTTTTTTTTTAAAGTTAAATAATATGGAATATTGACATCCACACTTGCCCTTTGGACAGCACATTTATGTGTCCACACTTGTATAATTTAAATATATCCATTACAAACTTTGACCTGTACATAACGTCGATTAAAAGTGGAAAAAAACATGCGTCAAAATATTGATAATAAATACGTATTGATATGTGAAAGTGCAGTTAAACACCATAAACTAAAGCATAAACTTGTTATCTTATAGTATTATGTACAAATGTAGAGCATGGTATTACTTTTATTACTTATTATAGTACTTACATTTCCTCCTTTCATCTTCGTGTTTGGAGTACACCTTTTCACGCATGCGTGTAAATGTGAAATTTCGTCCTCTTTTGTTTGTTCTGTTTGCAGAAAATTACTTATAGGACGAACGCCAGATTTTCATTTTGTCTGTTAAGGACCCCTGACATTATAATGATTTTACATCTAATTGATAAGCTATTAAATCACATGTTTGATATTTATCTTCTCAGTGGGAATTTTATTGCAGAGGATTTTAACTGATGACTGATAAATGTCCACATGTTAAATGTGTAGTCAAACAATAACACACTTACATACTTATCAGTCTCGAGATGTTATATATCCCGTTTTAAAAGGCAGTGGTTTTGTTAGAAGGCGAGGCGTCACACATCTCCTTCCATAAACAATATATTACTTTGACAACTTCATCTTTCTGAAATAAAAAAACCACCAATTTGTATTTTAGGGTAGATAAATTATAATTGTCATAGACAGTTACCGGTACATTTTTTTTACTAGCTTCTTGTATACCATACTGTCCTGTATACTAATGGGAAAACTTAGTCCAGTATTTCAATTAAATAGTTCAGTAATAAAAATGAAAATATTTAAGGTTTTGTATATTTAGTATATCTGAATTATCACATGTACACTGGGAAAGGAGAGAGGGGCCTGGCTGGCTCAATGAGTTAGGTCGTTGGATCTAACAGCTCATACAAGACTATCACACCAATACGGCGTGGGTTCGCGCCCAGCTTTGTAAATTACAAAAAAGGGTGCACTCGACTCGCAGCTGCAAGTGATAAAGTTTACCAGTTGCTTGGCCAGGGTCGGTGGTTCTCTCCGGGTACTCCGCCTTCCTCCACCACTAAAACTGATGACCTTGTATAATTCCAACGTTGAACATATTGGGGTAGTGTTTTTTCCACACAGAATATTACAGATATCGTGAAATGAACTTTTGCATATAGCATAGCAGGGCCGTCAGCAGGTTTCTTGAAAGGCGGGTGCGGGGGAAGGTCTGGTAGGGGATTGTGGATTAGTGTTCTCAGGGGCGGATCCCGGATTTCACGTTATAAAGTGTGTATTGAAAAAGTTTCGCCGAGCGTAGCGAGGCGTAAAAATATTTGGGGTATTTTGTGTGAAAAATCAAGATTTTATGCAAAAATCAGATTTTTTTCAATTTTAGGCACCCTCACCCCCTTGAATCCACCACTAGTTCCGGTAGTGACAACAATATAATGTAGATGCTATTGAGTGAAAATATAGTGCTACTTCTTGCTCAAATTATATATCATGGCTCGACATTTGTACGAAATTATAAAATTAGAATCAAACTCGTAGTTCCAGAAACGGTTCCCGAAAAGGGCTATAGAAACAGTGCCATGTGCAGGTTGCTGAAAGTACTATTCTTGTTGTGTCAAACGCACAAAGTCGCATTTGCAATGAATCATTATTAGATAAGGCGTATTGTATTTATTGGATAATTGAGTTTCGAACCTTTTTTTTTTTTTTACATCATGACAGTATTTCTTTATTTTATGTCTAAACCCCTTTATATTATGTCATTTTAAGATAAAGAAAATTGACAAAACATAAAGACGAATTGACATAAAATTAAGGTGTTTTTGCATAACGTAGTTAAGTATTGGCATAAGGTAATGAAGTATTGGCATAAGGTAATGAAGTATTGGCATGAGGTAATGAAGTATTGGCATAAGGTAATGAAGTATTGGCATAAGGTAATGAAGTATTGGCATGAGGTAATGTAGTATTGGCATAAGGTAATGAAGTATTGGCATGAGGTAATGTAGTATTGGCATAAGGTAATGAAGTATTGGTATAACGTAAGACGTTTCGACACAACGTAATGAATTATCAGCTTAACGTAATAAAATATGGACATAACATATAAGCGAGCAAACATGATGTAAACATCTTATGACAGAATGTACAGCAATGTCGACATAATGTAAAGCAATATCGATATAACATCAAGGAGAAACGACATAACATACAGATGTTTAGACATAACGTAAAGAAAAAATGACATAATATAAAGGGGTTTAGACATAAAATAAAGAAATACTGTCATGATGTAATGAAGTATTGACATAACGTAACAGAGTTTTGATAAAACGTAAAGCTTAAATGGCATGACACTTTAAAAACTTGTATTATAAGACAGTTATGGCGTTCCATAGTTGCAGATATTAATGTATTATGTGAGAGAATACACTCCAACTTGTAGATTCTTAAAAATAATCAACTCGACCCCGACAGGTCTCGTTGATTATTTTTAAGAATCTACAGTTGGCGTGTGGTCTCGTTGATTATTTTTAAGAATCTACAGTTGGAGTGTATTCTCCACTACGTAACAACCCGACAAGAAAACCAATTGAAAAATTCAATATGTAAATAACATGAATGACAAAAGAACATAATCATATTTATCATATACTTACTCAAGATATGTTTAAATTTGCATATGTCATAAATTCGAAATGCAACAAGTCATATCTCCAGGGGGTGTAATAACCTGATCCGTATTACATGGGGAGGGGGTGGGGGGTGAGATATGGATTTTTCAAAATGGCGACCGGAAATTTTGAATGAGATGAAGTATTTAGGTTTTCACTTGCAATATATAAAGTGTTTATTTTTCCCCCCGAGTAATTCACGTTTTTTATTTGTCCGATTGGATTTCGTTATTAATGTTTCGTTGTTTACTTCCGTCGCGTCTGCTACTGTCAAAATGGATAACGGAGAAAACATGGAAAATGCTCGTTATGCAGTTATGCAATGAATGATGGCACTGCTGGCTTCATAGATCAAATGAAAACACAAGTAGGAAAACTGAGTATAATCTGAAATTAATCATAAACTAGTAATTTTGAAATAACTTTTTGAGGCATGTTTTTCAAATGCCGAAATGGCCATGATTTAAACATAGCTGCGGAACCGTGGTTCGCCAAAAAAAAAAGGACGATAAAGGGCTACGGTAGATTTAAACACAGACTTAAATAATCTAAATAATCTGTCAGCAAAAACTATCATTGCATTTTGTTTTGAAAAAAAAAATGAATTCAGTTGTGTTTAACTTGTGTATTCTCAAAATGTTTATCATAGAAAATTATTTTGAAATTATAGAGTAAAAATACATAAAATTATGTTTTTATTGATACATAAATTATCAAAATCGGACATGAATTGAATTCAGAGGTTATTTTTTTTAAATATGAAATATATAGGGAATATTGGAATCGTACGAATACTTTTGTCCAGTCTGTATATGATAAATAGGTTATGATATGACATTTTTCATATTACATGCCATATCAACCCTCGACGCATATTAGCCCTCGGGCTTTCGGCCCTTGGGCTAATATGGAGGTCTCGGGTTGATATGACATGTAATATTAAAAATGCCATATAATAATCTACAAGTACCTATCTAGATATCGATCGATCAATATTTATATAATACTTGAAGCTTATTAATTGTAAACATTCGGGCTTGTTGACAAACGATTATCGTTATGTACTGTGCCAATGAATGAAACAATCAAAATTTAAAATACAAATATCACGGTGTATATTCAAAACGTTCCTTTTCAGACGAAATCGGCGTTGTTCGATTCCTTTCGGATGTAGCAACGCTCACTTCCGGATAATAAAAAGAAGTTCACGGAAGATCGAATGTATTTCTCTTTTGATTTACATAATTTATTTTTATTTTGCCATCACTTGGCGTCGTCCGTTAACTTTTCACATTTTAATCTTCTCCTCTGAAACCCCTCAACCAAATTAATTGAAACTTGGTAGAAAGCATCTATGGAAGCTCCTCTATAATGATTGCTCATTTCGTGCCGATCCATTAACAAACATTGCCGCCACAAGCAATTCTTGTTTATGATTGGCCTATTTTTAAACATCTTCTCCTCTGAAACTACTGATCCAAATGAATTGAAACTTGGTAGGAAGCATCTATGGAAGGTTCTCTATAAAGATGGCTCATTTCGTCCCGATCCATTGACAAACATGGCCGCCACTTGCAATTCATTTTTATGATTGTATGCTTTCTAAGCAAATCTGTTTTCTGTGGAAAGAAAGATAACTCCAATTTAATCTGTGAAAAGAGAGATAACTCTAATTTAAATATTGACATAATTTACTTTAGTATAATACAGTTAGAATGAATCTGTATTAAAACAAATGTGGCCGAGATACCCACCCTAAACCATATATATTTATGATCAGGGTGACTAGGCAAATTAAATACCTTATTGCTCAGGCCCCCGGGTGGGGTCATACCCCACCCCCTACCTGAAGTGAACTTTTTAATGGTTGAGATCCCCACCCCTAAACCATATATATTTATGATCAGGGTGACTAGGCAAATTAAATGCCTTATAGATCAGGCCCCAGGTGGTCATACCCCACCCCCTACCTGAAGTGAATTTTTTAATGGTTGAGATCCACATCCCTAAACCATATATATTTATGATCATGGTGATTAGGCAAATTAAATGCCTTATAGCTCAGGCCCTGGGGATCATACCCCACCCCCTACATGAAGTGAACTTTTTAATGGTTGAGATCCCCACTCTTAAACCATATATATTTATGATCAGGGTGAACAGGCAATTTTAAATGCCTCATAGCTCATGCCCCGGGGGTCATACCCCACCCCTACCTGAAGTGAACTTTTTAATGGTTGAGATCCCCACCCCTAAACCATATATATTTATGATCAGGGTGACCAGGCAAATTAAATGCCTTATAGCTCAGGTCCCGGGGGTTATACCCCACGCCCTACCTGAGGTGAACTTTGTAATGGTTGAGATCCCCTCCCCCCAAATCATATATATTTATGATCGGGGTGAATAGATAAATTAAATGCCCCAAGAGTTGAGGCCCGATGTCATCCCCATCCCCTACCGGAATTTTTTTTATAGCCGACTATAAAACAAGACCAAATGATTTTGACTTGCAACTCGTTTTAGTTTGTAATGTCTGAAGGGACAAGTTTAAAAAAAAATGTTAATGTATAGGCGTGTGGGAAGCACCTATAGGCTATGGAATGTTCTGTATTAAGTTTGTTCAGGGCAGAATGCAAGGTGAGCGACACAGGCTCAGCTCAGTGCGGAGTCTCTAGTTTTGTAGATACTGTCATTGTAACATAATCAACGTCACAGTTTCGTTAGTCGTTGATCTTTCTACGATATTCTCACTTTGAAAGTTGCATTTTCCCTTTTAGATAAATATTTCGTGGGAAAATAAAACACTGTTGATTAAATATCGGATTTATTCAATACAAGCAAGTGCAGAAATTAATGAAAACTATTTAAACCCATTTTAAAGACACTTAATAATCATAATGTCCGACAACGAATCCTTTCAGCTTCTGGAAACGACACCTTTCAGATTTAAATAAGATTTCCGTTAAATCAAAACTTTTACCTGAATACATCTAGCTGTCTAGATACACAGGATTCAGACTACATTTCCCCGCTAAACGTCATTTTTTTTAAGTGTCCTTTATTTAATAAGGAGAGAGAAACTGTGTTAAATGAGATTTATAAAGATAACCAGAACCTCCTAAATTTATCAGATAAACAAAAATATTTATGGATTTTAACAAATGAAAACAGATCCATATTATTCAAACTTTGTAATTTCCTGGTTATTGGATTAGGGATAAGATCTAGACAAATTCTTGATAATAGGAGGAGTTCATAGTTAAATATTTTACAACTGCATCATCAGCCCTACATGTCATATAGAATAATTATATCTATGTTGTATTTACTTTTATTTCTTTTGGCTTTTCTTTCTATACATTGTATGTGTTATCTGTTTATGCCCCTTGTGGGCCCAAAATTGGACGAATAAAATCTTATCTTATCTTATCTTTACCAGATTACGGTGCACACTGTATTTGATTTGTAAACAATGGATTGTTCAAGTAATCCGTAATTGCTGTAATATTAAAATGAGGGCGTTTTCTCTTTTATATATATATAGATCTTTATTCTGATAAACCTTTGTAGTACAATGGTATACAGATACGCATACAAAATAAACAGACAACAATTACGTGATAGAAAACAAATAGGCATGCATCATATTTACAAGGGAGAGAGTGTGTATGATTAGCCTAGGGAACAACCAAAGAGGAATTGATGAATTGTATCAGTGAGCATAGTTTTTTAAGCAGAGATTTTTTTGTGCTAGACATAAGATTTTTAAATTTAAGAATATTTCTGAAAATAGCCATCACTATATTATTTATTGTCACGTACTTTCATCATCCAGGAATACAAATATGAAACTAGAATGTAATTTTATCAAACTATTTTTTTCACCCGGTTGCTCATCAGGCAAGTCTGCCCATGTGGCGTCACTGGCGTGACTAATATTGGAATTTGTGAATGAAAAATATGCGGAAAAGGTTAATATTCCCAAGGACATGCCGTGTTGCATGGATATAGCCATATCGCATTCATCTAAGAATATATCATGGTATCGGTCTCGTCATAACAGATGGATACTTCATCCTGGATTCTACTAATTACTCACATTGTCTGGAATGTGACAAAGTACAGAATATCTTAAGTGTGGACGTTAGTCCATTGTTGAAGATTACTAGGTGTTATATATATAATAATGCATGGATTGCCTGAATATATATTGATTTTACCACGAGCGATAGCGAGGGGTAAAATATCGGCATAAAGGGCCAACCCGTGGTAAAATCAATATATAATCAAGCCCCCATGAATTATTTCTATTCTAATAGGACAAATACGGTAATTTTCAGAATATTGAAGCAAAAAGAGTCCAACTGTATAAAGAATCTGAAATGAGGCGTTGTCAATACAGTCGAAAAGGAGTCGTTCCCAAAAAGAAGCTGCGTCTGAAATGGTGCGTTGCCGCGGATTTTTCTATAACTCAAAACATGATCTCATACGATTTGTACGCGGTATTGTTTTAGTAACACACTATATATCATCATTTTGTGCTTCTGTCAACAACGTAATCCATTCATTAAAGGTTGATAAACGAAAATAAAACCAGATTTAAAAAAAGCCTAGTGAGATACCCCATTTGTTTCGCATTTCTTTCAATGTAAGAGGTAGGCTTTTTCCTTTCGCATTTCATTTCTTTGTAGTAAAATGATGTTGTCATTCCGTCATGTATTCATTTTAACGAAATATACCTGATTTCTTCTTCTTTTTCCATTCAAAATTTGTTTTTGCTGTCGAAACTGGATGTAAAATCCTAAATGGGGCGTTATCTGGTCTAAAAGGAATCGGTAACGCCGATTTCGTCTGAAAGGGAGCGTTTTGATCTGGGTCAATTTTATAATCTACGAGCTTCTTCTTCTCTGGTGTACCACTGGGAGATGAATCTGTAATCATATATAAATATGTTAGTATGCAGTTGTATTCTTTCTTTAAATATCATAGCAATCTCCCACCACAACAGGGGATCGTCGTGGTCGTGATCATAAGGTAGTTGGATTTAAAACTACCTATGCAACCAGTGCCTACACCACTAAAGTTGTGAGTTTGAATCCCACTCAGGCGAGGTGTACTCTATAATGTACATTATGTGATAAAGTTTGTCAGTGACTTGCGACAGGTCGGTGGTATTCTCTGAGTATTTAGTGACATAACTGATATATTGTTGAAAATAGTGTTAAGCATCATAACCCTAACCTTATTCTTTAAATATTGTACCAATTTCCCACCACAAAGGTACAGCAAATTGATAAGATTTCAAATGAAAATATTAAATATAGATGTTAACAATTAAAGTCTTTAAAATTATTTATTTACTACTCATTCTATATCTTATTACAAAGGAATGCACTAAAAATAACTAATACAACTAAAAACAAAGTGATCACCATATGGTCTTTTGGCTTGAGTGAGCAAAAAAGTTTTTTTTATAAACATTTTTCCTTAGAGTTCTATGTTCAACTTTGTCCAGAACTGAGTGTAAGTAATGGCAGCCATCTTTGATGGAGGGTGGGGCTGATCAATATAATGTTGAAAAGGGATAACCCAAGAACCATCCCAGCCAATTATTGTTGCAGTAGATTTAGACGATTCAAATATGAAAAGCCAATAACCAGGACCGACTTCACTATGAGTAATTACACACATATGTTTTTGGCCTTGTCTGACTTTCAAGTACCAGTTTTGTATTCATTTAATAATGATCAAGATAAAAAACTAACTACATTAATCGATTACTACAACATCCAATTACAACTAATCAACAGAACTTCAAACAAGATTAGCATTGCACAAGACCTTGTATTTTCCAGCAAGAAAAAGAGGGCAAAAAAGATCTAAATACAAAATCAATTTTAAGCTATACCACGACGGAATTCATCCAAAGAGGTCCTTAGCGAGGCTTTGGAATTATAAATTTGTAGAGCTGGCCAGGAGGGAGAGGTTTGAGTGAATAAGGGAAGCCCTGTTCACTCTTGCAAACACACTATATGATACAACCTTGTGAATAAGAGAAGCTCTGTTCACAATCTACACTGTTTACCTCTTAAAGGATATATTTCAGACCTCAACATAGTATAAGGACCATTCTGGTCAAAAACATCTAAATAACTAAAGTATTTAAATGAAATATTATCACGACCAGAGACTGTGAATAAGAGAAGCTCTGTTCACACACGGATCTACACCTACATATTTTATCTTTTAACATATATATTTAGACTTCAACCTTGAATGCCGACCATATAAGTCATCAATATCTTATTATTTATCTTTTAATGAAATATTTTTAGCAAAATAAATGATAGCAGCCTAGAGAACGAAAACGAAACAGATTTTTTTTAACAGCTGTATTGTAAAATTATTGCTAGTAGAATATTTCTATAAGAGAAGCTCTGTTTGCTGATAAAGTATATCTACCATCTTTTACCTTTTAAAGTATATATTTTTAAAGGTCAGCTACTACTATATAGCGAATAAGAGAAGCATGGTTCGCAAACAAAGTCACACATTTTTATCATAAATAATTTTCTAAGTTAAAGTAGTATAAATTGTACAACGATTGTTTCTCAAAAGTACAGTCACTGTGAACTCGTCAAGGAAAAGCGAATAAGAGAAGCTCTGTTCGCCGCAAAAGTATATCTACCATCTTTTACCCTTTAAAGTATATATATATATTTTTTTAAGTTCAGCTACTACTACATAGCGAATAAGAGAAGCTCTGTTTGTTGCAAAATTACATTTACCAGCTCTGTTCGCAGTTATCATGGATAGAAAAGCTTTACTAGGTAAAGGCAATGAAATAGCAGACGCCGAGATAAATCAATATTCATTTATAAATATTACAAGAGCACTTGGGAAAAACTAGAAGCAACTAAAAGGAATCAACGTTGCGAGTACAAATTTACTGAGGATGGGATAGTCATAACAGCTAACACAGCCACTTTTGAACTAATTAAAATTGCGACTTTGCAATATTTTGAGAAATAATCAGAACATAAGGAGAGCGTTAACATACACAGGATAACAGATATATCTGCCTCAACTGTGGTTCAGTTTACTATTCATGTAAATCTCCAAGGTGAAAGTTATACAGTTAACATATATACAACTACAGGTTGACTTCGTAAATGGCAAGAGGGCTGACATTTTTCTCAATAACGATA
>MJUT01022077.1:10137-21318 GCA_002080005.1 Gigantidas platifrons
GGGTATGCTCTCCTTCATATATCTACAAAACAAACAAAAAATGTATTTTTTTTGTCCTAAGAGTATAAATTGTCTGTAACGGGTATGCTCTCCTTCATATTTCTACAAAACAAACAAAAAATGCTATTTTTTTCTCCTAAGAGTATAAATTGTCTGTAACGGGTATGCTCTCCTTCATATTTCTACAAAACAAACAAAAAATGCTATTTTTTTCTCCTAAGAGTATAAATTGTCTATAACGGGTATGCTCTCCTTCATATATCTACAAAACAAACAAAAAATGCTATTTTTTTCTCCTAAGAGTATAAATTGTCTGTAACGGGTATGCTCTCCTTCATATATCTACAAAACAAACAAAAAATGTATTTTTTTTGTCCTAAGAGTATAAATTGTCTGTAACGGGTATGCTCTCCTTCATATATCTACACAACAAACAAAAAATGCTATTTTTTTCCCCTAAGAGTATAAATTGTCTATAACGGGTATGCTCTCATTCATATTTCTACAAAACAAACAAAAAATGCATTTTTATTTCTCCTATGAGTAATTGTTAACGGGTATGCTTTCCCTAATATATCCACAAAATGAACAAACTACAGGCTCAGTGGGCTGAGCCTGTGTCGCTCACCTTTCATTCTGCTTTGAGGAAACTTAATACAGAACCTTCCATACATGTAGATGCTTCCTACCAAGTTTTGGTTCATATGGCTAAGCAGTTTCAAAGGAGAACATTTTTTGGAAATCGACCAATCAGAAACAAGAATTGCATGTTTGCTAACCGATCGGGACGAAATGAGCAATCTTCATAGAGGACATTCCATAGATGCTTGCTACCAAGTTTTGGTGGTAGCCATGTTTGTTAAACGATCAGGACATAATGAGCAATCTTCATAGAGGACATTCCATAAATGTTTCCTACCAAGTTTCAGTTCATTTGGCCAAGCGGTTTCAGAGGAGAAGATTTTTAAAAATCGGCCAATTAGAAACAAGAATTGCCTGTGGAGGCCATGCTTGGTAATGGATCATAACAAAATGTGCACTCTTTAGAGAGGACCTTCCATAGATGCTTCCTACCAAGTTTCAGTTCATTTGGCTGAGGGTTTTCATTGATTGATTGATTGATTTTTGGTGTTTAACGCCACTTTCAACAATATTTCAGTTATATCATGGCGACCAGATTTAGTGGTGGAGGAAGCCAGAGTACCCGGAGAGAACCACCGACCATGGGCAAGCAACTGGTAAACTTTTCAGGGTTTTCAGAGGAGAAGATTAAAATGTGAGAAGTAAACGGATGACAGACGACGGACACCAAGTGATGACAAAAGCTCATATTGCCTTTGACAAGGTTTGTTAAAAAGAATATTAAAATGTGAATACCTACTTGTAATGTATATAATAAACATGTTACTCTATATCAGCATTAGTTAATTTCTGAGGGAGATAATGGCAAGAGTTATCTTTCTTTTAACAGTTTAGGCAAGAGTTATCTTTCTTTTAACAGAGGAGAAGATTTTTTAGAAATCAACCATTAGAATTGCCTGTGGTGGCCATGTTTATTAATGGACTGGGACACAATGTGGAATCTTTAGAGAGGACCTGCCATAGATGCTTCCTACCAAGTTTCAGTTCATTTGGCAATGGGGTTTCAGAGGAGAAGATTAAAATGTGAAAAGTTAACGGACGATGGACGCCAAGTGATGGCAAAAGCTCAAATTGCCTTTGGCAAGGTGAGCTAAAAATGTTATTTTTTTCACTTAAGTATAATTGTCTGTAATGGGTATGCTCTCCCTCATATATCTACAAAACAAACAAAAAATGCTATTTTTTTTCTCCTAAGAGTATAAATTGTCTGTAACGGGTATGCTCTTCTACCAATAGGAACTGTAGTAGGTTCAAAACCACCCTCTGCTAACTGCGTCAGTGGAGATTTCCTTTAGCTAAGATTGTAGAACATTGAATAACAATGCGAGAAGTTGTGGGAAAGAAATTTAAAGGTACCCGGAGAAAATCACCAACCTGTTGTATCGAGTACACCTCACCTGAGTGGGATTCAAACTCACAAAGTAAGTCGTGACAGGTACTGATTGCATAGGTAGTTGTAAACCCAACTACCATACCATCCACGACTACAATGGCCCCAACATTTAATTGGCAAATCCATAATAAGAATTATATGAAGTAATACATCTGCAAAACAACATACTCACCCTGACAAAATCATAACAGCCAGTAACCGATGCGCCAGGCTCTACTTCAAAAGACGTAAATATGAGAGTCACAGGCAGAGCCAATGGACTTTGTATTGTATAAGTACACTTTACGTTGAGAGGGTAGTTGTTTGGAAAGTTAGGCGACATTATTGTACCATACGATGAATAATAGGTTCCGTTGCAATCTGAAATGAAAGGTATCAAATATATAAAAAAAAAATTCAGTCAACTTTTTTTTTTAAAATCAATAATAACTAGAGGTTAACCTTAGCCTCTATCGCTCACGTGTTCATTCATACAATTTATGTTCAACCAAGTACCGATTTTCAGGAAAAAAAATATATTAAACATAACATTTCACATATGGTCCTATATTAATCTTTGATCAATTAAAACAGGACTCTTTAGGCCATAAAAAAGTTAATTTTTTGGTTCTCAGGCCCGCCCGCATGTAGAAATTTGTCACATTGCCGATTTTATTGCAAAATAGTAAAAAAAAATGTTTAATGCGATAGCGCTTTCCGGATGAAAAAAACGCGTCCGTTTTTTCTCTTATATCGCGTGGTCGGTGAAATGCTTTAAAACGCATCATGCTTAAATGAGATTTAAAGCATCGCTATGACAATGTATAAATAAAAAACGTGTTTCCGTTTGACATTCATAGACAAAATGTCAATCGTTTCTGTGCAAATTCGGCACAAATGTTTGCCAGTTTTACCATGGAATATAATAGGGGGGGTTTCTCCAAAGCTTGTACCTTATTGGAATTGTTTACGGCAATAAAAAAATGGTATGTTGGGAACAGGTTCAAGTTTCATATATCAAACTGGAGAGGAAAAAAGAGGCAGAAAGAAGTCTGAATGAAAAGTTTTGTACATTTCCATATTTTTCAAGCAAAAAAAATGCCTCCCTCATCACTATTTACAGAAGTAAAAAGATAAAAAAAAAATGCCTCCCTCCCTCATCAATTTTGACAAAAAAGGGCCTGAGAACCAAGTAATTAATTTTGCATGGCCTTCAGGCATCTCATATATCTTACTGATACAGTAAAAGCTACAACAAATCTGTTGCCATGGCTTCAGACAGAAATTTTTCAAAGGAATTCAATAGAAAAACTGCATACAAATCTGGCTTAAAGTTAAAAAAAAGTTATCATTTGGGTGTTGTTCTCTTTTGGCTCCCTTTAACCCGTTTTTTCTTGGAAACCATAAGAGCTAGGTCAAATCTGGTCGACAAAAATGCAGGCAGGAAATTTAGTACAAATTCTAAACAAAACAAAACTATCAAAATTGTACCTGAAATAAAAATTATAAATTTTGAGTGTTGACCCCATTTTGACTCCCTTGTATCTTGGAAACTGTAAGAGCCATAAAAATCTGTTAACATACTATATAAAGATAATTTTATAAGCAACATAAAGAAAGATTGGTTGAAAAATAAATTCTTTACATACAAAAATAGACAACACCCTTTTTGACACCTTACATCTTTCATGTATTTTTAGTCAACAAATCACCCCCTCCCCCACAAGCGTTATAGAAGACCATCAAATGAACATTCCTACCAAGTCTGGTTCAAATTGGCCTAGAGATTTCAGAGGAGAAGATTAAAATAGACAACACCCTTTTTGATACCATTTCAGTTATATCGTGGCAGTCAGTTTTATTGGTGGAGGAAACCAAAGTACCCAGAAAAAACCACTGACTTGTTGTAAGTCACTGACAAACTTTATCACATAATGCTGTATTGAGACGGCTATATTTTCAGTAACATGTGAATATCAGTCACCCCACGTCTACCCCCCGCCCCCGCACACCCCGTTGTCCCTTTTAGTATACAGTTGCATTTACCTGGTCCTGCTGATGTGGTTGTTGGGATGCCTGCAAAAAAATGAATACATATATAACTTTATTATTCTAATATGACGTCCTGGTATTCTCTCGAGTGGGTCAGTAATTATTGTTTAAGGTTAAACGAGAAATGTTTCATTTTATCATTGGAGAACAAGTTACAATGAGATAATGAAGATGATGTCCACTTTGAACTAGTCATGCTGAGTTTGATTTTTATAGTGCTAGCTCATTGAAACAACAGTTCACAGGTAGACATGTTATTCAACTGTGACACGTTATCCTGTTTCCTAGACAACCATTCTTTGTTCTTACTTCTTAGTGATGCGTGCTTAGAGGAGAAGTAACAAATACTCATTTTATAATCTGCTTTAACAAGGTCTTGAACCCACGATCTACCGCACTTGAGGCACGCGTGCTCACTATTACACCACATATGCAGTTGTATTCTCTTTGAGGCATGTTCAAATAGTTATTCTAACATGACGTCCTTCTTTCGCTTTGCAAACAAATGAGCGATTTATCGATTGGGTATAATCTCATTAGCACATGTGCCGGTTCATGTGACTGACTTTCCCGACGTAAATGTACATGTCGATAAATTATCGTCGGCTCGAATTAATGGCAGCATATATTGTGTGTGACATTGTCTGCAAACGAAAATATAAATTACCTTCTTCCAATCAAAGTATACTACCATATTTGTACTCTTAGACATATCAGAATCGAAATAATTCATGGAAGCCATAATGTGTTTTGAGTTTTAACCTGGGTTGGCGAATATTAGTAAATTTCATCCCTCGCCTCTGGCTCGGGATCAAATACTACTATCCGCCAACCCATGTTGAAACTCAAAACACATTCTAGCTTCCATGATTTATTTCTTAAACAAACCATGATCAGCACAAATTGATGAGGTTTTGTGAGCTCAAAAAATCTTAAATTAACAAAATGGCGTCGTACATTTGCAACACAAATTCATATCTTTTTTTGTACATTATTCTACTAGAATCAACATAATTTATGTCATCCCGTGGTTTATTTTTATCTTTTTATCATTTATCTTTAGGTTTTAGTATAACAAAGTTTGGCTGCATTTTAAAATGTTAAAATAAGGGGCCCGGATGGCTGAATGAGTTAGGTTGTTGGATCTACCAGCTCATACAAGACTATCACCAATACGGCCTGGGTTCACGTCTGGCTTTGTAAATTACAAAAAAGGGTGTACTTGACTCGCAGTCACAAGTGATAAAGTTTACCAGTTGCTGGCCCATGGTCGGTGGTTCTCTCTGGGTACTCCGGCTTCCTCCACGACTAAAACTGGTCGCCATGATATAGCTGAAATATTGCTAAAGGTGGTGTTAATCACCAGAAATAAAAAAATCAAAATCAAAATCAAAATGTTCATAGCTCTAATTTGACTTACTTGTAGTACTTGTAATCCAATCTAAATAGAAAAAGAATACATCTAATTAATCTAGGTTAGGTTTATGGTGTTCAATACCACTTTCAAAAATATTCCAGTTATATATATTGTGGCGGTCAGTTTTATTGGTGGAGAAAACCGGAGTACCCTGATAAAACCACAGAAAAGTCGCAAGTCACTAACAAGTTTTATCAGATAAATTGCATTGAGTACACCTCGCCATGAACGGGGTTCGAACTCACAACTTTAGTAGTAATAGGCACTGATTGCACAGGTAGTTGTAAATCCAACTAGCATATTATCACGACCACGACACGGCTGCATTTTAAAATGTTAAAATAAGGGGCCTGGGTGGCTCAACGAGTTAAGTTGTTGGATCTAACAGCTCATACAAGCCTATCACGAATACGGCCTGGGTTCGAGCCCGGCTTTAAAAATTACAAAAAAGGGTGCACTCGACTCGCAGTCACAAGTGATAAAGTTTACCAGTTGCTTGCCCATGGTCGGTTGTTCTCTCCGGGTACTCCGGCTTCCTCCACCACTAAAATTGGTTGCCATGATATAGCTGAAATATTGCTAAAGGTGGTGTCAAACACCAAAAATCAAAATAATCAAAATCAAAATCAAAACTTTTATAGATCTAATTTGACTTACTTGTAGTACTTGTATTCCAATCTAAATAGAAAAAGAATACATCTTATTAATATAGGTTAGGTTTATGGTGTTCAATGCCACTTTCAAAAATATTCCAGTTATAATGTGGCAGTCAGTTTTATTGGTGGAGGAAACAGGAGTAGCCTGAAAAAACCACCGACCTGTCGTAAGTCACTGACAAGTTTTATTGGATAAATTGTATTGAGTACACCTCACCATGAACGGGGTTCGAACTCACAACTTTAGTAGTAATAGGCACTGATTGCACAGGTAGTTGTAAATCCAACTAGCATATGATCACGACCACGACAGCCCCTTTATTATCAATATAACTCCCAAAACTGTAAACATGAATGTCCTTCATCTTTATTTTTCCGCTATGAAAAGAAAGTTTAAGCAGTGATAGTCATCAATTCCGTATTCCAAGAAATATAAACAAATGGAACAATCATGGTATCTGTGACTTCTCATCTTAACTGAACTCACTGAACGCAAAAGATATCATGAAGATGGCAATCTAGGTCCTGGCTTGGGACAGGTACAAAAATGTGGCTGGGATAAACCAGTTACAAATGGGATCCCAACCCTCCACATTTGATAACTGGATCTCTTAAATTGCAATGCATATGTAAAACAAACAAAATAAAAAACTGCAATACATCTATTTCCTAATACGGCATCTATTTCTAAAAATACCATAATACTGACTAAATTACTTACCCGGGTAATGAATGCAAACTCCATTATGACGTGTTGGGAAGGAATTACATATATCATAAATATTTTCAAATCCTGATATTGTTGCAAGTCCACATTCATTTGCTAATTCTGAAATGAAAAAAATACTAGCATTATTGTAACTGGTTTATTTAATGATTGATGCATTGATTGATTGGGCAATCCATCGAGCAATTGAATGATAGGTTGAGTGATTGAGTGTTGCTAAGCTCCAAGAGGGCAATTTTTCAGGTATACTATTACGAGAACATGCTGCTTTTTGATGAGCTGGGCCATCATGAGGAGTGAGTGAGTGGTTGTTGTTTAACACCAATTCAGCAATGTTTCAGCTATATCAAGGCAAGAACAAGTTAATTTTCAATGAGATGATGATGAGGTCCGCTTTGTTCTAGCCCTACATGCTGAGTTGGATTTTTATAATGCTAGCTCACTGGAACAACAGTCTGCGTGCTTAGCGGGGAAGCAACAAATAATCAATTTTATAGTCTTTGGTTTGACCAGACCAAATATTCAATATATGGCCACAATCAACTAAATTTGATTTTGACATGCAATGTCGCGAGCTTTGACGTCATAAATGTTTTTACTTTGGCAGGATATTATTCAGGACATAATTCAATCTCTAAGAACTAAAAAGTTCAAGTTGTGTATCATCATTTGTTTCAGCTAAATATTGCTGTAGTTTATTTGCTGCCCTTTTGTTTGCCCTTTCTGTCGTTGTCGGAATACTTTTTAATCTTTTTGAGGAAGCGCTTCACCATTCTCAATATGGACGCTGAATGCATAATTATGCGCATGATATCCCCCCGGGAAAATGGCTAGTTACACCGTGTAATATGGCCTTATCAACATGAGGGAATATGGGTTTTTTATGCCTGGGGTTTCAACCAATCAAAATAAAGTAGCTATAATTTTCAAGTTGGGGATAATAACACAATATCGCTGTTTTTCTAATATGATGTTATAATGATGTCACATAACCAAATCCTGGATAAACAAACTATCGTTGATATAACTTCACATCGCATCTCAAATCTCAGGCTTCGCTCTTTGATATGACATAGCTCTGAGCAATTCATTCTCACAAAAGAAATCAATGATACTAGTATATATGTATTTGACATCACACTGATCGATACTTTTCTTTGATACAGACAATATCACTCGGTGATCAATGAAAAAATGTCAAAATTACCGATAAATATACAATATTGGTGCATTGGCAGTAAATATAGAATTTATGTGGCAAGGCTTAGAAACGTGGGAAAGACGAGTTTAGTGAATCTTTTCATCAGTTTCGTGCAGAGCCACATAAATTCTATATTTACCGTCAATACACCAATATTGTATTTATCCTGCAATAAAATTTGCAAAAAAAAAGTTATTTAACTTTATAATAAATAAAAAAGATAATAGAAACCCCATTGATACCTCATCGGTATGCATAGTAATGCATACATGTGTGACACGGTCATTATTTAACAATACACACTCACCAAATGTAATAGGTCATTATTAATCAACGAAGTATTTACAGAACAAATAATATTTATTACTTCTGAATTAAAATCAAGCGTAAAATGCATTATTTTGCACAATATTGCGAACCAGTTTTTGACATTTTTCTTAATATTTATTTTTATAATAATAAAGCAACAGCTAATTTCAACCCATTTATTATGACAAAAAATCTCCCAAATGCAGGATAAAAGAAACTGTAACCTACCAAGACAAGCTTCCTGACATGGAGGTATGTTATGTCCTCTTTCACACACAGGAGCAAATAAAGAGCAAGCAGTAGTAACTAACGAAGATGAGTTTGAAAACGAGCAATTAATTCCACTCGTCAGCAAATGTTGTACAGCTCTATCAACTTCACTTTCTGAATGTCCAAAATAATTTGGGAAAGATGTAGCATTGAATCCTAATGGAACACAGTAATATTGATATATCCCTGATGATGAAGGCCGACAAATACCTGCAAGTAAAATATTAATAAAAGTAAAATTCTAATGTAGTTGTTTAATATTCCTGGTTTGTGATTGGACAATGCTGTAATTTTCATGGTATCAATTCCACGGTTGAAAATCATGAGATATTTTAGACGATTGCCGCTTACGTCATCTTGTCAACAATGTAACAATACACATGATTACATTTGAATGGAGATAACTGAATTGTATTTGAATATTTCAAGGCATCAATTGTCGATTTAATGGTGTAATTTTCAACAATTCCATGGTTGAAAGCATGAATTTTTTTTTTTTATTTTAGCTGATTACCGCTTATGTCATCTTGTCAATAATACGGAAATATACATATATGATGTATGTATGTCTATCCTACACATGATTACATTAGAATGGCGATAACTGTATTGTATTTGAAATTTCACGGCATCAATTGAGTTCCAGATTCTCTTACGGACTAAGTATGTACCAAGTTTGCTCAAAATCCATTGCGTTACTATATCCCTTCGCAACTTCATTGGCGAGGGGATAATAAATGACCGAGCATGAAATAATAGTACATTAGCACGACCACAACTTCACTGAACATTTAACTTCCCCATTTTCCCTTAGTAATTTTTACACATCTCCTCTTTCCTTTCTTTCATTCTCTTTAAAAAAAAATAGTTTAGTTTATTGTACTTAATGCCACTTTCAATAATATTTCAGTTATATCGTGGCGGACAGTTTTATTTGTGGAGGCATCTGGAGTATCCTGAAAAAACCATGATTTCTGTGTGAATAAACAGAATGTAGTATATATAAATCCTATCTTTTTAGGTGAATTTTCTGTATCAATGACAACATTTGAATGCAACTGAAATTGATTCACTTGTTTGATAAAACAACAAGATATTATACAGTGAAACCTGTCTACAGAGAATCCTGAATATAAACCTGTCTACAGAGAACCCTGAATAAAATGGAACCCTGTGTATAAACCTGTCTACAGAGAACCCCGAATAAAATGGAACCCTGTATAAACCAAACATTAAATGCACGAAAGAAATTTGTATAAATGTTAAATCCCTTGTTTTCCTATCATCTTATTGTATGTTTATATATTAGGTATGACTTCTATCCCTTGTTTTCCAATCCTCTTATTGTATGTTTATATATTAGGTATGACTTCTATCTCTTGTTTTCCAATCATCTTATTGTATGTTTATATATTAGGTATGATTTCTATTCCTTGTTTTCTAATCCTCTTATTGTATGTTTATATATTAGGTATGACTTCTATTCCTTGTTTTTCAATCCTCTTATTGTATGTTTATATATTAGGTATGACTTCTATCTCTTGTTTTTCAATCATCTTATTGTATGTTTATAAATTAGGTATGACTTCTATCCCTTGTTTTTCAATCCTCTTATTGTATGTTTATATTAGGTATGACTTCTATCCCTTGTTTTTCAATCCTCTTATTGTATGTTTATATATTAGGTATGACTTCTATCTCTTGTTTTCCAATCATCTTATTGTATGTTTATATTAGGTATGACTTCTATCCCTTGTTTTTCAATCCTCTTATTGTATGTTTATATATTAGGTATGATTTCTATTCCTTCTTTTCTAATCCTCTTATTGTATGTTTATATATTAGGTATGACTTCTATTCCTTGTTTTTCAATCCTCTTATTGTAAGTTTATATTAGGTATGACTTCTATCCCTTGTTTTCTAATCCTCTTATTGTATGTTTATATATTAGGTATGACTTCTATCTCTTGTTTTCCAATCCTCTTATTGTATGTTTATATATTAGGTAGGACTTCTTTTCTCAATAAAACATTGTTTACACTAAGTGTTATTAACGATTCTAACATCACCTCCTTCATTAGCTTTTTAAAACAAGTGTGTTATTTTTTCTCCATCTTGAACACTCTTTTTTATATATTTTATATACACTAATTGTAGGAAATCTTTACTAATTCAACCTGTATAAACCAAACACCTGTCTATTCTGAACACAAAATCTGGTTTGGTTTACAGAGGTTTCACTGTACATTATTTGATCAGACAGAATACTTACTTGGAGGTGTCGTAGGGTAAGTCGTGTGACTTGTAACATTTGGTGGCATGTTTGTCCAGTTAGACGTAGGGTAGGGTGTGTGAACGGTAACAGTTGGTATTGCTGTGGTCGTCGGATACATATCTGAAAAAAAAAAGAATTTGTTTTTATTCATTGAATGCAAAGTTTCATCACACAACTTAATTTAGTGCAGCATGAAAGGCATAAATAACTTCTTATTCTTCCAATCACAAGCATATACTCTAAGGCTAGAGGGGTCAGTC
>MJUT01022077.1:75738-87439 GCA_002080005.1 Gigantidas platifrons
CTCTCCAGAATTGCCATAACAACAACCCCTCACCCACCAAATACCCAGAATTGCCATAACAACAACCCCTCACCCACTACCTCTCCAGAATTGCCATAACAATAACCCCTCACCCACCAACTCTCCAGAATTGCCATAACAACAACCTCTCACCCACCAACTCTCCAGAATTGCCATAACAACAACCCCTCACCCACCAACTCGCCAGAATTGCCATAACAACAACCTCCCACCCACCAACTCTCCAGAATTGCCATAACAACAACCCCTCACCCATCAACTCTCCAGAATTGCCATAACAACAATCCCTCACCCTCCACCTCTCCAGAATTGCCATAACAACAACCCCTCACGCACCACCTCTCCAGAATTGCCATAACAACAACCCCTCTCCCTCCACCTCTCCAGAATTGCCATAACAATAACCCCTCACCCACCACTCTCCAGAATTGTCCAGAATTGCCATAACAACAACCCCTCACCCTCCACCTCTCCAGAATTGCCATAACAACAACCCCTCACCCTCCACCTCTCCAGAATTGCCATAACAACAACCCCTCACCCACCACCTCTCCAGAATTGCCATAACAACAACCCCTCACCCACCAAATCCCCAGAATTGCCATAACAACAACCCCTCACCCACCAACTCTCCAGAATTGCCATAACAACAACCCCTTTAAAGAGAGGTCCTAGGCTTCTCCACTTGTGAGGCCCCTCCAAAATCCCCTACCCTAACGACTGCAAAGAAAATTACTGAAGGGGTGTTTTGAGACTACAGTGCGTTATGACATCATATGTAAGAAAGTCCAATGACAGTATCAAAAATATTATACACTCTTACCAGAGGCTCTCTAAACTTTGAGGCCCTATGCTTCACCCAACCAAGCCTATATTTAAATCCAGCACTGTGTACAGTTCACATATACATGAATGAAAAACGACCAAATTGTATAGAATAATTATGTTAATATTTACTTACGTAAACTTGTGAAATATACAGCAACAGCTATGGCACCGACTACGAGAAGTAATAGTCCAAGAGATAAACAAACAACGATGGGTAATTTTTTCCTAGATTGTCCAGAAGAAATGGTTGAAATGCTGCTTTGTAAATGTTCATTTGATAGTGCACTATTTTGATCCATAGAATAATGACTAGCATATTCCAAATGTTGAGGACGTGGTACATTTTTGTGATCCCAAATAGGGGGTAAGTTGTGGTGTAGGTAGTTCCTGTGTATGTAATCAGGTCTGTACATATCACCGAATTCTTCGCAATTTGGATTGTCGTAGTAATATTCATCTTCTTTGCGATATTTACCATGCCGATCGCCTCTCTGATCCTACAATGGGAAAAAATGATATATATTAATTTATCAACCGAAAGTTTAAACAAGAGGTCAACGAGTCCACTAATATCAACAAAAGGAACAACTACTTCTTATCTCAAATCATTGATTGTTTGATTGTTGGTGTTTAACGCCACTTTCAACAACATTTAAGTTATATTGTGGCGGTCAGTTTTATTGGTGGAGAAAACCGGAGGATCCTGAGAAAACCACCGACCTGTCGCAAGTCACTGACAAACTTTATCACATATAATGTTGTTCACCTGGGGTCAGGTCATTATTCCGATAGCCCATTGCTCCGACGGTCCATTATTCCGACAGCCCATTGCTCCAACAGCCCATTTCTCCGACAACCCATTATTCCGTCAAAAATGGTCAAAAGTAGTATAATTATCTTAAAACCTGTTGTTTTTCTTCTATACCTAACGGAAGACTGACTTTAATCTTTATACTCACTGGGCGGATTGTTTCTGTATTAAACTAAAGGGTAAATATGGGGTCAAAGTCAAATGTCATGGTGCTAGCAGATTCCTTACATCATGACATGAGAAATCTCAGTACCAATTTCGGATGGTCTAACACTTCTACATTTTGGATTTAATCATGACAAGTTTACACCGCCACCGTTGCGCGAGACGACACAAAAATGATTGGAGGGAGGGGGGATTTTTTTTTTATTTCTTGCCCTGATTGTTACCGGAAACAAAAATATGTCCGGACGAAAATCCCAGCCCCCACCCCCTAGCCTTCTCCCATGCAAAAAATATCAAATGGTCCGTGCCTAAATTGCATGAAATTTTGATATTATTTTGAAATTTTGAAATAAATTAAACGAAAATGGAAAATTAATTATAATTCGAAGGTAAACATGTGGGAAGGGAGCAAATTCGTGGCTGAAAATAAAATCTATTTGGCCTAAAAATCACATTTGAGTTCTCGATCATGCAACAAACAAAGTAGCCAATTTCAGTTCAAAGGTTCAAAGGTTTTTAATAGCAAATTAGTATTTACCATAAATGTAAACCTTTACCTCCACTGCTGCCGAGTGACCATTTTGAATATCTATTTACCACCAATGCAGTAATGGACATTCATGTACTGGAAGATATATGTCACGCTTGGTTTTGATTCCTCAAGCCATTTTTCAGAAGAAAAAAAAATTCGAAGTTAAGCCATAGATTTGTGGATTGAGTTCTATTTTATATTGTCGGAAAAATGGGCCGTCGGAGTATAATGGGTGGTTGGAATAATGGGCATTCGGAATAACGGGTTGTCGGAGCAATGGTACGCACCCGCCCTGATCGAGATTCGAACTCAAAACATCAGTGGTGATAGGCACTGATTGCATAGGTAGTTGTAAATCCAACTACCATACGATCACTGCCACGACTGTCCCTCAAACCATTGAACACAAGACAGACCACGACATAATTATGGTGTTGGGAATCCAGGTCTTGGTTTAGAGAAAGGAACAAGAAAAGTTTGTAGATACCAAAGAGTTAAACAGAAGCCGTAAATCTAAGAAGAACAGACAATGAAATGGTCAAAAGTTTGTAGATACCAAAGGGGTAATTAGAAGCCGTAAATCTAAGAAGAACAGACAATGAAATGGTCAAAAGTTTGAAGATACCAAAGGGGTAATTAGAAGCCGTAAATCTAAGAAAAACAGACAATGAAATGGTCAAAAGTTTGAAGATACCAAAGGGGTAATTACAAGCCGTAAATCTAAGAAGAACAGACAATGAAATGGTCAAAAGTTTGTAGAAACCAAAGGGGTAATTAGAAGCCGTAAATCTAAGAAGAACAGACAATGAAATGGTCAAAAGTTTGAAGATACCAAAGGGGTAATCAAAAGCGTGAATCTAAGAAGAACAGACAACACAATGGCCAAAAGAAAAAGTACAAAAGGACAAACAACGATCTACAAAACATACACGTAAAACTAAAGATTGAGCAACTCGAACCCCACAAAAAACAGGGATGAACTCCAATGATTACCATTGCAAAATACACAGTAGTTGCGATTGATGTTTCTTGTAGCTCATCGTTGTTGCGTGGATACCACTCACAATACGTGACATAAGACGTCCTTTAAACACGTGAAAAGGATGGATAACAATAGGCTGGTGTTACCAGTCTCCACAATGGCTTGTAATTTAACACTGACAATTTTGATTCTGTGATCTTCGAAAGGAAATATTTTATGTCTTTATGAATACAATGATGTGTTAACATTTATTCAGTAGAAGTAATTACATTTATATGAACAAGGAAAGAATCAACCATTAAAAAGATGATCGAATTAACCACACACTCGTTATAAGCTAAAATAACTTATTATTAAACATTGCTTCGTGTTTATATTGTATGTACATGTCTGCACACGAACGGTAACTCTTGGTCTATAGACATCTGCATGCTGAGAGTTACGTATACAAATATGAATGACATTCAACTAGAATTTTTTATATCAATATTGGATTATTTGTTTTTTCAAAATCCGTCTTATGTAGACTATAATAGAAATAAAAGGGCGAGCATCGATGTTTTATTCTGTAAACATATTTAAGGAGTGATTGTAGATATTGTTCACACACACAACAAAATTAGAAATTGTTCATACCATGAAGTATTTTTATTTTTAGAATATTATGCATAATGTGTTTTCCTTAAAAAATGAATAAAAAAAAACAGAATTTCTTTATTTTGCGGGTCAATCCTTAATTCTTTTAACTTTTTTATTTCATAGATTTATAGTGTTTAACTTCACTTTCAACAATATTTCAGTCATATGGTGGCGGTCAGTTTTATTGGTGGAGGAAACCAAAGTACCCAGAGAAAACCATCGACCAGGCACAATTGACTGACAAACTTTATCACATAATGTTGTATCGAGTATAACCCCGCCATTAATGGGGTTCGAACTCACAACTTCAGTTATGATAGGTACTTGCACAGGTAGTTGTAAATCCAACTTTTAGATCCCGTTCACGGCGAGATATACTCGGTACAACATTATGTGATAAAGGTTGTCAGTCCTGCGGTAGGTCGGTGGTTTTGTCCGGGTACTCCGGTTTACTCCACCAATAAAACTGATCACCACAATGTAACTGAAATATTGTTGAAAGTGGCGTTAAACACCATAACCTTAACCACAAAACATTTACTAATGAAAACCACATTTTTTTTTACTGTAGTTCTAGTTTACTTTTGGCTACTGTTCAAAATGAAACAATATACTGCTATACATTAATGAATATATTTCTGTCAGAAACTGGGGTCACAATATTGGCAACAAATTACTACAGAGGGATTACATTTTTTTTTCCATCAGAAGTCAGAATTTATTAGGTTTACGGAAGAAGAATTATACTCTGAAGTATTGCCCATCAGTCCACCAACTCACGGTGTAATTTGTAGATATCCATATATATGAACATAAGAAAGTATGCATAAAACTTCATACAATTGTATACATTTAGCAGTATATATAATATATAACAATAATTACAAGACACGTTAGTAATATACATTCTAGATCAAATGTGCACTTTTTTTTTTAACACTTATCATATTATTAACAACTGTTTATTATAATTAAGGGTTCACTGTACTTGAATTCTCATTTGGGTGTTATCAACATCAATTGTCATGTGAAATACATTGCATATTTAAATTATTGTAATGTATTAAATTCAGGTAGATTTGACTGCTGGTCAAAGGCGTGTTGATTGACAATAATGTTATTTGTATTTGTAATATAAGAGAAGAATTAACATGAACCAAGCACAAATCAAAAGTAAGTTCGAATCCCGCTCAGGCGAGGTGTAACTAGATATGTAACATTATGTGATAAAGTTTGTCAGTGACTTGCGACAGATCGATGGTTTTCTCCGGGATCCTTCCCATGTCCCCCAATAAAACTGACCGCCAACATATAACTGAAATATTGTTGAAAGTGGCGTTAAACACCATAACCATAACACTAATAAATAATAGGCCTTTCGTGAAAGATGTACGTTATCTGAAAATCCCCTGTTACATTTTCTCTGTAAAAATATCATTTAAAGAAAATAAAATGGTAGGTACAAACTGTACCGTACGTTTTGAGTAGGGATGGTTTTTTTTTATCTTCTGTAAAATGCGGTCGATTGCTTGCTTGCTTGCTTGCTTGCTTGATTGATTGATTGATTGATTGATTGATTGATTGATAATATTGGTTGATTGATTGAAAAGCTTGGTTGATTGATTGATTGATTTTGATTGATTTTTCATTAACGCCAACCTCTGCATTATTTATACTATAACTATTTGACGAGTTTCATTATCAAAATTATGTCACGAATGACCAGATAACGCAGTAACTCACGAATGCTACGCACCTCGACCTTCACCTGAGTACTCTTGCGGAAAAAGAAACCCGTTATATCCAATACGGGCCGCTTCTTTTGTTTCAATAGTACTGTATCTTATACATATCGGGTTTATAGATACATAGCTATATAGGGATATATAATACTTCAATAAATCAATTTTAAAGTTGTTGTTGGATTAAATGCCATACCATTTGTTTTTTCAACAGCACTATGATTGAACAAGTTAGATACATTACTATTGAAACAAAACAAAGTGGCCCGTATTGAATATAACGGGTTTCTTTTTCCGCATTCGTACTCAGGTGACGGTCTTGGTTCTACGCACTACGGCCTTCACCTGAGTACTCATGCGGAAAAAGAAACCCGGCCGTCACTTGAGCACGAATGCGGAAAAAGAAATCCGTTATATCCAATACGAGCCGCTTCTTTTGTTTCAATAGTACTGTATCTTATACTTGTAATTAAACACTGACAATTTTGAAACTGCGATCTTCGAAAGGAGATATTTTATGTCTTTATGCATACAATAATTTGTTCAAATTTAAACAGTAGATGTAATTATACATATATGAACAAGGGAAGTATCAACCATTAAAAAGATGATCGAGATACCCACGCACTCGTTATTTATAAAAGGTTAAAAAAAATACTTCGTGTTTATATGGTGTCGGCCCAATAGTCCGAAGGCCCGATAGTCCGAAGGTCGATAGTCCGAAGGTCCGATAGTCCGAAAGCCCAATAGTTACAATTTAATTTATTTAGAATGATTTTGAATCTGACAGCTTTCTTGTAATTAAAGGTAACCCAGACAAATATGACGACCACCGGGTTTTTCTAACGATTGGATACTATCTAAAAAAAAAATCTTCGGATTTTTATGTTGATAAAAAAAAATAGCACATTGACCACATACAGCATACTCTCCCATTTAACAAGGAAATACTTATTGCCAATGTTATACTTCTTTTTTACTAGTTCCCCTGCCCCGATTATTGGCATTTAAGATATAGCAGTCACATGACTTCGGATATTTTGATGGTCAAGATTTGAAGATATATTTCTCAACAACATCCTAAGGGTTTTGAATAAAGTTTGTAATACATGTTTCTATTAACACGGAGGGTATGAAAATATATTTTATTATATATCTGGGAAAAATAAAAATTAAGAAACAAAGTCGTGCGCACAAGTTATAGTTTATTGGAGGGGATGGTTATGATATTTCACGCCACTTCCAACAATATTTCAGTTATATCGTGGCCGTCAGTTTTATTGGTGGAGAAAACCACCGACCTGCCGGAAGTCACTGACAATTTGTCACATAATGTTGTATCGAGTACACCTCGCCTGAGCGGGATTCGAACATTAGTGGTGATAGGTACTGATTGCATAGGTGGTTATAAATCTAACTACCATACGATCACGACGGCCCCAATAATAGTTTTGGTGAAGATCAGAAGTTTATAATGTCCATCAGCCACGGTCAAAGTTTACATTGTAGCATTATGGGAAATTCATTATCATCTCTCAGAGAGGCACTAAAGGGAATGCATTAAATTAAATTTGGCAGAGATGTTAGTTACCTGTCAGATCATGCACAAATGATACAACTTAGTTTTAGTTTAAACATATTTTTATTTGCTAAATATAACAAATAGGGATCGGACACAAGTTTTACCAACTTATGAAGTCTTCTCCCGAATACAATAATTTACAATATGGATTAGCATGCGCAATGAAAGGATATAATATGTATATAATAGCATAGAGTTAAATAAACAAAGAATGATTATATACAAAAACATAGGTCTAGACAATATACGATAAAAAAAAGAAAAAAAAGAAAAGAGAATAAATACTTTTGGAGATGTGTGTTGGTTCTTTAGATCATTTAGACAATTGTAAATCTTTTGGAATCTTTAATATATTTAAAAGCATAGTTGTATTTTCTTGATATGTTAGGAGATCACTTCCTTTTGTCAGTAGATTTACATCAATATTAATGTTAGAAGGTATCCAGTTAAGACTATTAAATAATATTTCCCTATTATCTGTATATTTGTCACAATCAAAAAAGAAATTGTGAGAATTTTCACATGGTGCGCCACAGTTACAGGAAGCATTTGATAAAATTTTAACTTTACATAAATCGTAATTCAAGAAGGATGCATTGCAACGAAGCTGTGTTAGAATTATATTTAGTTTTCTAGGACCATAAGAATAGTGTCTCGGAATTGGCACTGAGATTGAACTGCGGATTGCCTTTTTAAATTTAGGTAATGTGTCAAGATTACGTACTTTAAGATTAAGGCTATTCCATTCCCTTACTGTAGCTGGGACAAAAGAATCTCTAGTTAAAGATAGTCTACAGAATGGAACAATAATGTCGTTGCCATTTCGAAGGGGATAAATAGTTGTACTTTGGATTGTTGGGGGAATAAGATCGAGTAAATAAGAGGGTGTGCTACCGTTTTGGATATTATATAATAATTGGAGCTTTCTCCTAGTTCTTCTTTCTGCCAATCTCTCCCAGCCAGTTTCTCTATATAGATATTCTGTGTTGGTAAAGATTGGAAGTCCGGTGATAATTCTAGCTGCCTCCAACTGTAGCCTCTCCAATTTGCTAGAATTAGAGACACCACAGTTGTCCCAGACCTCACATGCATACTCAAATATTGGTCGAATGTAAATTAAGTATAATTTCTCTAAATTTTGTCTATTTAATTTATATTTTAGTTTACGCAAAACACATATGTGTTTAGAGACACTTTTTATTAAATTTTCTACATGTTTATTCCATTTTGCTTCCTCGCTAAATGTTATCCCCAAATGTTTATGATCTGATGTAAGTGGAATTAGTTTTCCATCAAAATAAAAATTAAAATTTGTTGAGTTTTCTACATTTTTAAAAAGCATGATTTCAGTTTTGTCTGGATTGAAAGACATCAACCATCTCTTTGACCAGTCACCAAGTTCATGTAGATCATGATGTATGACATATTTTATTTGATCTTCATCTTGGCTTGCATAGCCAAGGGAAGTGTCATCAGCAAACAAACGGCTTAAGGAAAGAAGCTTATCACCAATATCATTGATGTAAACCACTTAGTTACAAATGTGTACACAGATATGGCAGCAAAGGCATCTGAAATTTCTGATAATTCCTCATGGACTTAAACCAGGTGAACAATTTGGGATCTTGTGAGCCTCTCGGTGACTTTTTCCACCTATGTTATAATTATATATGTATGCGTTTCAACTTAAATATCAAGTGGCGTAACCATGGCAAAAGTGGATGCATTCTATTGCAAAAAATGATTCCGATTTTAAATTACAAAATGTACTTTAAAAATAAATAAAAGAATAGATAAAATTAAGGGTAGAAATATATGTATATGATTAAATGAAATTTGTAGTTAGAGCAGATATACATCTGTAGTTAGAGCAGATATACATTTGTAGTTAGAGCAGATATACATTTGTAGTTAGAGCAGATATACATTTGTAGTTAGAGCAGATATACATTTGTAGTTAGAACAGATATACATTTGTAACTGTCACCACCTTTGTTCAAACAATTCGCTATTGTAGCTAAACTGTGTTTTTTTCATCTACCGTGAAGTTAAATATCTAATTTCTAACAAAAGGAATCCATCTTTTATCAATCTTGAAATTCAAAGTCGATTCACTGAAAATGTTTAAAAACGAGGTGTAAACAGATTATCGAGCTCCTGCGGAATAAAAAAAAAATGAAAAAAAAAATATTTGGGTTTCGGACTATCAAGCCTTCGCACTATAGAACCTTCGAACTATCGAACCTTCGGACTATTGGACCTTCGGACTATCGGACCGGCACCGTTTATATGGTATGTACATGTCTGCACACGAACGGTAACTCTTGGTCTATAGACATCTGAGAGTCAGTATACAAATATGAATGACATTCAACTAGTTTTTTTTTTTATATCAATATTGGATTATTTGTTTTTTCCCAAATCCGTCTTGTGTAGACTATAAAAGAAATAAAATGGCGAGTGTAGATATTTTATTCTGTAAAAATATTTAAGGTGTGATTGTAGATATTTTATTCTGTAAAAATATTTAAGGTGTGATTGTAGATATTTTATTCTGTAAAACTATTTAAGGTGTGATTGTAGATATTTGTATCCCGTTAATGTACACACAACAAAATTAGAAATTGTTCATACCATGACGTCACTTTTATTTTTAGAATATTATACAAAGATCCTTAAATAATGAATTGAAAAACGATGCATGATTTTCCGTGTCAATACTGATTTCTTTGACTTTATCAATGTGAACGGAAGGAAACATATTTTTTTAAATAGTTAAATTTTGATTTTCAAAATATTTAATTAACATGAAGTTAAAGTGTATTTAATTCCCTTTATTAAATTTATATATTCTAAAAACCTGTTTGATTTCTACACCTGTACATGATATGCCTTTGTGGTGAATTAATATTCACTGGTATGTTATGTTTAGATCAATTTTATTGGTTAATAAAAATCCCTTTGTCTATTTGGCTTTATAAACCTTTAGACAAGTGTTCAGTAACTCATGCTTGAAATTTTTTTATGTAAAACTTGATGTGAAGACGTAAAAATACCCACCCACCTCTCCCCTTAAATTTATAAAATAAGCACTATATTAAGTTATATCATTGTAAAATGCTTTAATTTGGCGAATTTTATTGCCAAAAATTTATTATTTATTAAATGCAATGTGTTTATTTATGAAACTTATTTATGAATGATTAATTATTGTGTATTTGAATGTATGACTTTGTGTATATAATTGATTTCGGCAATACAAGTAAAACTTATTATAGTTGTCTTTCTTTGAACTGTTCGCCCATGATTAATTAACGGGGAGAAACATTTTTTTTTATTCATTTTGGATGCAAAGGAAACAGTTCTGTTTAATGTGAACGAAAGGAAATATAATTTTATTATCAATGTGAACATGTCGACATGTCATTAATAAGTTTTCTTTAAAATGTACAAAAAAACAAAAAACAAACAAAACAATATTAACAATTGTTTAGTAGAATTAAGGTTTCATTGTACTTTGATTCCCATTTGGGTGTTATCAAACAATAAGTATTATATATACCATGGATCTTACGAATTAACTTATTTAAACTTTCGTTGGTTTAAATAAGTTCATGAGTAAGATCCATGCATATGGTATATATGGTTTGTAACAGAAATCAATATTGGGTGTTTTCGTCGAGGTCCGCGTTAACCATGGAATAACATGTAGATCTTTATATTAAACCATGACTTAAGCTCCTCCCACTTCCATAGAAACTTAACTATTATTCTCATGTGATGTCAAAATCATGGAATAACATCAAGATCTTCATGTTAGACCATGGTTTGTAAAAGGTCACCATTTTTAAGTTGATTATTGGAGGATCAAATGAAAAAAGCACAAATCAAAAGTAAGTTCTCCGGTTTCCTTCACCAATAAAACTGACCGCCACGATTATGTGGATATAACTGAAATATTGTTGAAAGTGGCGTTAAACACGATAGCCATGACCCAAACCCAAATCAGAGTTGTCATTTGGTTGAAACAATTTGGGAGTTTTTTCAGAGACAAAATAATTGGCCTTTCGCGAAAGGTGTACATTATCTGTAATCCTCTGTAAAAATATAATTAAAGGTACCATGTTCAGCGACGTTTGATAATAGGGTAAGATGATACCTGTACTATGTGTCACAACAGTTGCAATCAATATGGCCAACATGTTAAAACAATTAAAAAAACAGTTAGATATCATTTATCATTTTCTCTAATATCACCGTTTTGTAAATTCTGGATTTTAACGGTTAAGGATTATTTGACAACTATATTTATTATCTTTTTTTTTAATGTCACTCATTTACGACCAAGGTGATATTTATTTGACATCACAATGTGTTCATACTCGTGTAAAAATACGAT
>MJUT01022077.1:135968-146273 GCA_002080005.1 Gigantidas platifrons
CATTATAGTGTCTAACACCATCTTCCATAGCATTATAGTGTCTAACACCATCTTCCATAGCATTATAGTGTCTAACACCATCTTCCATAGCATTATAGTGTCTAACACCACCTTCCATAGCATTATAGTGTCTATCACCATCTTCCATAGCATTATAGTGTCTAACATCATCTTCCATAGCATTATAGTGTCTAACACCATCTTCCATAGCATTATAGTGTCTAACACCATCTTCCATAGCATTATAGTGTCTTCCATAGCATTATAGTGTCTAACACCATCTTCCATAGCATTATAGTGTCTAACACCATCTTCCATAGTATTATAGTGTCTAACACCATCTTCCATAGCATTATAGTGTCTAACACCATCTTCCATAGCATTATAGTGTCTAATACCACTGTCCACAGTTTCACTCAAAAACCATTGAATGCGTTCTATTCCACATCATTTTTAACTTAATGTTAAATATTTTGGTATATAGAGATTTAGCCTATTTTTAGATTGGTTTTGATTGATTAATTGATTGATTGATTGGTGGTTAACGCCAACCTTAGCAATATTTGTTTTTTTAGACTGGGTAAATGTACTAATAAGGTAGAATAGAACATACTAATTTTTGTAAATTAGTAATATGGATTAGTATTGCATGGAACATCTATATATATATAACTCTTCTTTCTGTTTTTGTTTCTTACATAAGTGAAATCGGCATTTTACTTACATGGTAGAAACACTTGGGTCCATAAAACTAATTTAACTCCGACATTTTTGATTGAAGTGCCTGTACCATGCCAGGTAAGTAAGCGAGCGTGTATATACATGTTAGAAATGTTGCTTTTGTCTCTCGTTCTACGATTAGTTGCTAGATTTTGGATTTGTTCTGAAGGTGTGGTATTTATAGAACTGTTCTGAAGGTGTGGTATTTTTAGAACTGTTCTGAAGGTGTGGTATTTTTAGAACTGTTCTGAAGGCGTGGTATTTTTAGCTTCTCAGTTTCTTATTAATAAGGTAGAACATGACATGCAGTATGCATTGAACAAATATATTGCATATGTATTCTGTCTCTTATAAAGAGTACGAATCCCTCCCAGGCGAGGTGAACTCGAAACAACATTATGTGATAAAGTTTGTCAGTGACTTGCGGCAGTTCGATGGCTTTCTCCGGGTACTTCCGGTTTCCTCTACCAATAAAACTAACCTCCACGATATAACTGAAATATTGTTGTTCTAACAACGTTGTGTGGTTAATTGTGTGTCGTTCAACATAATTAAGCTTTGGGTCCATACTATAGATTTAACCACGCCACGTTTTATTGAAGTGCCTGTACCAAGCTAGGAAAGTTAGCGGTCATTTATTTGTATCGATTTTGCCTCTTCTACGATATTTTTTTTATTGAATTTTGGTTTTCTGTTCTGACCATGTTGTATTTTCTATTTTTTTTTTTTTCATTTTCATTTTAATTCTCGATACCATTTAATAACAAATACATTACTTGTTGTAAGATATAATGATTTACCGGATAATTAACATGCAAACGGAAGGAAATACTTATCTCTATACGATATAAGTACGACAACACTATATGTACGTGAGTATATATACAGCATATTTTAATTATGTTCTTCCTCTATACTTGAGATATTGTTATTATATACGTTAATGTAAGTATTTTAATAGAATTATTTTAATATATGGTAGGACATATGTAATATTTATACCATGGTTTTCCGAGTAATACGGTTAAACTATCGAACACCAATCATGAGATTGTTTAACTCGGAAAACTGTGGTATAAATGATTTGTAACATGAAGCCATGAAATATCACATCAAGGTCGTTGATTATTGCACGGCTCACTGAAAGTAATAAACTACAGCGCAGAATTAAAGTGTGTCTACGTGTATTATTTCATGATTCTCAGCTGTTGCTTACATTCTGGTATATAAACCATAAAAAAGATCAAAAGAAAATAATGCATTCATGTTACAAGAAAGAATTGAATGATTTTGTAGGGTTGATGCTCGCGAGGGTAAAATGGGCAAATTGTATTTATAACCGTTTAACTCGGAAAACCGTGGTATAAATGATTTGTAGCATTAAAGCCATGCAATATCACATCTAGGTCGTTGATTATTGCACGGCTCTCCGAGAGTAATAAAACTACAGCCCAGATTTAAAGTGTGCAATATCTCGTATCTGCGTGTGTTATTAGTCCATAGTTCTTATCTGTTGCTTACATTCTTATATACAAACCATAAAAAGATCAAAGGAAAGGAATGCAATCATGTAACATGGAAGTATTATGTTAAGAAAAGATTGAAGATATCAGAGGCTTAATACATTTCTCTGACGTCACACTATTGTTCGAACAGTGGATAATTTTTAAGAATCTACAGTTCATTCTTTTGTTCTTGAATATATGAACTTTAACCTTTTACTATTTTAGGCTTAAAAACGTGCTTTACTTATTTTGGGACTTTCGTGTCTCGAACCACTGCTGGGCTTTTTAAAGTCTACTTTGACTTTCAAAACTTCCATTTTACGACTCGGCTAAGTTGACCACATTAATCAATTCTATAATTAGTATATATAACTCTTGATAGTAAGCTTTGTTTAAAAAAAATATGAACAATTTGCTTAAAAAAGCAATTGATCAATATATACAAGACACGTTACAAAATATTTGAGTTTTCTGAAACAATTTATGTTCAGAACTGACGAGCATTCTCGCAATACAAGAACAACCAACGAACCGACCGCAACTTAACAAATCAGACAGACCACAGGTGAATATTTGGGACACTTGAAAGACCTTGAAATATCTAAATATAAACGATTCTATTCACTTGAAAGACCTTGAAATATCTAAATATAAACGAGAATCGAAAGCACGGATGCCGATAAAATTTTGTTGTTTATTTTTTGTTAATTGTGGCTTATTTAGCTTTCTGAACATTAAAAAGGTAAAAATATCAAATGAAAAGACTGTTGCAGATAGAAATGTATTATGTGAGAGAATACACTCCAACTTGTAGATTCTTAAAAATAATCAACTCGACCCTTACGGGTCTCGTTAATTATTTTTAAGAATCTACAGTTGGAGTGTATTCTCCACTGCATAATCAGAAAACACAAATCGAAGAAGGAATACAATACAATGACCAAAAGAAAAAAGGACAAAATGACCAACGATGATATACAAAACACTTCACACAAAAGTAAAGATGGAACAATACGAACCTCACTAAGAACGGCGAGTGAACTCGGGTGCTTCGAAACGACGTTTAGTTACTGCTCCACTAGTTATACTGTTGATTTGACGAGCATCATCTGATATGAAAACCATATTGGACACATATAAATACAATTCTGACATGACCTCCTTCTTTCGCTTTGTTAACAAACGAGCGAGTTATCCATTTGGTATAATCTCATTAGCACATGTGCCGGTGAATGTGACTGACTTTTCCATTGGCAGCATGAATAGTGTGCGACATTTTCCACAAGCGTAAATATAAATTACCGTCTTCTAATAAAAGTATACTACCTTATGTGTACTCTTAGACATATCAGAATCGAAATAAATCATGGAAGCCAGAATGTGTTTTGAGTTTTAACATGGATTGGCGGATATTAGTAAATTTTATCCCTCGCTTCTGGCTCGGGATAAAATACTAATATCCGCCAATCCATGTTAAAACTCCCAACACATTATGGCTTCCATGATTTATTTCTTAAATGACATATGTAATATGGATATCGCGTCCTTAAATTGTCACCATCTCCATTTATGCATGTCATAAGTTTAGTAATTGTATATTTTATTAAACTGCTAGTATATGATATATGACCCACCACAATAAAATCTTACGTAACTTTTTTTTTATTGGGAAAGGTCATATTCGATGTATTCATTTAAATCTGCATATATAGTCCATTTGAATGCTATAGACCACCTAAAAAAAATAAATAAAAAATTCATATTAATTTTTTCTCTTCTTTTTTCTTCAAATATATATTTCAAATGTGTCTACGAACTCTGTCAGTAACTTTCAGAATTTATCATCCATAGATAAAAAAAAAAAGTTGCCCATTATGTGTCTATGTTGAATATTTGCACTTATATGTGTAATTTACAGTGGAGTAAGCATGCTTTAAAGAACAGCACTCATACTGTAAACAAAAATAAAAACATGTGCTTGACATGCACATTTCTATATATCATATGACTGATCATTTAAATATCAAATGGGCTTGCATGAATAGATCTAGAGTTGTCCATTTAATTCAACACACATGTATCAAGGTCATTGTCACTTGATCTTTAATTCTCATGGACACATTCTCTAGTTTAAATATTTATTGAAGAATGCATAGAGCTTGATTTGCATGCTTTTTATTCAAACAAGAGGTACTGTTGGTTTTATTCTTAATGAAGTAAACAAATGGAAATTTATGCAATTCTGTGTTATGAATTTGAATGGGTTTGACTTTAATATAGTTTCTATATATGACTGACAAATATGCATAAAATGAAAGCAATGAAAACATGATTTATGAACTTTCAATAAGCGAAATACAAGTAACAATTTAGGCCTCAAAATTCTCCTCAAATTTCCTCAAGTGTAGCACAATGAAAAATTTAAACTACATGTATTTATGCTATTACAGAGGAGTTAATATGCCTCCCAATCATCAATAATAATCTCTGAGTGGTATTTAAAGTTCATCTTGATTTCACAAGGCTATTTTCCATTGTTATTTCCAATCATTCTTAACATGTCATCTTCTTTGATAACATCCATAGATAAAAACAAAAAGTTGCCCATTATGTGTCTATGTTGAATATTTGCACTTATATGTGTAATTTACAGTGGAGTAAGCATGCTTTAAAGAACAGCACTCATACTGTAAACAAAAATAAAAACATGTGCTTGACATGCACATTTCTATATATCATATGACTGATCATTTAAATATCAAATGGGCTTGCATGAATAGAGTTGTCCATTTAATTCAACACACATGTATCAAGGTCATTGTCACTTGATCTTTAATTCTCATGGACACATTCTCTAGTTTAAATATATATTGAAGAATGCATAGAGCTTGATTTGCATGCTTTTTATTCAAACAAGAGGTACTGTTGGTTTTATTCTTAATGAAGTAAACAAATGGAAATTTATGCAATTCTGTGTTATGAATTTGAATGGGTTTGACTTTAATATAGTTTCTATATATGACTGACAAATATGCATAAAATGAAAGCAATGAAAACATGATTTATGAACTTTCAATAAGCGAAATACAAGTAACAATTTAGGCCTCAAAATTCTCCTCAAATTTCCTCAAGTGTAGCACAATGAAAAATTTAAACTACATGTATTTATGCTATTACAGAGGAGTAAATATGCCTCCCAATCATCAATAATAATCTCTGAATGGTATTTAAAGTTCATCTTGATTTCACAAGGCTATTTTCCATTGTTATTTCCAATCATTCTTAACATGTCATCTTCTTTGATAACATCCATAGATAAAAACAAAAAGTTGCCCATTATGTGTCTATGTTGAATATTTGCACTTATATGTGTAATTTACAGTGGAGTAAGCATGCTTTAAAGAACAGCACTCATACTGTAAACAAAAATAAAAACATGTGCTTGACATGCACATTTCTATATATCATATGACTGATCATTTAAATATCAAATGGGCTTGCATGAATAGAGTTGTCCATTTAATTCAACACACATGTATCAAGGTCATTGTCACTTGATCTTTAATTCTCATGGACACATTCTCTAGTTTAAATATTTATTGAAGAATGCATAGAGCTTGATTTGCATGCTTTTTATTCAAACAAGAGGCACTGTTGGTTTTATTCTTAATGAAGTAAACAAATGGAAATTTATGCAATTTTCTGTTATGAATTTGAATGGGTTTGACTTTAATATAGTTTCTATATATGACTGACAAATATGCATAAAATGAAAGCAATGAAAACATGATTTATGAACTTTCAATAAGCGAAATACAAGTAACAATTTAGGCCTCAAAATTCTCCTCAAATTTCCTCAAGTGTAGCACAATGAAAAATTTAAACTACATGTATTTATGCTATTACAGAGGAGTAAATATGCCTCCCAATCATCAATAATAATCTCTGAATGGTATTTAAAGTTCATCTTGATTTCACAAGGCTATTTTCCATTGTTATTTCCAATCATTCTTAACATGTCATCTTCTTTGATATTTAAATGACAAGTCACGTGCCAATAGTATATTTGCATGGGGAGCACATGTTCTTATTTTTGTTTACAGTTTTAGGCTGTTCTTTCACTCCGTAGAAATTACACATATAAAAACAAATATTTAACATAGACACCTAATGGGAAACTTTTTTTTTTATTTATCTATGGATGAAAAATTCTAAAAGTTACTGTCAGAGTTCGTAGAAACATATAAAATATATATGTGAAGAAAAAAGAAAAGAAAACATTAAAATGGATTTTTAACTAATTTTGTTTAGGTGGTCTATATGCATTGATTTTTCAATTTGTGTTTCAGCTTTGTTATTACATCACCAAACATGAAGAAGATAGAATTAGAGTCAGTTGCTGTTATAGACATGATTGCACTTCCGGAATACGGAATATTGATTGCAGATTATAATAAACGAATAATTATTCTAGACAATGATAATCTTAGTGTCAAAAAGGGTGACATTTCTTTAGAAGATAAACCATATGGCTTAACAACAATGAATGACCATACTGTTGCCGCTTCCGTTGGACACAGCCGTATTTTAGTTGTTGACATGCGCAAGAATGTTATAACGCAGACGATAGATGTCGCTACTGATATCAACGTAGCATTGTGGGGACTAGCTTACCTTGATGACGATTTCTTTTTAGCAGCCAAAGATAAAATAATACGAATTAATCAACATTCTTCAGATTACGAGGATATTTATTCCTCAACAAACGGTTGGATATTTTATTTACAAATACACGACAGGAAGTTGTTTTTCACGAATTATAAAAGCAAATCGTTTTTATGTGCAACATTAAGCGGAGATGTCTTATTTGAATACCAAACTGATAAATTAAAGGGTCCCTACGGATTCACCCGAATCAATGGTGATAGTTTCTACGTGGCAGATTGGACTACTAACAGGGTACATAAAATTGAAGATACCGGGACAAACAGCGAAATTGTATTAACAAAATCTGATGGTATTTTCAAACCGAGGGTAATTTTGTATGAAGACAAACACAAATCGCTATTAATTGCATGTAATGGAGGAAAGTTGCTTATTCAAACAAAGCGCCGTTCTAGTATTGCACGAGACAGTACTTAAAAGTTCATTTCCGGTATTGAAACACTGTAAGCTCAAAAACACAAAACGCATCTTAATTGTCATCTTTTCAATACTGTTTTTATGCTTGTAAAATGTTATTGTGTTACTCGTGTATGAACAGTTGTCCATTATAAAATATAATGATAACAAAAAATACCACACTGTCGAAACAATTCCAAAATCAAATGTCAAAATCGTTGAAAGAGGTAAAACAGTGGAGCAGGAACTGCTTACCCTTCCGGAGCACCTGCTTCACCCCCGGTTTTTAGTGGGGTTCGTGTTACTCGATCTTTTGTTTTATATGTATGTTTTGTCGATCATTGTTTGTCCTTTTATACTTTTTCTTTTGGCCGTTGTGTTGTCTGTTCTTCTTCGATATACTGTTTCTGATTGCCCCTTTGGTATTTTCAAACTCTTCTTATAAAACTTATTTAAAAAAAATGGTTACTAGTAAATCTATTGTAATTATTTTTTTAATTAAATTTATTTTAAAAAAATAAGAAGAAAAATACACTTTTTGTTAATTCCATGCCAAAAGATACTAATAGAAATGAACAATTAAAACTATCATTCTTAACTTTATCATGTCGCTATACTCGGACATATTATCCTGATTCCTATTATACCAGCCTTTGTTCTTACTCCTCAATGTTGTGTGCTAAACGAAGGAGCGGCAAATATCAATTTTATAGTCGTTCGTTTCACCGGGCAGGGACTCGAACCCACAATCTACCGCACGCTCGCTCACTATTATACCATCTATGTGGCTTTGACATGTTTGAATCTCTAAAGACGTTTATAAATGGACCAAACAGTGGATTTTAATGTCTTAGTTAATTGGCAACATGAACTGTTCCCAGTACCGAACCAGACAGTCCTCCAAACAATAAATACATTACATTGCTTTCGACAGAATATGTTAAACCTTGAGTATATTACTGAAATCACAGCTCATAAATAATGTAAATATTAATAAAACTAAGGTTCTCCTACTCTCGCTATTCCGTATAAATCTCGTTCATTCTCGTCTTAGTATTAATGGATCTACATTAAGTAAAGTGTGGAGATCCCAAAGGGGTAATTAAAAGACATAAATCGAAAAAAGAACAGCCAATGCAATGACCAAAAGAAAAAAAGGACAAAAATATAAACAATGATCTACAAAACACTACGCAGAAAACAAAAGATTGAGCAACACGAACCCACAAAAAATCGGTCTGAATTCAGGTGCTCCGGAAGGGTAAGCAGTTCCTGCTTCACTAGTGGCCCCCGTCCTCTTACCGTTGTTACAAACCCAGTGATAAGTCATGAATGTGCAAAGGATAGGATTGTGAATATAACAAACGGAACATGCACAAATGCTTCCGTGGCCATTTGTAGTACTGATATTCCGTAACGGTCAACCAAGTTTTGGTGGCAACAAAAAGGACTTCCAATATAGAAATCGGGGATGAGTTCATGTGCCCCGAAAGGATGGGTAAGCTGTTCCTGATTGACTAGTGATCCACATCATGCTACACCTGTTACAAACTGTGTGGACAGCATGGGATTATGACAAACTGAACATATTCGTAGTCAGTTGTGATACATATATTCCGTAACGGTCACCTTAGTCTTGGTGGCGACCAAAAATGATTTCCACTATTTAATGGCTTATCCTTACATTATCAATGCATATCAATGATATATTAAATGGCCTTTAGTGTATTATATGGGTCAGGTACAGGTTGTCCCACATTAAAATCCCTTATCGTGACCCTCGTTAATCAAATGTTGTTTTCGATAATATTGAATCGTATCGTATCAAAATACCTGGGGTTCTGGTCTAGAATTTAATTTTACAACCTGGCGAAATGTTGGTTCTACTCGTTTTTGTACATTTGTGTCAAATTTCACAGCAGGTAAGATAATATTCCATTATTCGAGTATTTAACGTACAGGGGGAACGCTTTGTCAAAAATATTGGGGAATAACGATGACGGTTAGGGTTTTGGTGTTTTACGCCACTTTCAACACTATTTCAGTTATATCGTGGTGGTCAGTTTTATTGGTGGAGGAAACCGGGGTATCCACAGAAAGCCACCGACAAGTCACTGGCAAACTTTATCACATAATGTTGTATCGAGTACATCTCACCATGGATTCGAACTCACAACTTTAGTGGTGATAGGCACCGATTGCATAGATAGTTGTAAACCATCATACGATCACGACCACGACTGCCCCTCTGAATAATAATGATAATGAAAATAAACATGCATTATCTCCAAAAAAATGCTTGCTGCCTATAGTTTGTATCAAAAGACAACGTAACAATTGTTTTGCTTTATTCCTCAACAGAAAATCAAAATTAATTCTCACCAGAATACATCTGTCTGTCAATCAAAATATTTTGTTTTGTATATTCGACACTGAAGTTGAAGAAATTACTGCGAAAGCATTACAGTCGCTGTCTTGACTTCGTTAACCGTTTCGGAGCATGCGTGTCACAAATGATCACGAATATGTTCCGTTTGTCACTGTCACAATTTCGTCAATTCCTTATCCATGACCTATCATCAGATATGCAACAAGAGTAATGTGATGGGTATGTATCTGCTTAGCATTCCAGAACACCTGCTATCACCCCTATTTTTGTGGGGCTCGTGTTACTCAATCGTTGGTCTTCTGTATAAAAACGTTAGAGAAGACCGAAGTGATAGTAGTGAAATGGACAATCCAGAGAGAAACTGGCAACATATGATACACAAGACGAAGAAAAACAAAACAAAAACACAACACAACACAACACAACAAGCTTTCGTGTTTTGTCTACTGTTGTTAGTCTTGTTGTCCTTGTTTCTTTAAGTCATTGTATTTTCTGCTCTTTTTTCTTTAAGTCATTGTATTTTCTGCTCTTTTTTCTTTAAGTCATTGTATTTTCTGCTCTTTTTTCTTT
>MJUT01022077.1:162783-176248 GCA_002080005.1 Gigantidas platifrons
TATCATCCTCCCAGTAGTCGGTGTTTCGGCTGGTGGACTATTAGTCACCGAGGGTATCATCCTCCCAGTAGTCGGTGTTTCGGCTGATGGACTATTAGTCACCGAGGGTATCATCCTCCCAGTAGTCGGTGTTTCTGCTGATGGACTATTAGTCACAGAGGGTATCATCCTCCTAGTAGTCGGTGTTTCGGCTGATGGACTATTAGTCACCGAGGGTATCATCCTCCCAGTAGTCGGTGTTTCGGCTGATGGCCTATTAGTCACCGAGGGTATCATCCTCCCAGTAGTCGGTGTTTCGGCTGGTGGACTATAAGTCATCGAGGGTATCATCCTCCCAGTAGTCGGTGTTTCGGCTGGTGGACTATTAGTCACCGAGGGTATCATCCTCCCAGTAATCGGTGTTTCGGCTGGTGGACTATTAGTCATCGAGGGTATCATCCTCCCAGTAGTCGGTCTTTCGACTGGTGGACTATTAGTCACCGAGGATATCATCCGCCCAGTAGTCGGTGTTTCGGTTGGTGGACTATTAGTCACCGAGGATATCATCCTCCCAGTAATCGGTGTTTCAGCTGGTGGACTATTAGTCACCGAGGGTATCATCCTCCCAGTAGTCCGTGTTTCGGCTGGTGGACTATTAGTCCCCGAGGGTATCATCCTCCCAGTAGTCGGTGTTTCGGCTGGTGGACTATTAGTCCCCGAGGGTATAATCCGCCCAGTAGTCAGTGTTTCGGCTGGTGGACTATTAGTCTCCGAGGGTATCATCGGCCCAGTGGTCGGTGTTTCTGTTGGTGGACTATTAGTCCCCGAGGGTATCAGGTACCAGTAGTCAGTGTCTCGGCACTGACATGGTTTATCAGATATATTTGTTATTGAAATTTACAGTTTCTAAATAATGTAATTATTATTAAAATTAAGGTTCTCCTCCCTCAGGTATAGGAGATCTTAGCCGGTTTTTGTGATCCTGTTTAAGCCCTTTGGTTGTATTGCTCCCAAAACTTTTAAAATTATTTGGCTTTCCAACCTATCGATTTTGAGCCTACCTGATAAAGGTTATTCCAGAAGCACGCCGTGCGCATTAAATTAGATATCTACGTTTTTATTATACCACTCCTCGTTATAAATATTTGTATGCAGGGTGTAAAGCTGAAATAATATACTACTTGTCCATCAATATATTGATTTATTAATTTGTATATTGTACTTGTATTTTATTGTTAAGTATATTTTGTTAATAATGTAACTATGACACAAGTGGCCATTTGTATGAAAATAAAATTGTCTTATCCATAATGAAAAAAAAAGGTAATAATAAACTTAAGATTGGCCTAGCGATTTTAAATTTACAGTTCAATGTATTTAATGGATTTATTTTTTTAATTTATTTTAATTTATTTTTTTAAATTATTTATTCATTTCATGTTACATACTTTCATAATAGACTTCTATTAAAATTTACCCGACTTCTATTAAAAATTGTCAGAGTATTTTATCAACCGGTAATAGTCTATATATTGCATAACTGAAATGTGCTTTAAATGATCATCTCTAAAAATAAGACTGCTTGAGAAAAACAAAATTTCTGAACGGGTATTTCCCTGGCTTTTCTTCACCTTTTATATACGATGTCTTATGATGATATCATATATACAGCCCCACCCTTTAACTAAAAACATCAAATTAAATACAGACGATGCATAAATTACCAAGCAGATGGGGTTTTCTTTGCATTATACCATCATACATTAATTATTTGCATAATTTGCCTTAATACACGGTATTTTTTTAACAAGCAGAGAAATAAATTAAACTATGTGAACTCGGATATAAGTGAAGAAAAAAATAAAAATAAAAATCCCCTAATTTTGGTCAACAACGTTCTTATTGTTGTTATATAGCTCACAATCAGCAGAGTCGGACTGGCCACACGGACATTTGGGCAATGCATGGTGGGCCGCACAGATGAGCAACTTATTAATGAACAACTGCATGGGCCTACCTAATAGGTGATGCATGTCCGGGGCAGTTTTAAGACCCAGTCTGATTCTGTCTGATAGTCACAATTAGGTTTAAAATGAGGATTATAACTCAGACCTTAAAGTGAAGGTGAAAGGTCAATAACTATACCTCAGACCTTAATAACTATACCTCTCGTCATTTAACAGGATGAGGTTGTGATTTTGCAAACGTTATTTGATATTTTGTCTTTTCATCTCTTTCTTTCAATATAATACAGTGCACTCGATACAACATTATGTGATAAAGTTTGTCAGTACCTTGCGGCAGGTCGGTGGATTTCTCAGAGTACTCCAGTTTCCTCCACCAATAAAACTGACAGCCACGATAAAACTGAAATATTGTTGAAAGTGGCGTTAAACGCCATAACCCATTGACCACAAATGTTGTATTAGAAAGATGTCAACATTTTTATTTGGGGTGGGGTTGGGGGTAACTTTGAATCATCATTAACAAAACCCCACTACCCATGTATGACTGTCACAAGCCAAATCATAGCTTAGTTTTTGACATTTGTCATTGTGTTGTGTTGAGGTGGGTCTAAGGAGTAGTTTTTACATTTGTCATTGTGTTGTGTTGAGGTAGGTCTAAGGAGTAGTTTTTACATTTGTCATTGTGTTGTGTTGTGGTGGGTCTAACTAGTAGCTGTATTCTAATTGGTATGTTTGTAGACCATCAATATGTTAACCCTTAAAATGCTAAATACAGTCAAACCTGTCCATGCGGTCACCTCTATTAAACAGTCACTTGTATTAAAAGGTCACCTTATGCTTGTCCTGTCATTACAAGTTTACTATGAATTGAACCTCTTTTAGGAGGTCACCTGTCTTACAAGGTCACTTTTTCTATGACCCAAGGTTGACCTCTTAATACAGATTTGACTGTATGTGTTTATTTCGTAATTTTTGACACTTATAACACAATAATAATACATTTTCTTCAGTATTTTATTGGTTACCTTCTTATTTATCAGTTTTAATTGGACATGTATCATGTATCACAACTCAATATATCTTTGCCATATGTATCTCTTTCAAAAAAGATTAAATTCTAACTTAGACCTCCTTTGTGAATAGGATTTAAAACATTTGTTGGTTAAAAGTTATAATACGACAGGGTGACACTGTTGAACTCCTTTGTGTAACCTTAAACATGCACATGTGATTATGTACAAAATAACAAATTGACACTGCATGCACAATTTTTAAATAGTTATAAGTAAGAACCATCCATATTTTTATCGAGTGTGTGCATTGGGGTGGGGAGTGTGCTAGGATTTTTTGTTCAGACATTATTTTTTACTTCCGAATTTGATATATTTCTAACTAACTAATGGAATATAGAGAAAAAGTTTATTTGCGCAGTAAATTTATTTACTTGCTACAAAGGAAAACTATTTTCGAAAAAAAAAACAAAAAAAAACAAAAAAAAAACAGCACCACCCCTACGCCCAAATATGGAGAATTGTCACGCCCCTGTCACGTAAAAGGCTGACAATGAACCAATCGTAACTACTCGGCCATTCTCGCTACCCTGCAAATAACCTCGTATGTAGATAGTAGAAATTCTTCTTAAATTGTTTGCCGGAAGTTAATTATATATAAGCCGCACAAAAATATAGTCCACGAAAATTCAATATGGAAGGTCCTAAGTAAAATCTAATCATGCAAAACTAATTAAAGCTTTAAAACTTTTATCCGTGAAAATAAATGAAATATGGAAAATTGTTTAAAATATAACTTTATCAAACTTTCATGTAACTGACATGTGAAAAGTAGTGCGATTTATACGCCTAATGCATACGAGGTTATTTGCAGGGTAGCGAGAATGGCCGAGTAGTTACGATTGAACAATGAACACGTACGATCTGGTACAATACAATACAATACAATAAGTTTTATTTAAAGTCGGAAAAAATCAAACATTACAACACAAGCTCTAATGGGCTTTAAATCCGACATAAGAATATGCATATATAAACAATAAAACAAAAACATGCACACAATTTTTGTAAAAAATAAAAAAACAAACAAACAAACAAAAATACTGTCATATTAAAAATTTTCTATGAAATTTCAAACAAAACTAAAATATGAAAGCAATTTAAAACACAGCAGTAGCAGAAGCACAATTTAAAAGCATATTATATATTGATGTGAATAAAGAAAAAAGCATGGATAAAATGAGACGCTTAGAACCAGCAACATCCGGTGCAAGGCATATTTTTCAGTCCTACTCATTGTATCCAGTGACAAATATAAGCTTTCTCCCAGTGCCGATTTACCTATAGCCATTATTTGACTTTCACACTGATGCTGTCATAACGTACTGCACAGTTGCACTCCATTTCAGAATATTGCAGAATTTGAAACACCCCTCATTATCCTCGCCTTTATTTAAATTGATTGAACACACTTCCATCTTCCTCCAGTCATGAAGGTGGGGAATTGGGAGGGGCCTCACAAGTGGAATAGCCTAGTGCCTCTCTTTATCTAAATCCGGCACTGCTTTCTCCCAAGGATCGACTCATCCCATTTTTCGTCTTACATGGTCATCACTAAGTATTTCTGAGAAATGATGGTGATGATGACGGGTGATGATGATACTTGTATAAGTCCAAGAAGCTGTGTTCGGTTTCAAAGGGAACTGTCGTGGTCGTGATCGTCTGGTAGTCGGATTTACAACTACATATGTAATCAGTTCCTATCATCACTAACGTTGTGCGTTCGAACCCCGCTCAGGTGAGATGTACTTGATTTTAACAACAGTATGTGATAAATTTAGTCAGTGATTTGCGACAGGTCGGCAATTTTCTCCGGATACTCGTGTTTCCTCCACCAATAAAACTAACCGCCACGATATGGCTGAAATATTGTTGAAAGTGGCGTTAAATACCATAAACCAAATCAATCAACTAAACCATAAATTTTGTAGTGCTAGCTAATCGACACCACAGTTCACATCATGTAAACATTTTACTTAACCAACCAATTCCAACCAGTACCAGTCTGTGCAAAACAAAACGGAGGAGCGCGGAAGCAAATGCTAATTTTATAGTCTTGATTGATCCGACCGAAGTTCGAACCCACTCACCTTTCATTACACCACAGACACTGGTGAAGGTAAATGGTTTGTAGTATATATTTTATCTAGCGTTAACTTTGGACAACACCGTGAGTTCAAAAGGTCATGAAGTCATCTAGTCCTCGGTTTACTTCCTTATTCGATTTTCTATTATTATATCTCCATAAAAAAACCGATAAAAAATGCATAACATTTCTCTTTAATGTTTCATCTGTTGATAAGACCTACTGGGGTGTAATATTATATTGCTTTCAGAAGTGTAATGATACTTTAAATCTCTTAAAATTATTTGATTAAAATTCAACGTTATAAAAGTGCTGTTGCACTGAACCATTGCAAATATATTTTAAAATTTACTCCAAATGAATCATGACAATGTATAGTTTTTAAATGGCCGTAGCAATTTACGTGGTTTTAGCTAAATCCCTAATAAAATGAAAAACAAAAAAATACCACACCGTCGGAACAGTGACGGGGTTAAACTTGTTTTAAAGATCAAAACCTCCCCTATAAGTGAAATGACGCGGTCATACAAGTGCTTTCCACATGTGACTAACCCTCGCATATAAAGCGTTATAAAGAGGGGGCCGTCGTGGCCGTTATCGTATGGTAGTTAGACTTACAACTACCTATGCACTCGGTGCCTATGACCACTGATGTTGTGAGTTCGAATCCCACTCAGAGCGAGGTGTACAACATTATGTGATAAAGTTTGTCAGTGACTTGTGGCAGGTCGCTGGTTTTCTCCGGGTACTCCGGTTTCCTCCGCCAAATAAACTGACCACCACGATATAACTGAAGTATAAAATCTAACCAAACACTATAATTTTGAACATTATACATAAAATATTTAATCTTTCCGATACAGAAGTGTTCATAAATTATGTATACTATAGTATAATTTTATTCGTGATGGAGACTGCATACTCAATGTTTGCCAAAAACTCCAATATATATACAATTTGATGGTTTTCTTTGTCTTCTTGTCTTTGATCAATTGATAAAAGACCTTTAATCAATGACATGCAGACTTTGTTTTGATTTCAATTATGTTTATTAATAAAGGGCCAGCTTTACACAATATTGCCCTAGGTTATAAATTGTTCTCCATTGATAGTTTTATAACCTGTGATTAAGGAGATTATCCAAACAAAAAGATAAATTCATACATGTAATTAATCTGAAATTTTAATCTATAAAATTAGCAGGACAAATTATTCACAATTTTTTTTTCAGAGGAAACATCGTAATGAGCTATATATAAATATATCTGCCAATAATGAGTCAAAAAACAACAAAACTTAAGTCAGTTTGTCAGCAAAAATGTGCAAATATGGTGCAAATGACTCGAAACAAAAAAAAATGATGCTTTTGTAAAGTTCTTAGTTTTCCACTATAAATATGTTGAGCAGCATAATTGTGTTTAACCTTCTTTAGTTATTTATTTTTATTTTGTAGAATGTAATTGATAGTAATCGAAAAGTAATGTAATTACTTTTGATAAAGTAATCGACTGTAATCGATTACATAAAAAAATCAGAGTAATCGATTACCAAAATCCTACATGTAATCGATTATTAATCAATTATTTTTGACAGTAATCGTGCCCATCCCTGATCACCACTGATGTGAGTTCGAATCACATATATATATATATATATATTTTTTTTTATTCAGAAACTACCCCTACACGACGGAGGCAAACATCAACGGGGTACCAATGTTTACGTCTTATAATCATAAATAAACAACTATATTAAATTAGCATAAATCATGCACGAACAATAAACATGAGACATTTTCATCAAAGAACAAAAAACAAATTCATTATTTTAATTGCACTTAATTATAAGTAAGATATAAGAATGACATATAAAATAAAAGAAACCCAATATTAAGCGAGTTCCTGATCATCGACACATGACTCAATTAAAATAGCTCGCTCTTTCATCATTTTACATAATAGTTTTTACTGATAAAGTTTATCGGTGACTCGTGGCAGATCGGTGATGTTTCTCCGGGTACTCCGGTTTCTTCCACCAATAGAAATGATCACCACGGTATAACTGAAATATTGTTGAAAGTGGAGTTTAACACCATTTTACCAATCAAACCAGAAAATTTGAAGTATCGAAAGATATTAACGACAGTCAGCACATTTCCGTCATATTGATATGAAATGTCTTATCGACATATATATCATGCTGAACATCATGTGAATAATATTAGTATTACGTTTGTATTACATAATCTTAATATAAATAAACGTTAGAGAATACCGGAGGGACAATAACAATGGTAAATCTAGAGACACTGGCAACATATGGTACACAAGACGAAGGGGCAATAACAATGGTAAATCTAGAGACACTGGCAACATATGGTACACAAGACGAAGAAAAAAACCAAAAAAACAACACCCTCCCAAAAAAAAACCCCAACAACATTTTTGGACACCACTATGCGCAAACAAGCACACATAACATATATAAGACATTATCCATCCTACTGGAGGTAAAGACGATATTAAGTTTGTTTGTTTGTTTTTTTTTTTTTAAATATTTATCTCGCGATCCACTCAATAGCTGGCAAAAATCTCGAGGATACGCGTCTTGAACTTGTTTTTAATGTGCACAAAGAGAGATAACTCAAACTCACTGGAATTTGTTTTACAAAATTATATCATACAATTTGAAAATTTAAAACAAGAACTATCTTTAAAAAAAAGATGCACGACGAATCACAACTATTATATTGTTACACGAACAATATTTCACTGAAATAACCTAAGCATACTGGTTTTATAGGATTTGATAAGACATGTAAAACCTTGCATCCTACTTAATGTGCAAGGAATCGTTGGTCTTTTTAGTAACAACGTACATCTTGGTCCGAGGAGTGAGTACAAATAGTGTAAGAGCCACACCATCAAAACAAAATAACAGAGGTGTACAACATTATGTGATCGGTGGTTTTCTCGAGGTTCTCCGGTTTCCCCAACCAGCAAAACTGACCGTCACGATATAACTGAAATATTGTTGAAAGTGGCATTAAACACCATCACATAAAAAAAACCAAACATACCAGGCTGGTACCTAAAATTGTTTTCTATGTTTATATATTCAAATATATTTACTAATAAATAAAATGAAATTAAAATATCAAATGTTTTGTTAATTATTATTTCAAGTGAAGAACTGTAGAATGATTGCTTTAAAATCTTAATTTTTTTAATTGACGAAACAAGTGCAGATTAATCCTCAGAAGACAAGGATAGATAACTCATACTGAGACAAGGAAGCATTTATTTTCTGGATAAATTTCAGTTATAAGTATATGTCATTTCTCCACATTTGCTGTTTCATATATCTTGTCACTAGTGGAGCAAGGAAATCTTCCACTTCCGGGGCACCTGAGCTCACATGTTTCTTGTGAGGTACGTGTTACTCGATCTTTTGTTTTATGTTTTATTATTTGTGTAATGTTTGGTAGATCGTTGTTTGTCTGTTTGTCCTTTTTCTTTTGGCCATTGTGTTGTCTGTTAGAAGAGTTTGAAGATACCGAAGGGGTAATCATAATCTGTAAATCAAAGGACAGACAAAGCAATGACAAAAAGAAAAAGTATAAAAGGACAAACAACGATCTACAAAACATTACACATAAAACTAAAGATCGAGTAATACGAACCCCACTAAAAACCAGCGGTGACCTGAGGTTCTCCGGAAGGGTAAGCAGTTCCTGCTCTACTAGTGACATCGTGTTACTCTAGTTACAAATCTGGTGATAATTCATGAATGATGAAAGGACTGTGAAGTGTTTACGACAAGTGGAACATTTTGTGACACAGATATCTGTAACGGTAACCAAGTCCTGGTAGCGACCGTAAAACTGTTGAAGTGATGACTTCAACTTAACCAATATATAGGAACCCTTAGTTAGCTATGTTTTAAAAATACATTGATTGATTGATTGATTGTATTTAATTCCACTTTCAGCAATATTTCAGCTATATCATGGCAACAATTTTAGTGGTGGAAGAAGCCGGAGTACACGAAGAGCACCACCGACCATGGGCAAGCAACTGATAAACTTTATCACCTGCGACTGCGAGTCGAGTGCACCCTTTTTTGTAATTTACAAAGTCGGGCCGAGAACCCACGTCGTATTGGTAATAGTCTTGTATGAGTTGTTAGGTGATCCAACTACCTAAAGTGCATTGATATGAGGTAGAAATATTACAATTAACAAACACAAGTGTTTGGGGTATGGGTGTATTATACCCCATTATATTTCAGTCATATTTTGATTAATAGTTATTTTTTATGAAAGTCCCCATGGCCAGGAGAAATACCTCAATGCATCACAGTTTCAATTTTATTTGATATTAAGCAGAACAGACACAACTAGTGACGATCACATGGAGTCCGTTAGAGGTCCATGTGAAGTATTCTACATGTTCCACCAAGTTTATAGCTTCTGAGAAAAACAAAGCTTTTTATTAGCAAACATGACCCACAGGAAGGTTATATGAGCTATTGTTATCACTTTGTCTGTTGTCATCTAAAACATTTCCACATTTTAATATTCTCCAAAACTGTAAGACCCATTTGAACCAAACTTTACAGGAATACATGTTAGGTGTTACTCTCAAGATGGTCTCCAATGCAGGACCAGTGATAACAAATCCAAGATGGCCACCAGCACAGGACTTAAAAGAATAAAACGTTCTTCTTAGAAACTACACTATTAAATTGTATACATGATCTTCCATATACATCCATCCTACAAAGTAATAATTCATTTTAACTCCTAGTTTTAGGGGAGAAGTTTTTTTTCTTTATTTCAGCCAATCAGAAACAAACAATGTCAAATACCACACTGTCAAAACATTCCAATATACAATAATAACTAGAGGCTTAGTGAGCTGAGCCTGTGTCACTAGCCTGTCATTTTGTTTTGAGGAAACTTTTTACAGAACATTCCGTAGGTGCTTCCTGCCAAATATCTATTAATTTGGCCAAATGATTTTACAGACAATTTCTTGTTTAATTGGCAACCACAAACACGAACTATAGATAGAGAGGTCATATTAGTTGTATGATCCCCACAAAATATGCCAATTTTATACAGGATCTCCCACACCTATTCTACAAAAGTCATAATTCATTGTAACTCCTAGTTTTAGAGGAGAAGTTTATTTCAGCCAATCAGAAACAAACAATGCCAATATTTTAATGGTGACCGTGTTGTTTGTCCAATCCGGACATTTGTTGCATTACTGCTAATCACACAACATCAAGGAGAAAGCACAAAGACTGATTGACTCGGAATCAAGATAATATGTCCGAGTGGGACGACATGTCTATACCCGCGGACTGTTGTTTCAGTGAGCTATAGCACGTGTACTATGAATATCCAACTAAGCGTACTGGCCTAATACAAAGCAAACGTAATCATCTAACTTGTTCTGGGCAAGGTAAAAAATTAACTATTTGTCGTTAAACAACAATCAATCACTCACACTCTTACATTGTTTTTATTCTGTAAAGTAAGAATCAACACACCATTATTTGATAATTATGAAATCATATCTCATATCTATGAATTACATAATATCTCAACAATAGAAAACATATCACACGTGTAGCAAGTATATTCCATAGACACAAAGTGCATACTAATTTATTTAAGGAGTACAAAGAAGCACAAATGACCATAAGGAGCCATTTTAATCAGCACAGAGGACCTACATATTAAATTTCACGTAAAAAAATTTAAATTCACTAAGAAACGTATGAATTTTATTTATTTAGCCTTTAACATAATGGTTAATTTGTCACGACTAAAAAAAAAGTAATAAAGAAAATGATTATCGGCAGAGACTCAAATATACGGGATTTGTTGTGATATGTTATGCATTGCATTATCGTATGGCATGTTTTAAAAAAAAATTCCGCGGGTTACTCATTCACGTGTGAAAATTACATAGCTTTTCTACATGTACATTTAAGACAAAAGAACAGTTGTTCTTCCTGTATAGTGTTATCTCGTTTTCTCCTCCAAAAATGTATATGAAATTGAAAAATGATTTATTCCCGTATTTTGTCTCGATATCTGTGCAGAACAATAAAATCCAAAAACCAAAACGAGATCGAATATGAAAATAAATTGTGAAAAGTACAATTTGATTCCTACTTGCACAACACAACTGTCCCTATCCCGTCGCCACCAAATTGTCCATGCATGCGTCCGTCATTCTTCCACCCCTAAATGTGTTCACTACTTTCGACTACTATTACACAAGAGAACTGTGCCAATACTGCCGTCATCCATATTAGATAAAACAAAATTAATTGTCAATATGATTTTATTTCCGTATTTTGTCTCGATTGTTGTACAGAACAATAAAAAACAAAAACGACATCGAAAATGAAAATACATTCTAAAAGGTTGAATTTGAATCCTACTTCCACAAGAAAATTGTTCATATCCCGTCATCTGTAGCCAATGGACATTTATTTACATAGAAATTAAGTAATAATCGTGATTTGATGGGGGTTGTGGGGAGTTGGGTGCATAATAAACATGACCTTTTTTGTGTTATTATTGAATTAAAAATTCGATAATTATTATGTCGGTCTTTCACGGTACGCAGGGCCCGGTGGTTCATTAAGTTAGGTAGTTGGATTACCTAACAACTCCTACAAGCCTATCACCTTTTACGATACGGAGGGCCCGGGTGGTTCATTAAGTTAGGTAGTTGGATTACCTAACACCTCATACAAACCTATTACCTTTTACGATACGGAGGGCTGGGTGGTTCATTAAGTTAGGTAGTTGGATTACCTAACAACTCATACAAGCCTATCACCTTTTACGATACGGAGGGCCCGGGTGGTTCATTAAGTTAGGTAGTTGGATTACCTAACAACTCATACAAGCCTATTACCTTTTACGATACGGAGGGCCCGGGTGGTTCATTAAGTTAGGTAGTTGGATTACCTAACAACTCATACAAGCCTATTACCTTTTACGATACGGAGGGCCCGGGTGGTTCATTAAGTTAGGTAGTTGGATTACCTAACAACTCATACAAGCCTATCACCTTTTACGATACGGAGGGCCCGGGTGGTTCATTAAGTTAGGTAGTTGGATTACCTAACAACTCATACAAGCCTATCACCAATACGGCGTGTGTACGCGCCCGGCTTTGCAAGTTACAAAAAGGATGCACTCGACTCGCAGCCGCAAAAGTTGACCAGTTGCTTGCCCATGGTTGGTGGTTCTCTTCGGTTACTCCGGCTCCTTCCACCACTAAAACAGGTCGCCATGATATAGCTGAAATATTGATGAAAGTGGCGTTAAACACCAAAAATCAAGCAGTCTTAACGGTAAGGTAATTAAACAGTAAAGAATGAGATGGCAACATACACACATCACAAATACAGTAAACATTTACGATAAAATATATATTAAATAGCACAACAAATTCCATATATTCGGGTCTGTGGCGATGCTCATTTTCATTATTGTCAATGACTCATTCAAAATCGTTATAAGTTGTGACAAATTAATCTTTATTAAAGGCTTTTAATCAATAAAATTTAAAACGTTTTTTTTTTTCGTGAATTTTATTATTTTGTTTTACGTGAAATGTAATATGTGGGTCGTTTTTGTTGATTAAAATGCTCCTTATGTTCCTTCGTGCTCCTAATGGTTCTTTGCGGTATTTATAGAGACCCTAGAACAATCACATGACAAAATACTTCTGGGTTACTGGCAGGTAAAGTCTTAATGTATACTCTGTATTATAACTGCTTAAACTGGTTTTAAATAATGATTTTCATGAATTTAAATTGTGTGTAAAATCAGCCTTTTCCTGATTTAATCTGCCATAGTTTTTTCTTTTATTTATTACTAAATACTTTCGAATTGAAAATTGAGTATTCATTTACTATTGAAAACGAAACTAGATGACACACCTGTATTTCTACGAGATCAAGGAACAGTATAAAGAAGACCAAAGACATTTTAATTCTTATCATCTGATGTTCTCGTGGAGATTAAAATGTTGGTGGCTTACAGTCGCCTTTCAACAAGGAAATGCTGCAGAAAATATAATGACATAATCTTTATTTATATCATACCACAGTCGCTTGAATTTCAATGATTTAAATAAAGGAAGAGTAAAAAAAATATTTTATATATATAGTATATAGGGGAAGTTATGAAATGTATTTTTGTGCCAAAATGTAAACAGTCGCCATTAGGCCTAAACGGACGCAAAGTGCATGATACGCTTCGTGGATATTTTTCTACACTGGACATGTTTTTTTATTCATCCGTATTGTAAGAATCTTCATTCCGA
>MJUT01022087.1:41053-51585 GCA_002080005.1 Gigantidas platifrons
AAATTCAGCAAAGTACCTGCGAGATTAGCAGCTTCTTTAGTTGGTCAGATTGTGTCTATGTCGTACGTAATATGAAATGTTACAAACATCATGACCAAATATTTAAGTATCGATATCTTAGATAAACAATCGTGGAACAGTGCTATTTGTCTGTCGAAAGAAAGTTTAGATCAAATTGCATTTTGGAAGAGCAATTTACGTACTGCAAATTTAAAAGAGTTTACATCTGATCTTTCTTGTCATACTATAGTATATAGTGATGCCAGTAACACGGGCTACGGTGGTTATATTGTTGAGAATCCTAGTGATATAGCTCACGGAATGTGGTCAAACAATGAATCTATGAAAAGTTCAACTTGGAAAGAGCTTACGGCAGTAAAACACATTTTGTTTTCTATAAACAAATTCTTGCACAATAAGAGAATCAAGTGGTTTACAGACAATCAAAATGTAGTCAGTATAAGCAACAAAGGCAGTATGGAAAGGGAATTGCAAGATATAGCAATTATTATTTTATGTAATTGTTTGAATAATAATATTTCTATTGATGTTGAATGGATTCCAAGATCCAAGAATGATCAAGCTGATTTTATTAGTCGCATTGTTGACTATGATGACTGGGATGTGTCAGATGAAATTTTCATACATTTGGATTCCCTGTGGGGACCTCATGAAATAGATTGGTTCGACAATGATAACAATAACAAGTTACCGGTGTTTTATTCCCGTTATTGGACAATCAATGCTATTGGTATTGATGCGTTTACAGTTAGCTGGAATGGTGTTAACGGATGGTTTGTACCACCAGTTTGTATTGTATCAAGAGTTCTTCGATACATGAAACAGTGTCAAGCTTTTGGTACAATTATCGTACCTTTGTGGAGGTCGGCAAGTTTTTGGCCGATTTTATCTCCAAGTGGTGATGGCTTTATAAAAGAGGTTAAAGATTGTATAGACTTACCTACTAACAAAATCTTCTTTAATCCTGGTAAAGGAAAGAAAGGTATGTTTGGCAACATTGACTTGCCTTTCAGGATGCTTGCTTTAAAGATTGACTATAGGTAAACTAATTAACCAACTAATACATTTATATTCCAGTCAGTGATGGTGGTAGGGTGGTGGTATTGATTTACAGATATGTAGATATTGTTTGTTTTGCAGATAGTGACATTAGCATTGTTAGTTAATTTTGTGTGTTTGAACTTATAGACTTTGTAATTATGTAATTTTTGTTTTTAAATATGTTTTTTCAGGTATTCAAAGACGACATTTTAGAGTTGCCGTCTTCTTTGATTGAAAAAGTTAATGATATACCAGGCATATTGTGTGATTGTAAATCTGGTAATACTGTTAGGAATTATTATTATGGTTTTCTAAGATGGAAAAAATGGGCAAAATTACAAGGAATTTCAGATGCAGATGTTTTACCTGCTAAACCTATTCATGTGGCATTATATTTAACGTGTTTGGTGCAACATAATTCAAGTTCGGGTCCTATCAATCAAGCTTTTTATAGTATTCGATGGGCACATTCTATCGTGAGTGTTATTTCGCCCACTGCATCTTTCTTAGTGAAGAATGTTTTGGAGGGAACAAAAAGGAGATTGGCAGTTCCTACTAAAAAGAAAGAACCGATTACTTCAGAATTACTACTGAAAATGTACGATAATCTGTATAGTGATAATAATGTATTCAACCAACGTACAATATGTGCTTGTTTGTTAGCCTACGCAGCATTTCTACGAGTTTCAGAATTATTAAATTTACGAAGATGTGACATTGAATTTTTTCCAAGTCATATGTCTGTATTCACCCAGAAGAGTAAAACGGATATTTATAGGGACGGAAATCGAATAATTGTAGCCAGAACAGGAAACAATTTGTGCCCGGTAAAGAATTTGGAATTATATTTACAGTGGGTTGGTAATAACCACGATTTCGATTTTTATTTATTTCGTAAATTAACAAAAGACAATGATCATTATATTTTTCGGAAAGAAAATGTACCGTTATGTTATACTAGAATGAGGAAGCTTTTTATTCAGGCATTTAAACCGTTCGTCAGCGATATTAAATGTTATGGTCTTCATAGCTTGTGATCTGGTGGAGCTACAGCAGCATGTAATTTCGGTGTTCATGATAGACTTTTCAAGCGCCATGGTAGATGGAGATCCGAAAACGCCAAAGATGGTTATGTAAAGGACTCGTTTAATGACTTGTTGTTTGTGTCTAAAAACTTATGGACCTAACATTATTTATTTTGATTAAATATATTGCAACCAGCAAATTCTCTTTCTTTGGCTTCAGCAGCGGCGTTGTCGTGTGGCTTTGCACTTTACATGATTTGTAGTCTTTTTGGCCCTTATATGACATGACGTCTCAGATTAGAAAAGTTTGAAGATACCAAAGGGGTCAGAATCTGGTACGTTATTCATAATGAGATGGTGTTTCCCAGGAGAAATATAATTTTATTCGTTTGACCGGAGGGAATTAGAATTAAATTATGTTCTCTTGGGTGTATTTCATTATGGAAGGTGGCGCATTGGTAGCGGGTTTTGTCCCCGCTTAAATGAGTAATTGGCGGGCTTTTTTTATTGGGATATACCTGTATTTTCATTCAGCACGACAGCGCCGAAGTGGTCACACGCAAAATTTAAATTTCATTAATTATTTTCCTAATTTTGGCATACATTTGTCTTTATTTTATTGATTGATAGGACCCGAACAGACGATTCCCATTCTGATAATGGATAAATGTGTATTGTTATTGCAATTGTGTATTCGAGATATGATGTCATGTTTATAATAAAAAAAAGCAGCGGCGTTGTCGTGTGGCTTTGCACTTTACATGATTTGTAGTCTTTTTGGCCCTTATATGACATGACGTCTCAGATTAGAAAAGTTTGAAGATACCAAAGGGGTCAGAATCTGGTACGTTATTCATAATGAGATGGTGTTTCCCAGGAAAATAGCTGACATACTGTTCACTTGACTTTAAACAACAATCAAGGTTTTAAGTCGTGTGATACACCTCGAATACTTTATACTCTCGCTTTATCCCTGACATCACGAGAAGTAACATAATCGAATAGATTCCATTCTGAATTGACTTCTCTGTATTCATCTAAGAAACAAACGGTCTTTGTTTTTTATTACAATTTGTACAAGGCTATTTGAAACAGAAAATCAATTTATAATAATTCCTTATTTCTATAAAAATGCAATAAACAAATTATGAAAGGGGATATGTTGAAATAAGATCTGTTTATAACCACTTTACAGTCAGCATATTCATCTTCCGTCGGTTAAATAGAACTTTATTGTTGTACATATATATTTATAATATGTCTTTGTTCCCACGGGTTAGCTCTGTAGCTAGTATACTATCTGACTTATTTTGTTTGACAATTTAGAAAACCTTAGCCACTTTAGGTTTTACATTTCTATAATGTCATTCCCCATAACAGACAATACTACTCCAGCTTAATACATCATATTACATATCTACACAGACATTTTGACAATATGGCGTTGAAGATTAAATTGGTGTTCTTGTTGGGCAAATACAATTTTCTGCTAGTTTGACAAGCGTAACTATGATAAATTACATGTTAATATTTTGGCTATTTGATAGATGGAACTTGAAAACAAAACAGAACAATTAGAAATAGAATTTCACACGGATGTCGATTTCAACTAGTCGTTAGCTGCAAAACATAAATTAAATTGAGCATCATTGATGGTATTAAGATACGTTTCACTTTGTCTCTGGGGAATAACACACGTCACCATACTCAGCTGTTAAAACCATTTAATTTTACCTTTTGAAGTGTTGTCGTATACATTCGGAATACAAACTGATATTTAGAGACAGCTTTGAAGACTATTATCCCTGAAGTATCAATTTCTTGACGTAAATTTATTGGGAACAGTATGATATTAAAATAATTTGATATGTCTCCCCACCGCATTTAGTACATAAAGTAGAATTTGTAAACTTGCTCTCGTCTATAATAGAGCTAAATTACTGCTCATCTGACGTCAAACAATGATCAGTGTCTGACATCTCTTTCGGTACAGTAGGCAAATATGTCCAATCGCTAGATTCTTTACTTCCACTGAAGTATTTAACTACATGGTCAGGTTATAATACGGAAAACATGACCATGGACAGTATTGGGTAACGTGTTTGGAGAATGGATCAATATAGCTGAAATACTGTTCACTTGACGTTCAGCAATAATCAAAGAATCAAATAATTGTTTAATTTGAAGTATTTCTATGTGATGTATTTGTTAGATGGAACACAACTATATTTGAATGAACATCAATGGTTTTCATGAACTTTGTGCACCATTTGTGTGTTTCGGTATTATCTTCTTCAGTGATGGTATTTCCAAAGGAATAGGAACAGTATATTTTATTACCAAGAAAACAAAATTAAAAAACAATCAATAGAAAACATGCAAAAGTGTAACGATTGCAGTAGATCGATGGTTCCATCCTCAGTCGGGTCAAACCAAAGATTATACAATTCCCAACTAAATACACAATATTAATGAGTAAGAACAAAGACTGGTTGGCTCAGAATGAAGATGACGATGCAACATGTACATACGTGGACTGTTGTGTCAGTTCGTTAACACTATACACTAAACCTATTTGTCACGTACAAAACAGTTATCATCATAATTAGCATCTCATCAAAAAGAACATTTATTGCTTGCCATGATATTGCCGACAGAAAATGCTCACTGGGTGTTAAAGAACAACAACCTCACTCACACTATCTATGCACCAGGGAGTAAACATTGAGTTAGAATTAGAATAGAATAATATCTGTACATGTATATATCTGAAATCTTATAGATAAGTAGAGATAAAAAATCTTTAAGTATGATTAACATATACAATGATTCGTTAAGAAGAAAACAACAATATGATCCTATTACAGATCTAACTGACAGTATTATATTACCACGATATAGTTGAATCGAACAAGAGGTAGACATAATAGAAATCACATTGCTGTCTCTTTATCATTAGATGTTATTGTATATCCATTTTAATTAGATACAATTAATGCTATTTAAAAGTTCCTACTTGATAACAGGTAACGTCACTTCGCGAGTACATGAGTTCACCACCGGACGTTTGGTGGGGTCCGAGTTGCTCACCTTGTATTTTTTTGTGTGTTGTCCTATTATGTGTCTTTACGTTTTGAGTTCCTTGTTGTGGTGTCCGCTACGATTTCCGCATAAAACGATGTTCGATCCGTATTTGCCTCCATTTGTTTGTAGGTGGATTCATGTCTTATTTACGTTATATGTGTTTACTTGCGTATTGTGGTATCCAACATATATTGTGTTGTGTTTTTTGTTTGTCTTCCTCTTGTGTGCCATATGTTGCCGGTTTATCAGGATTGTCCATTTTCGATTTCCCTGTCGGTATTCTCTAAGGTTTTTTTTTTGTCACTGTGAGTAAGGAAATATGTTGTTAATGATTGCTAAAAGAAAAACAAGAAACGTCACTATTTCATTTTGAAGATTTGCCTCCTATCCACAAGCGTGTTTGACTACTAAGAGAGCAAATGCAATTCGGGTCCTTGGCAAACATGATGAGTTTTTAACTTTTGAATATGTGAAAGTCATTGGTAATAATATGACAGGCTAAAAACCATATTTAAAAGTATTTTGTTGTTTACTGCTCTATTTTGAAAATGTCCTCCTCTATCCATGATTAGAAAAAAACCATGTTTGACTACTGAGAGACTGAACGACAATCGAATCAATGAATTGACAAACATGACGTGTAGTTTTTTATTTATCTATTTTATATGTATGCATTTACTTTGTACGTTTATAACAAAATAAAGGATCCACACTTGTGACAATAGTATGGGAATTAACGTTTCTATGTCGTCATGATGGATACTACTTCTCATGTGTGTCCCCTAAATACAAACATGTAATTGTGTTTTATAATACACATCGTTATCCCATTCGTGCATAGAGACCAATATGTGGCCTTGTGGTAAAGTTCGCTTCATTCTGACTACATAGCTCCCTTGATGTAGCCATGATACATACTTCACGTGCTAAGTGATGTTGCCAGTCTCCTACGCATACCCAAGGTCGGGGAATTTACTGTCGATTCCTTATAATAGTCCAGACTTTCGTTCTCCAATAAATTATGTTGTCACGAGATAGCTGAACAATTGCTGGAAGTTACAATAAAATACATAATGCATACCAATCCCATTGTTGGATTTCTTTGAAAAGTCGAAGGAATTATTAAAAATATTAATTTGAATTTCTCAAAATGGGAAGGTAAAACAATACAAAATTCCAATAAGCTAATGTGTACAATACCTTGAAAATGATCTCCTGAAGATTCATACCTATTATAATCTATTAATTATAATATTTCCATACTTTTTGTATCAGAATAAATGAGTTTCTATATCAAAAGTATTTCGAATAGAAAATATAATATTCATTACAATAAATAGCTAGGCAACACATAATCAGTAGAAATTGATGTAACACGATAACTGTAATAGGTTTTCCTCCTCTCAATAATAACTATGACAACAATTACTCACCCCTGCAAACGTATTATATCTCTTTAGTGTTTATATATATATAAGCCTTATAGTCACTCGTAGACATTTTATTTCATTATTATGCGCTAGGTATAACCTTTACATAAAGGTTATTTGTTCTTAATTTCGTTTATAACTGTAGTGGTCTTGAAATCATAAACTACAGCAAATAATATTAGATGGTGACATTTAATACTCATTTATAGCAGATTAGATAGGACGATTGGTGTTTAATGCCACATTTAATAATATTTCAGTTTTGTCAATCTCTCTTTGATCTTGGTACAAGCACGATGATATCTATCATTAAGCCACGAAATATAACGACAATATACGTATCTCCCGCAATGTCAAAAAGTTCAAAACTGTCAAATTATCTGAAAAGAACAAAAATGCCTTACTATAATCGTTTTCAATTGTGCTCTCTATCACGTCCGCGCTTATACTGTTACTGTTTCTATTAGTTATCGTTGCTCTACATGAATTTTGGTATACGAAAAATATATAAATACAGGGTAGTGATGGTATATGTTAAAAATGATAACGTCTATACAATGACAATGTTACTGCTTTATTAGAACACGTGCCGGCCATACCTATGAAAATAAAATAAAAGATTTCAAATATTTCAACATTAAAGCACATAAAAATAACGTTTTTGCAAATGTTCTCAGAAATACAACAATACTGAAGTCGAAATAAAGTACAATACAACATCAAATATAACAAAACCTAACTACACATGGCAATTAGAAATGAGACAATTTGTCTTAGAATCGTTAGTCTCTGATTCTGTAGCACCTGCCGTGGAGTATCGCCATACTTCTATATTTATATTTAGATCGTGAACACGTGACAATTAGAAAGTACCTCTCACATTAAAAATACAACATTAATAATGTAGTATGTATTTAGATAAATCAGCATGAGGAGTTTTAAGATATCTTTCAATGATTTAGAGAATTAAGATGAACAATAAATGGGAAACCATTTCTGTTAACGCAAGTTTTAAAAAGAGAGGGTAATCTATTGATTAGTTGGTGTTTAGCACCACCATTATCAGTAGTTCAGCTATATCGTTGTTTGTGATTCTTAGTTGGTGTTTAGCACCACCATTATCAGTAGTTCAGCTATATCGTTGTTTGTGATTCTTACACGGCGGGTGGTGTTACTGCATACCACACCAACTTGGTCCTGTTGAGGTATGTTGTATCTTTGGAGAGGCTTAAAATCGTTTTTAGTTCAAATAGATGTTCATACATGTAAGGTTGTAAGTTGCCGTTCAAAACGCAGATCCGGAGGTAGAAAATAACATTCCGCTATCTTCTTTCTGTTTTTCCGATAAACGATGACTGGTCTACAGGTGAAATCACGAGTGTGATCTGTCTGAAATATAAAATGTTACTTTTCTATGCCTTATTAGAATGTATTTTAAATTTCTATATAATTTTAAAATTCGGACAGATTGTATATTTGTAAAATATAATTGGTTATCTTTTATTACGAAGATCGAAATTACCTAATAATTGAAAATTCAAACAAAACATAATCAGTAATATATACTTTGAAAGATATCAATTTCAGTCATCCTGGGACAATAAGGCGACATATACGATACGACAGGAAACTCTACAGAGAAATGGAAATGACTTTCCGCTGCATCCGCTCAAATCATCATTTTCACAACACTACTGTACCATTAATCATCCTACTATGTCAATTCAGTTAACAATTATGGGGTTTTATGAAGTCCTCTATAGATCCTAGAATAGTTTGCTGAGAAAACCGACCGTGTTTTATAAGAAATATACCAGTACGACGATGAGCTGCAATGATTTTTTGTCATAAAATCGTTTAACATCAATACTTGTTTTCAATGCATGGGAAAATGCAATTCTGCATATCAATTGTAAGTAATATTACATGTCCATCAAAAATCAAACGTTAATTATGTTTGTACTATTTCTTATTGTTTTCAATTTACTACAAGACATGTTTTTCTGTACCATGTCATTATTAATTTAAAAAAATGTTTATTTGAAGTGAAAAATAAACCACGGCATTAAAATAATGTATATGATTGATTGATTTCTTTGTGTTTAACGCCAACAATAACAGTATTTCAGCTATGTCGTGGCGTTAAGGGAATTTGTAAAATAATGGTTAATGAAGGGTGTAGGTCAAATGTGCATTATCCCAACTAGTGATTTATCATCACAAAATGGTTTGGGTCAAAACTGTGTTCAGGTTTAAGGTAGAACTTAACACAAAGCAGGATCTCGATGCCACAGACGGTAATACAGATATGAACATCCTGTATCAATATTTAAACAACCTGCTGAATATGTAACGTAAAACAAATGGAAAAGAATACAAAGAATACAAAGAATACAAAGACTGAAATCTTGTACTGAAGATATAACCTTTACTGAGAGATAAATTACACTGAAGCAATACCATGATTCCGTCAATGGAGCATTTCTATAGAAGACAACCGATACGAGACAGGGTGGCACAAAGCTTTCCTTCATAGGTAAATATCAAAACACACCTACCGACGTCACAATTGTTATCCTAATATTTGACGCCACAGTTAACATCACCTCCAATGAATTACATGTTTGCCTTCAGGCGCTTGGTCTGTTTAGTTTTATCGCCGAACGGAAGAAAAAAGGTTCACACGATCATAATTAAAGATCATGATATCTTCCGCATCCACTGTATGAGAAGTTCTACTCTTTTATTCTCGCGTCATGTGCTCAACTCGGGTAAAAGACGAAATTCCTCACACTCCTGTGAGATACCCATGATTTTCAATATTTCCTTGATATCTATGTATTTGTTCTTGTGTTCATTTACACCAGATGTCATATTCATTTTATTTTCAGTTTGTATTTTGTGGAAATGTCGTGCTCATTTAAAAACACATAGACATATTTGAATATCACCAAGATTAACTGTGTATATGTCAAACCCTTACACATGTTTAAAGTACGTACATGGTTGGTTTAGCAACTACATTGTATTGATATGTCAAGTGTTCTTAGTTTTTATAATATATGACACCCTATTGTTGTTTTACACCCATTAAGTTTCAATGTGATATCAGTTGGTATTTCAAGTGGACTTGTATTTGGGTTTGCGAAACTATGGGGTATTTGTTTAAGCGATATGATATTGTACGATATCTACGAGTGCATTGAATCTATTTATATTTACCAATCGAGTAGACCCTATGATAACTTCCTCCATGTCCAGACTAATTCCACGACATTAGTAATGAATGTTTCTTAAGCAAATACTGTCTGGGAGAAAAATGAATATTAACGTCAGATTGTAGATATTAAGCAGTCAAAAAAGCAAACTTAATTTCGAGTTGTGTTCAATGTAATATATGATTTAGACCATTGAGGGACAGAATGGTATTTATATTTTATAACTGAAGTAAAAATTACTCTAGCTGGTTATTATTATCTGAGAAGCAGATGACAAATTGTAACGTTTGCCTTTTGACAAATTAAAATAGTATAATCATTCCTTGGAGGTATTATACATGATGTCTACATTAATCTACTGACAAGATGTCGGTAGAAAGACGCAAGTCAAAATCTCGAACAGGAAGAGATTATTGTTTAAATATATGTTGTATACACTATACTCTATAACTTTGTCTCCATATGACTACCATGGGGTATACATTTGAATAATTTAAGAGCTTTGTTGACAATAAACGACAATAAACGATGTAATACATATATCAAATATGAAGTGTTTGTTATTTTCTACATAGACATATGTTCCTCAGTTGTTGTACTGGTACATGTATTGTATGGTGGTAGTATTTCTACATAGACATATGTTCAGTTGTTGTACTGGTACATGTATTGTATGGTGGTAGTATTTCTACATAGACATATGTTCAGTTGTT
>MJUT01022087.1:52058-72495 GCA_002080005.1 Gigantidas platifrons
GACATATGTTCAGTTGTTGTACTGGTACATGTATTGTATGGTGGTAGTATTTCTACATAGACATATGTTCAGTTGTTGTACTGGTACATGTATTGTATGGTGGTACTATTTCAACATATACATATGTTCAGTTGTTGTACTGGTACATGTATTGTATGGTGGTAGTATTTCGGTATATAATTATCAATTGTCACGTTTTATAGAAGTACCTGCACCAAGCCAGGAAAGTGGTGGTCTTGTATATATGGTTGTTAGGGGTTACCGATTTTGCTTATGCTACTACGATTGTTCGATTAGATTTTGGAACTGTGTCGACAGTGTTGAATGTTTTATGTTTCATATTAATCAGGCGTATTGATTGAGCGAGTTAAGATTGGTGCATAACAATAATACAAGAACTGTCTCTGTGTTCTAATTGTTTCAAAGGTTAATCTATTTGAATTGACCTCGCAATGTTTTGAGAACTTAGCACTTTGGAATACGATTTATGATGCACTATGACACTATATTCTACACAATATACACACGACATATTATATTTATTCTACACAAGATACACACTACATATTACATTTATTGAGAAAAATTCCATTGCAAAGTTTCGTCTGTTAATGTATCCTCAATAATGGTATGTCGGGTGGAGTTCCGATATCTACTGAGGAAGCTAGTGGTACTTATCTAGATTCCTGGTTATGGACGGTGATGTAGGATATATTCTAATAATTATGAGCAATTGGTGTTTTCTTTTCATATCCAATTGTATTATTTTCTGTTCCGTTCACTAACAATTGTTGAAATTATTTTTTCATCAACCGGAAATGACCATGTGTAGTTGCATCTCCGAAATCAGATGTCACGTGCATATGACGAACCACTTGTAGCGTTGCTATCAGAGAAGACCTACAACCATAAAGACCACTTAATTCTCTAATATCATTAAATAATGGTGATTATCATTGAAATAAAATTGATATTTTTTTATTGATTTAAATTGGAAACAGTAATAATGATTTTATTAAAAAAATATCTCGAATTGACTTGAGTGCCGGTAAAGCTGACATTGTTTTGTATTTGTTTTCTTGCCTCAGTGAGATTCCAGCAATATATATATATTAGAAGTATATATTCCGATTGGAGCTAAAACTTGATTTCATAGAAAAAAAATAAAGTGTCTAAATTCCGAGGAAGATTAATTAAAAACGATACCAGTCTATTTGAATGGCAGGGACTAATCATCCATCAACATGAATGGTGTTGCCTAGCAGCAGAAATAAACATCAAAGAAAGAGGAGCATGAATTCACGAAATATTTGGAGATATCAAAGAGGTAGTCAGAAGATGACATACAACACAATTGAAAAGAAGAAAACGGATAAAGAAAAAAAAACACTACAAAGACATCTTAAGATTATGAAACACGAACCTTAATCAAATCAACATAGATTTATACTGTATAGCTTATCTAGCTTTTTGTATATTCACTACAGACTAACAGGAATGAATAACAATGTTTTCCTCTACTTTAATAAACATGAAAATAACTCAAAACCATTCCCCAAGGCATGGTTTAAAGAGAATATTAGCATAAAAACTACGAAACACCAATTAATTTTAATTAGGCAACAACTGCATATTATTTGAACCATCACCAGATATACTGCTTTAACCCCGTTCCGGTGGTGAAATGTTTTTCCGGTAAATTTCGATACCGATCTGCTGTGCACGAAAGAAATAACAAAATCTAGAGAAAATACATGCATTTAACTTCCAAAAAATGTAAAACTGAAACTGCAACCTTGCATACCAACCTTTAGTTACATCTACAAAGTTTGGATGTTGAAGGGCGCCATCTTGAAGTTTGTTTACCTCGTTCCTGTGCAATGAGAAATTCTGATTGTATGGAAGCACCGGTGGGACACAATGTGACTCATAATTTGTTGTTTAGGACGCTCTGTAAATGGCAGACGACACAACACAAACGTTTGATATGTTTGGAATAAATATTTTCTTTTTAGGAGGGGTGTAGCTCTAATAGGCATATGTGCATGATGGGCATTTGATGGAAATCACTAACAAAAGGAAATAAACTAAATTTTACCTGTACTGCAAACATTTTCGCCGATGTTTATCTGTCAGCACATCCAGTTCTTCAGTGCGTGAAGTATGATCTACGTATGCGCTTATAGTGCGGGGCTTACCCGAATGTTTCGTTTGCACCGGAACGAGGTTTACACTGGAAAGGGGAGAAAGGAGTATACCTCAATTTGCAGCCATCAAACCAACAATTGACGCCGGTACATTTCCAAATACGTTACAGGTACTTCCATTTGAAAGTAATTACTGCCAGCATTACATTTAAGTTTTTAATCAATCTGCACAAACTGTTCAACGGCATCAATCGCATATTTTTTATCGGCAAATATTTGGCATCATGCAATCAAAAAAGGTGTTAAACTTCAACTGCAATATAATTTGTAATGGATCGTTTATTTGTGTAATGTAACAGCATGCATATTTATGATGCATTTTTTATTTCATGTAATTGTTTTTTTCAAAACAGGTTGATGTACTTTTGATGCTCCCATACATGCCTAACCTAAGTGATTGTAATCTTTAGCTGCATATTTACCCGAGTAGAATCTGTAATCAGTTTTGACTTCTGTTGGTGTTATTTTGAAGTGTTCTTATCTAAACCAAATTAAAGCTAATGATAAATTATGACGTAACATATAGCAAAATGACTTTTATCTTCTAAGTAGAGGAACATACATGATTGAATAATGGATGTAATTTATAATGGTTTGTATCAGATGTAGAATTATATAATATTTCTACAATTTTACATTAAGTACATGTTGCAGTTTAAGTGAGGAGGATGGACATTATTTTAACTGATATCGAAACGATCTTGATCAACAAATAAAAATGAGAAATCATTTCACACAGCAGCAACAATCCAACGACACAGTTATTCACATTGCATTTCTAATTGTTTCCAATATTTAATTACCTGGTTTGTAACAAGAGTAACACGACGGGTGACACATGTGGGTCAGGAACTTGTTATTCTTCCGGAACACCTGTGTTCACCCCAGGTTTAAGGTTTTAAATTGATGTCGTGTTGCTCGATTTTTCCTGTTTGGTGTGGTGTTTTGTAGATCAATGTTTGTCCTTTTGTCCTTTTTTTTTGCTGGACATTTTATTGTCTGTTCTTCTTCGATTCACGGCTTCATTTTATCCCTTTGGTTTCTTCAAATTTTAATTATTAAAAGTTGGAAGTCCAATTTTTACATTTTTATTTTAAGAGACCCTATCTTTTCAGAAATTGATATTACAGACAGATAACAACACTATTATGAATACTATTCAAAGTTATACGTCCGTGCAATGTTTTTTACAAATCCTATTTTGGCCTCAAATCCATTTTTCCTATGTTTTATTTCTATGTGCATACTTTGCTAACATATCTAAAATCTAAAATACAATACTGACATAAAGAACTTTGCAATTACTGACTTTTCTTGTATCATGTTTCGTCGTCGACCTCAAATATATTTTATATTAATTATATACTGTGATGACAACAACAACTCCATCTGTTAAAATTATCCCATTCAGTCTGTGGAACCGTGGACCATAGTGGGTAGCATGTTAGGACATTGCCCTCTCCTTCGTCCCTAACCAACTCTCCATACGTTCTCAACATTGTTCCGGTTGTCCAGTATTTACTTCGTGTCTTTAGAGATTAAATATAGTGTTGAAATTGTTTTCGTCCTGGATATGGATGAAATATCAGCTCTGGACATTAAGACAGTTAACGAGTCTATGACATTAACACTGTTAATGATATTTTAATAGAATAATAATTGAAGACTTGTATACACATTTATGCATTAATTTTATATCCGATATATCTTTGTTTTCTATTTTTTCCCACAAATAATGATGTGTATTGCACTAAATGTTGCTGTGAACAATTTACTAGTTATACAACTTTTACATAGTATCCCTTGTCATTAATCACTAAATAGCAATATATTTACTATTCTTCAGAATAATTTATGTTGTTTTCTGTTATTTTAACCTTTTATAAAAAAATCTTTTTTTTACGATATTTAAGTTTTGTGTTACTGTTTTAATCATTTGTTTGGATGATAATGCAAGACTAGTAGTTGATGTACAACATGTAAAACAATAGTTGTTTTTGAGAATGTCTTAGAATGTGTTCATGCAATTGTTTTAATACATGCTCGTGCACTCAGATTATTAGCGAATACATGAAGGAACTTGATGTAACGCTAAATTACAGCATGTCTACTGAACGTGAAGGGTGAATGTTCTGGGAACTAATCAATCATGTTTGTCAGACCTTTTAGAGCGAATGTAATAAACGATTGCTTTCATCAAAAGATTACACGTTACATAATGTTATTCCTGTTCTTAAATATAAAATAGACCTCAAAATGACGGTAAATAAACGGCTCTAAAAATAGAGTTAATGGCGGCGGTCTCTTTTAACAAATGATCGAAGAAATATTTTTATACTCAAAACCGGATCATTATGACGATCACACAATAACGCATGCTTCATTCTGTTTCGCCTCAATGCCAGTGATGTCTCAGTTGTGAATATATACGGCTGAGTGAATAATTTGTATGCCAAACACAGTTCTATTATTGAAATCACGCCACAGGTAAGCAACACTTCCCGATCATTTCCTCATTCAAGACGTATCACCGGATTTGTAAATAGATTAACACGACTGGTACCACTAGTAGAGTAGGAACTGCTTACCCTTCCGGAACACCTGAGTTCACCCCTGGTTTTTATTCAATCTTTAGTTTTATGTGTATGTTTTGTAGATCGTTGTTTGACCTTTTGTCCTTTTCTTTTGGCCATTGTGTTGTCAGTCCGTCATCGATTTAGGTATTCTGAATACCCCTTTGGTATCTTCAAACTCTTCATATATTTTCAGGGTCACAATTCGTGTCATTATAGTCCTATCAAAATAAATCAGCAAGTCATAATCCAGAAATTAGACAAATATAGAACATTTTGACTGTACACATATTATCGACACAGTATACATAAGGTCAAACGGATTTCAAGTAAAGGAACAATCAGAATAAAAAACAACTATGGTACAGACATAAAGCAAATTGATTGATTGATTGTTGTTTAACGTTAGTGGAGCAGTATTTAAGCGATATACATCAAGTGAACAAGCTTTCAAATGGTGTCGTTAAACAGGTGGATTGTAGGAGGATGTTTTGATTTCCACAGATAAAGGAGGAGGAAGTGGATAGAGTCGGACAATACATAGCCCTTCCAATACATCATGTAGAAAAATTGTTAATAAAATGGAATACAAAAAATACCACACTGTCGCAACAATACCAAAGATCGAATAACAAAAACTCGTAGGTGAAAACATCGATGCCCCTAACACACATATGAATGGCCGCTCACTTTCCCGGTTTGGTACATGCATTTCAATTGAAACATGTGACGTGGTTAAACTAATTTTATGGACCACAACCTCTCCCTGGTATAATGTGTTCACATCAACATTTTCACCTTTTCCACCTTCTCTTGACAACCTTGTTGTCACTAAATTTTATTAAATTGATAGATTCTAATCTGAGTTCCAAATTGGTAGCTTGTACATTTGTATAAAGTAGTTGACGTCTGGATAGATTTCAATTTGCTGACTTGATTTGACAAATATATTTAGATATGGAGAATTTATTTATAAACAATTTAGGAGTCTGGGTCGGTGTTAAACTGGGTTACAATATGTATTAAGGTTATTAACATTTTTTGTCAGGTCGAAGATTTTGAAGGTGTTATTGGTTTCATATTTACTCGGTAATGAACTGATTTCATATATTACCCTAGTTGGGTGCATGTTTCTATTCCCCAATAAAGACCCCGATCATTGTGTTTTTGGAATAGAATATAAGCAGTTCCAAAAGTAAAAAGATATCAATAATTACATATAAGTTTGTTTTATATTTTGCTTGATACTAAATATATGAGTTGAATCTTACTAGGGGAATACATTCAACGACATCCACGTACGTACCAACAATCTCGATTGTCCTATTCCTGGCTTTAGATTAGTAAATGTATTGACATACATATACTTTTTTGATGAAGCACAAATATTGGCATCACAAATGTGTTTATAAATCTGTCAGCTTATGTTTGGTCTACCCCATATATCTAGTTTCTCTTTTTTCTTTTTTAAATTACTGGCAGATGTTTACAATTTACTTTTACTAATTATACGCAGTTGTTGACTGGCTGTATGTTATGCTTTGTTTTGATTAGTGTTGTGCTTGTCATCCCGATGGTGGTCGATTGTCGAGAACACAATTTCAACAAAATTTAATTTGTTTTTTTTTCAGAGTGAGTGAAGTCATTGATTCAAATTCGATTCGTCAAACCCACAAAGTCAATGATCATAAAAGCAACATTTTCCCCAAGAATTCTGGTGTAGCTTAAACCCTGCTCATTATTCACGACAATTAGGTTGGTGTTCCTGCTGATAGGGCCACATACAACATCGTTCTTATCTGCAAAGAGCATTGCATTGCTTGATTGAAGAAATTATTAGGATTGAATAGCTCATAAAGTAGTCTTACATATATAGTAACTACGCTATTACAAGAGGAAATCATTATCTTAAGTCAGTCCTATTGTCTTTATAACAACCAGGAACTATTTTACCCTTATGATTACCCATTTGGTGTCTTCAGACTGTTGGTATTTAATCGATGTGTTATTCTAAGTTCAATTCTTCAAATAATTAAAATAATTGAATTATTTCATTAATTAATTATTTACATCCTGTATAAAACCATGGTGTTGCAACGAATCAGTTAATGTGTTTTCTTTAATAAATCAGTATTTTAAATTTTAATGAGACTACAAGCAACATTACCGGTAAACACCTGCATGCTCCTACTTATTCTGCACTCTTTCTATTTGAGCAGGCAGAATGCATTGACTGGATACATTTTTACTATATACTGTCACTGAACAAAAAATAGGTTTTTTTTTCTGATATCCCTGTTACATGTTACCTGCTGAGCTGTGGGAACCTCGTTGAACACTCACCAAAAGCATTGAATTATTGAATATTTAAAGAAAATTTCGAATTTGAAAATTACTTCAGAATTTTAGAAGACAAAGATATTTATACCCTATGCAAATTCAGAACTACCAACCATAAATTACCTATAGAAACTAGCCGGTGGAATAATATTGACCGTGTCAATAGAATATGTACAAAATGCGACAATATAACTATTGGAGATGAATACCATTACATAATGGAGTGTGAACATTTTTCAAACTTTAGAAATAGGTTCATCGTTACAAATTTACGAGAAAGACCAAATATTCTTAAATTTAAACATATCATGACTGCTTATCAAAAACAAAATTTAGAAAAATTATGTAAATTTATACGAATTATAAATTTGTTCTCTAGGCTGTCTTACACCCATGTCTCTGTTGTATATACTGTATATATGTTTATATCTGTTTTGTCTTTGTTATTGTATATTTATGTCTTCTCTGTACCGTTGTATATGGTTTATGAGAATAAAGATGATTGATTGTAAATCCAGTTTACTTCTTGTTGACAGAAAATATCAAAAGGGGCAATCAAGTGATAATCATCTAATTTTGTTATTTAATTTAAAATATAAAAGTCAATTGATTAATGTGATTTTACAGCAGGATAAGTACAATAGTAATGCAATGTCATAACATATATGATCTATATACTGTCACTGTTCAGCTTTGAGAAAATAGTTGTGGATCCAGTTCACTTCCTGTTGACAGAAATAGTCATAAGGGGCAATCAAGAGATAATTATATAATTTTATTGCTTAATTCAAAATATAAACGTCAATGGATTAATGTGATTTTTCTAACATGACGTCCTTCTTTCGTTTGGTGGTCAAACGAGCGAGTTATCGATTGGGTATAATCTCATTAGCACATGCGCCGGTGCATGTGACTGACTTTTCCGTTGTAAATGTACATGTTCATGAATTATCGTCTGCTCGATTTTGGAAACATAAATTGTGTGCAACATTTTCCGCAAACGTAAATATAAATTGCCGTCTTCCAATCAAAGTATACTACCGTATTTGTACCCTTAGGCATATCAGAATAGAAATAAATCATGGAAGCTAGAATGTGTTTTGAGTTTTAACGTGGGTTGGTGGATATTATTAATTTTTATCACTCGCCTCTGGCTCGGGATAAAATAATAATATCCGCCAATCGGTGTTAAAACTTAAATCACATTCTGGCATACATTATTTATTTCTTAATTAATGCAGTGTCTTAAAATATTAAGTTTATGTGTATTCGCTGTAAAATTGAGGAAAAACTCTGTGAATCTCTTTATCCTTTATCCCAGTTTTAAGCCTCATACACATCAACTTTATATTATGAGACACTGCACTAATATTATCTATATGTATTGTCAGGAATTATCTACAATTAATAAGTATGCTGTGTATACTATCGAGATCATGTTGACTGATGGAAGATACCCGGTTACTGGAATGGCATACCATTCGGGAAATGACTTACCAGCATCATTCCCATTATTTGTAATGACAGAGAACCTCGATATGGAAGACGAGGATTAAGTGTATTCTCTATGTTCATATAGCAACAATGACGATAAACGGCCTCATTATCTCTTTTTTTAGTTATTTCTCCTTTGATTTCATTTTTCAATACTTTATTTTATGGATACTGTCTACCATTTTCAGTCTATGACCTTATTATTTCTCTTTGGTTATGACATTTCAATCAGTTTTTGGTTGTTTAATACCAAACATATGAGGAAGCTAATATTAATATTCGTAGTTAAGCAATGACATTTTTATGATTCCAAATTAAGTACCTTTATGTAAATTAAAAATCTAGATATATAATTTAATGCACAAGACACGTTCATCAGGTCAAAGTCAACAGATAGGAAAGCCTAATAATTTAAACGTATTCAATAGTCTTTTTTTTTATTAAGAAAACAGTAATAACATACGAATCTACAAATATTACTTGGCTATTGCTCGACTTTGATTAGATTTCACAGGTTGTTTTATTTTTATTAACATATTTACCTGCGCCTTTGATTTAGCTTTAATCACAATTATATTTGATCACGACAGAACTAATTCAACTTTACAAATACTGGTAAGGATACAATATCTTCTTAACAGCATGCAATTGATTGACGTGAAATGGATTACAGTTATAGAGTGCTTGATTGAGTTTTGTTGTCAATGCCATTAAAATTTAACCAGAAAAAGCATTAGCGTTCTTGTACTCCCTCTTCAAATATTGTAATGTTTTTCTAATTTTATTGTGACGAAAGAGAACGTTCAGCAGGTCTTATACAACGCTTGATTATGGATTTAATTTCACAAACAATGTAACCAAATGTTATTTTCATTAAAGAAACACCTTTTGCAAGATTTCTTTATTTTCAAATATAATGGAAATTCCAATTCTTTGTGAAAAATCAATTTAATAAAAATCAATTCATTTTAACAGATATTTTGCTTTGATATTAAATATTATATCTTTGATAACAGTTTTATCTGTGAAAATCATATGGCCGGTTACAATATTTTACAAGGAATAGATGTGTTTAAGGGTAATTAAAAATAATAAGTACCTCCAAATGCTCGTAGATTAGTAGATGATTAAACATTTAGATAACTAAAGATGTATTAACTATCGATTACACAATATAAATATAATTGTGATTATACATGTATGTAACATGCTACTTGTTGTTTTGTAAGTAATAGCCCTATATCTAGTCAGTAGTTAGATATTAATCTTCTATGCCATGTTCTGTCTTTGGTCTATTATTTCATATCGCTGTTTTAGTTAACAAGAATGTGTGGATATTGTATCCGTGGTGTTTTATATTGTAATATTGTGACAGTCTAACTGTAGGAGAACAAAGTAAGATTTATAATAATCGACCTGAAACAGTCTCGTATTTTGCAAATTTGTCTCACTGTAAGAACGAAAAAAAAAAAAAAAATGGGTTCATAATAACAACATGGATAAAGTACAATGTTAAAAATAACTAAATACAAAATACAAAACCTAATAAAACAGCGAAAAAAGGGTGTTCGTGTTCTAGAAATGTAGCTAGCATAAATAATGTCTCATGACGTCATATCCGTTAAATCTGAAGTAGAGGATGTCAAATGACCACTTTCTGTTTTCTACTTTGTATCTTCAAACATTTTCTCCATTATTAACAATTTCTTTATTGGTTGAAATTAGGACAAAGTTACCCATTGTATTATTTAGCATGGCTTTGTGATGATGCTTAATCCTGTTGTCTACAGCGGAAAAACCCAAAGCATGATTGTTGAAAATAATAGGTCCCTTAACGTCAATCCAAATATCAAGTCATATTTTCTGAAATTTGTTTCCTCCATAAAAGTATTTGTTTGTCTGGATTGATAGCTTGAAAACGTAATATCTTTAATTATGAACATTTGTAGCTTTGTTTGTAGAAGTCTTATAATCTTTAGTAGTCGTTTGAGCATCATAAAATGAAAATGCTCCATCTGCACAAAATATTACTTAACGATTCCTGGAAAAATAAAATTATTACAATGGCGTTCTGATTTCACCTTGAATATCAGTCGCTGATGATTAAAATATACATTTCTAAAGGTTATATTAAATGTTTCTTCGACATAATTCAGCTTCCTATCATGGCTATAACAGGTGCACACATTCTTTGCAATCAGATTCCAAAAATCGTAAAAAACAAATAAACAAACCATGTCAATATTCCTCATAAATTCTAGAAATGTAGTCAATTTACAGACAAGGAAGAAAACTTAGATAACATAAAATATACATGGATATAAACCCAATAATATGGTAGCATTTTGTAATAAGATATCCATTTTGCTTAATCGCCACGATATGACTGAAATATTGCTGAAAGTAGCGTTAAACACCATAAACCAAACCATTTTGCTTAATGTAAGAAGAGGGCCGAATTGTGCCTTATATAAAGACATAGACTTAGTCTTAACAAAGGAAACATCTATGCGTTTTCTTGAAATAAAAATATGCCGTTCAAATAGGTGATTAGACACACATGTGAAAATATACCTGATTCGCTTGTGTATAATATGCATAGTTCAGACTGCAATAAACATTGGAGACAACCGAAGAGGCAATCAAGAATTGACAATCCAGAGATACTGGCAACATTGGGTACAAGACACAGGACGAACACCAAGGCAAAAGAAAGAAAAACATAACACAGAAAACTAAAGAGATGCGCATCATGGATCCCACCAAACATCGGGGTTGAAACCATCCGTCTGAGAATGACAGGTAGTCCTTGCCTCTTATAAGACACCCTTTTGGTTACTTAAATAGTCAATTATTTGTAATTTTTCTTTATGTATAATGATTTGATGCTTGTTTACGTATTTAAAGGGAAATGAAGCCATTCGTCAAAATACATAGTATTCATATTTGAGACAGACACTGTTGTGCCCGATTGATGGGGGTTGTCGGGCTATAATACAGGAAACCTGACTGTGGACCTCAGTAGGTAATGTTTTAGGAGATTGCCACTATCCCTTTACGCTAAATTCTCCACTCTTTTGTAGATTTCGCAAAATAATAGGTGCAATGTAGCCGCAACGTATACAATTAAACGTTTTCAGCGGTCGTCGAAGGTCAATGACCCGGTGGTCCCACCTCACTGCTTTTTGTATACATGTAGTTCTTATTTATTGTTCAACTGGTTCTCCTCTTCCATATGCCATATATAGTTAATGTTAAACACCAATCAATCAATCATATACCAAACACATGCCGCCTTCAACAAGTTTATGATTATAACATTAGTTCCATATAACGATTGAGAAGGGATAAAACTATTAACATGTTTCATAAATTAGAATTTGATAGTGGAGACAGCACCTTTGAATGTTTCAACCAATCGAATCAAAACAAATTGGTGTGGCATATAATCTGCTTCTCCTACAGACATTGAACACAATCATTTACTAGGAAAGATGAAAACAATTTGTTTGTAGTTGCTTGTGTCAAATGCAATTCCAACAAACTGCTATAAAATGTAATTATTATGCACTTCATGGAAAAACCTGAAATGAAAATTAAAAAAAGAAATTGTTTAATATTCTATAGATACATTTTCATATTCATAAGAAAAGTTCAAGTGTAATTACTGCACGATGATTCATTTCTTATTGCTTGACAACAATATCTTAACAGTTTCAAATTTAATATGAATTCAACAATTAATAAATTACTTCGATCCGAGTCGAACCAATTCAGAAAATACACCAAAATCATATAAATGTCAAAAGGTTACAAGAGCTCCCACCAAGCCAACCTGGAATGGGTCTATGGGAAAAGGATATAATGACGAGGGTCTGACAAGTTTGTCTTGTAACGAGTCACCAATTAGGTTTCTTGTACAATCAATAACTAGATTCTCTCGTTTAAGTTCCGTCCTAAGGGCGAATTGTGTGTTTGAATCGTCTTGCATAGCCAACGGGCGAGCCTTTCGACAGATGTGTAGCCTGAAGCGAAGATAATAGGTCCTATGTCATGTCTATATCCAAAGGTTATGTCGTGACAAGTATTGAATTAAATATACCAGTTACAAAGAACGACACAATTACAAAAAATAAAAAGAATGCATGGGAACAGAAGAATATTTACAATGTTTGTTTACAACTTGATTCATAGGCTTAGGCAGTTAATTACAAAACGTATTATCTTTCAGAAAGCCGATTAAAGGGAAGGTAACTGGTAACTAGACGTACCTGGTTTTATGAGAATTAATTATATCTTTAATGTCATCTCCCATACAATGCTACATAATATACTGAAGTTGAATTAACGCAGCATTCCAACCAGAGTACTTTTCTGAAGACGTTTAAAATCCACACTACTACATAAACATTAGAGAAGACAGAAGGAGAAATGAAGAATGGACAATCCAGAGACACAGGCAAAACAAGACGAAGACAAACATTAGAGAAGAAAGAAGGAGAAATGAAGAATGGACAATCCAGAGACACAGGCAAAACAAGACGAAGACAAACATTAGAGAAGAAAGAACGAGAAATGAAGAAAGGACAATCCAGAGACACAGGCAAAACAAGACGAAGACAAACATTAGAGAAGAAAGAAGGAGAAATGAAGAATGGACAATCCAGAGACACAGGCAAACCAAAACGAAGACAAACATTAGAGAAGACAGAAGGAGAAATGAAGAATGGCCAATCCAGAGACACAGGCAAAACAAGACGAAGACAAACATTAGAGAAGAAAGAAGGAGAAATGATGAATGGACAATCCAGAGACACAGGCACAACAAGACGAAGACAAACATTAGAGAAGAAAGGAGAAATGAAGAATGGACAATCCAGAGACACAGGCAAACCAAGACGAAGACAAACATTAGAGAAGAAAGAAGGAGAAATGAAGAATGGACAATCCAGAGACACAGGCAAAACAAGACGAAGACAAACATTAGAGAAGAAAGAAGGAGAAATGAAGAATGGACAATCCAGAGACACAGGCACAACAAGACGAAGAAAAACATTAGAGAAGAAAGGAGAAATGAACAATGGACAATCCAGAGACACAGGCAAAACAAGACGAAGACAAACATTAGAGAAGAAAGAAGGAGAAATGAAGAATGGACAATCCAGAGACACAGGCACAACAAGACGAAGACAAACAAAACAAAAACACAACACAGAAAACTAAATAGACGAGTAAACAAGGACCCCACGAAAAAAACGGAGTCTACCCAAATCCTCACGAAGGTTAATTGGTTCATGTTTCCTCTAAGACCGTATGTTTGGTGATGGGGAAATAAAAAAATCTACATAAAATGTAAAACATCCATTGCCATTTAATAAGTAATCTACCTGTTTGTGATGACGACCACGTGGTTCTTGTAGTGATGACTTCAACTTAGGATAACAATGGCCGTGTCTGGCTAGTTTCTACGTCAGAAGCTGAGCTCTGTCCAGAAAATCACTGTACTAGACATATGCTCTAGAATAATGTTTGACATGTATAAGTGCTACTGATGAATGGATGGTTGACAATTGCAAGCCAATACATCACTTTTGTCGTAGGGTTTTGCTTAATCTTCTTCCACTGCCGATTTCAAGGTGAAGATGTAGATATCTGTTATATCATAGTTGAATAGTTGAGATACAGATATTCGAGAATTGTTCTGTGACAGAACGTCATCTACAGTCAGTGACCATATATATTTCATCAAAATGGCCGCTAATTTTATTTCTCAGATTTTGATCATGTTCTGGTAGCTCACATTGTGATAAAATAAAATATATTTACTCACCAAATATCTTCAGTACGTTGTGATGTGACCTTTAGCAATAATTACATGACGAAGTCTCTTTGGTATTGAAGCGTAAAGGCTCTGAATATATGTCGGAGTCAATGAGGCCCAAATTTTCTTGACTTCACTGATCAGAGTTGCACGATTTGTGTAATGTAAGTAACTCGAGTTTGGAGACGAATTTGCATGGTACGCCACACATTTTCAATTACATTGACATCTGACTGTTGAGAAGGCCAATTGAGTGTAGGGATATCATTTTTACGTTTCCAGGCCTGGGTCCTAGCAGACTTGTGGCAAGGGGCATTATCGTCCTGGAATGTATAGTCCGAATTCGGAAAATTCTTAGCAACAAAAGGCCAAAGATGAGAATCAAGGGTTTCTATGTATTTTTCTGAATTCATGGTACCATCAATTTCAACCAAAGTCCCAACGCTGGTGTAGCAGATACATAACACTCACTTTTGATGCTCCTCGAAGTCCGAGACACTCGGGTCTCCGATTTACTCCAGACATAAACTCGTTGATTATTCTCGATTACCACCTGTGTCTCATCGGAAAATATCTCCTTTTTCCAGTTTTGGTTGACAGTCCAACATAATTTACTCCTGCACCACGCTACGCGTTTTTTTTGTTGACAAGTGAAACTGTCAGTGTCTTGTGTACTCGGCGCCTGGAAACCCCGTAAAACGTCAGCCTTCTCCTAACAGTCCTGTAAGAAATTTTCATTGGTATAACCTCATTAACTTTATTTGTAATGGTTGCTAAAGGCCCACGTCTGTTCAGTTTCACAGTCCTCAATAAACTATGTTCGCTCCGTACACTTGTGATTTTCTTCCTTCCATTTATTTTGATGTTTTCTACAGAACCACGCTGCTCATAACGCTTTTTAAATTTTGATATGGTAGATTGACTCACTCCAATCATGTCCGAGATTTTCCGTTGGCTAACTCCATCGTTTAATAATGCCAGGACCATCTCTTTCTGCTCAGGTGTCATTTCTTTACTTTTCGGTGCCATTTTTAGCAGACGAATTATTTATTTACATTGTGACAATTTTGTGTCATTTCCGGTTGATAACTACCGTAAATACTCTAAAGATCAACACAATACCTTTATTTAATGACAACTGTAATGGGAAAAGCGAAAAACGGGAGCCTTTTAAAGACCCTTCATCTGTGAAGAAATTTTTCCGCCATTTTGATGTAATATATATGGCCATTGACTGTATATAGTGGAAGCTGGAATTAATGAATTGGGCTAATTGACTGTCTTTATTGTCGAGAAATCTGGCTTATAAAAGTGTAGAAACAAATCAGGGAGAAGTGGAATGAAATCGTCCATTTTGTATTTATTATTTGATTTGTACTTGCGTTTGACAATTTATGACTCATCATTAGTAATAGTATAATTGTTGTCCTCCTTTGCCATATAAACAACCCTCTTCTAAACTTGAGCCACGAAAATACAGTTTTATAATTGGTAATAGATAGGTCACTAGGCCATTTCTCTTACATAATTGTAATATATTGAGGGGAAAAACAGCTTTATCATAATATTTGCATAGTCCTGTTGCTGAATAATGATGGTAAGCGTAACAAGGATTATAGCATGTAGACAATAATTGTTTCTAGATTACTTAGAAGGATTATAGCATGTAGACAATAATTGTTTCTAGATTTACTTAGAAGCTGAATTTATAATAGAATCTATGGATATACATATACATGTCTTGTTCCAATAATTGTAAATTACAATGTAATGATATTGGACACAATGTGGTAGACGCAGGGTTCGGGGACCATATATCAACAAAATTGAGTGGTCCTACCATACAAAATGTTGTTAGACAAACAGAAAAGCATAAGATACCAAAGCGCAATCGGAAGCATTTTGTTTTGCCTAATGTCTTGTTCATCATGCATGTAATACTGTAATTATGTTCTCCCATACATATTTAAACGCTTTGTTTATTATGTTTTCAGTGATATAATACTCGTACAGGATTCGTATTTATTTCAAAAAAGACAACATCAGATGTCTCGATAAAGTCACAATTACATTTAAAAATTACACAAACAAAAGATTAATAATAAACATTGCGTGCCAAACAACATCTTCCCATGCAAATGATAAAAATAAAATATAAAATAGAGACAGCAGTACAATAGATTTTCAATCCGCTCAGACATTAGCTTTACATATCTTAATTGTGATACATGCAAATAAAAATGAAGGCACACCTCTATATCGATCATCAGTGGAAGCACAACTTTCATCCAATTTTCAGTGTATACAATTTAAGCCATTCATTGTACTTATTGGACTAATTCAATTTGTTGTAGTATTCCTGGGCACATGCATCAAGCGCGTATGGGCAGGTGGCAATTACCATGATTTTTCTCTCCCATTTAAAAAAATAATAAAATTAAGAATAAAGCAGAATTGTTTTCATGGAAGCTAAAATAAAACAATTGTCCAGTTAAATAAGGGATATAAGGATATGTTTTGAAACCTTAAAGATCTTCTTGTTTTAGCATGTCAGTTTTGAACACTGTTCCACTAGTGTCCGGTTGTGTCCTAATAAACACGTAGCAATCAAATTTATTGCGCTCTGCATTTATTTCTAAGACTTGCTCCCTTTTTCTGGTCTTCTCTTAATAGTCCCCCACTAATAGTCCAGTTCTCTCCTTAAACTCCATTCTTCACCACAATCCGATATACCCCATTGCGACTGTACATGTATCTGTTATGGTAAATTGTAGCAGAAATATTTGATTTGTCAGTTCAAAGTGTACATGGAACGTGTGCAGATTGTCAAGGAATACACCAAAGAAAGTTGGTCCATTCTACAGGATTTAGATTTGTGGGCCATGTCGGTAACTTCCGGTTACAATATAGCAGACGTCATTTCATCCGAAATGTCTGAGGCAGATCAAATAAAATGAAAAATGATGGATTGGCATACATGAAACGACAAGACGTCGTGCAGACAATTTATGCCGTTAATCTTCTGAAATCCATTTTTATTCCTGATTAAGCATTCGGTTTCAATATTCTTCATAGAAAATGTTTCATTTTACCACAGGTTTCAATCTGAAATGTAACGATAAACGTTTATGGAGCAAAAAAAATAAATAACAAAATACATAAAAAATTAGTATAGACGTGATACTTGGAATTGATATTATTGCTTAAGTTTTAACTTTGTTACGTGACATGAAATAATTAGGAGAGACATGCATTACCTTTCTGTACTAGTGATATATTTATATATCGTCACATTTGTTAAGCTATTAAATTGTTAACTTTCATACATTGTTCTTTTGTAACTTCAAAATAAGTTCTAAATTATATTACTGTGCATGTCATTTACATGTCTCGGGCTTGATATTAGAGTCTCGTACTGGTACTGGGGTCAATATAGAGAATGTCATGTAATAACCGTTATATATAAGACAGTGATGTTTGGAATTAAACGTTACCAAACCAAAGGGTGTAATGAAGAACAGACAAATACAGAGACCAAGGCAATGTTGGGCACAAGACATAGAACGAATACAAACAAAACTAGACATATATGTTTTATAAACAACGTCTGGATGAGGTAGACATTGTAGTCCACATTGAATTCTTGTCGTAAAGTCATATAATCTAGAAATAAGAACTAGTGTGCTTTCATTTCTTAATGAAACTATTTTATCCATACGTTTTCATTAATGTCATAGAAAATTGTTCTTCTTTCTTGTTTTTAATCATTGGTTTATTAGAGTTTTTGTCTAGAGAACCAGCGAAGAAATGTCTACATAACAATATATTTTATATTAGAAGAATTCATCAAAAGAACCGTTAAGGTTTATTAAAACATAAACATTCATTTAATTTCAAACATAAATGGAGAATTGATGATGTTTAAGAGTATTTTGTTTTTCTAATCATCTTAACATTCCTGTTTGTTCTACCTTCTTGATGATCAACGTCTAAGTGTCGTCGTACTTGTCTTCTTTTTAAACAATTAAATTGAAATGTCTGGCTCATGTAACGATGCAGTTCATAAAACATTTTTTCGATCAAAGACAGTTGCATGTTTTATTTTAGATGGAATAAATTACCAATAAAATTAAAATAAAGCAAATTATTCTAGATTCACAATGACTGTCTCTCATGCAAAGGTTCTACGTTGGATAACACATAGCAGAACTATCAAAGGTAATGAATGGAAATGTAGACAAATATATGATAAAACATACATTTAATGCATTACTTTAAGAACTAATGTCCATCATTTATATACATGAGAATAGACCACTGCATGGACACGGAGTTCAAAGCTTCCATTCATTTATATACATGAGAATAGACCACTGCATGGACACGGAGTTCAAAGCTTCCATTCATTTATATACATGAGAATAGACCACTGCATGGACACGGAGTTCAAAGCTTCCATTCATTTTGACACGATATAGTTTACCAACCATTTACTTAACCCTTTATAGAAAATGTATGTCGTTTATAAAAAATAAACATATTAGGTCTGTAAGATTAGAAGTATTGGTTCTGAAAGGCCACAGCTAACATCATTTCAGTTCTATCGCGATGGAGGAATCCGGATACTCGACGAAAACCATCACCCGTTCGAAAATCAGCTGACAACATAATCACACAAGGCTTCACCGAGTATGCCTCTAAATCTTAATGGAGATAAGAAGTGTACATTTGTATGTAAGATCATAACGACGGAAGCCCCTTATAATAATGTTATCTGCCATCCTAAACAAAATAGGATTAATATAATGGATGTTTAACGCCACTTTCAACAATGTTTCATTAATAAAGAACCAGCTGTATTGGTGACAGAAATCGGAGTAACCACAGTAACATATATAACTCGCTACAGAGGTTAATAAAAAAGCTTAGTGGTGGTAGCCACTGACTACATACGATCGCGGTGGTCCGTTGTTGACTCCTCGGAAAGGTACATCCGCTACTAGTGCCGTACGAAACAATTACACAACCTGCCTTTAGGACGGAACGTATAAATGTACCTTGTGTATGGGGATGCTATGGGTTAGGGTTATGATGTTAACGCTACTTTCAACAATATTTCAGTTATGTCGCGCAAGTCACTGACAACTTTATCACATAATGATGTATCGAATAAACCTCGCCATGATCGGGATTCGAGCTCACAAGTTTAGCTGTAATAAGCACTGATTGCATAGGTAGTTGTAAACTACTATACGATGACGACCAAGACGGCCCTTGGGGATACTATCAACAGCTCCAAATAAGTAACTGTTTGTAAGGAGTGGTCATGGTTATTTCATTATTTTATCAATTATTTTTTTGTGGATTGTTGAACTTGGTTCTAGTCCTGAGTATCCATGAAGTGTATGTAGAGCGCTAAGCAATCAAAACCAGAAGGGAAGATGTCTTCACAATAGGATTTTGCCGACGGTATGGTATTGTGGGGTTTTCAATTTAATTTGTCTAAAGCGTAATAATATTCTTTACTTATTTTAAACATACATTTCGATATTGGTGAATAATAATTCACACATTGTATGTTCATTTTCATTTCAGAAACCATAAAGCTATAAATCTACCACCGAGGAACTTCGTGTATAGACATATGACCTACTTTATCATCTGTCTACCACAACCCTCCTGGTGTTCGTGTAATGTCACAAATAAAACAATCCATGTCCCGATGAAAACAAGTAATTCCATGTTCCTTACATGATCACATCATTTGATTGAGAGAGGATGCATTGACCCATTAAACTAGTTGGTTCTCGCCTCTTTTTATTTAAAGATCAGCACCCTGCAAAGAAAGTGAGCGGTCATGTATATATGTGTAAGTGGTATCAGTACCAAGCCAGAAGAGTGAGCGGTCATGTATATATGTGTAAGTGGTATTGTAAGTGAGAGGTCATGTATATATGTGTAAGTGGCATTGTAAGTGAGAGGTCATGTATATATGTGTAAGT
>MJUT01022087.1:80315-154839 GCA_002080005.1 Gigantidas platifrons
GCCAATACAATGACTAAAGGGAAAGGAAAAAACAAGATAAACATAGAACAGCCAATACAATGACTAAAGGGAAAGGAAAAAAAAGAGAAACACAGAACAGCCAATACAATGACTAAAGGGAAAGGAAAAAACAAGATAAACATAGAACAGCCAATACAATGACTAAAGGGAAAGGAAAAAACAAGATAAACATAGAACAGCCAATACAATGACTATACCTATTGTCTCATTTTTACATTGATACACAGACTTATTCTAATCTTTTATTATATCAACTTGTAAACATGTTTTCGTCAGGTATATAGTTGAAATACTGCACACATGATATCAAACAGCAATCAATCAATCAAACAATAATTTTGATTTGTTTCATCATAATGAAGAAGGAATTTTTGTATTTAAAAATGTCCCTTACTTACAAGATTGTAATAATAACACCTTACATAAAATCCAAATACATAAAGATATAAAGGATCAAACACCGGTAAGAGGGCAAGACGAAAAAACCTCGGACACCCAAGGGAAAGATTTCTGGTCTCCAAAGAGGCTCCGCCGAGTTGGAAACCTATAGAAATCTTTCCCGCGGGTGTCTGAGATTTTTCCGTCTTGCCCTCTTACCGGTGTTTGATTCTTTTTCTCACTAATTTAACAAAAGGATATTTTCATTTGACAGCTATGCACTTTTAGCAGACAATGTAAACAAACAGAGTTATTCCCCTTAATTTGTGTAAGCGTGTGTTTTTGATATTCTGATGGGATGCATGATTCTATTGTAACCTAATTTTCGGGGGCAATTGATAAGTGGCTGAAACGAAACGAAACATTTTTACCGGAAAAGTAGCGTGAAATTCTTATCTTACCCACTGGTTGAGACATGGATTTCTCACTTTTGAGACAGACCCGTTCCTATTTTTAGCGATGTGAGGTTGTCTTATCTTGCACTAGTGCAAGACAAAAAAAATCACGTGCGTTTTACCGGCAAATGCATGCTGTACAGTTTATGTCAACTGCCCCCAGTTCTCCATGCTTCACCAATAAAACCACGATTCTATTACATAAACTTGTATTTTTAAATTAATGTATGTATACTATTCTGCTAGCTAATAATTTAACTATCGTGCACCTTTCACGGTGTATGACTTTCAAGTCAATGTTTGTTTACTTTGAGTAAATAATAGAGTGCTCTCCCTTGTTAGTAACTAACGTACGTACCTCCCTTTGACCAAATTCAAATATTTTTTCACAGCCACAGGTGTAGTGTTGAGTTACATTTATCATATATTTATTAAATACATTGTATTTTATTATGAAATACATTTAAAATACTGCCAAGACACGGATGCATATGAATATATTGAATATTTACTTCAGCAATGGAAACAAAATTTGCGGGAAAACGCTCGATCGGGAATGTAAACAAAACAATTAAAACAGCTGATAAAAGTGAGAAATAAAATCAAACACCGGCAAAAAGTGCAAGACAGGGAAATCTCCGACACCCTCGGGTAAGATTTCAATCGTTCGCCGACTCGGCGAGCCTCGTCCGCGAACGATTATAATCTTACCCTCGGGTGTCGGAGAATTCCCTGTCTTGCACTTTTGCCGGTGTTAGATTCTATATTTCTCACTTTTGAGACAGACCCGTTCCTATTTTTAGCGATGTGAGGTTGTCTTATCTTGCACTAGTGCAAGACAAAAAAATCACGTGCGTTTTACCGGCAAATGCATGCTGTACAGTTTATGTCAACTGCCTGTTGTAGTGTTGAGTTACATTTATCATATATTAAATACATTGTATTTTTATTATGAAATACATTTAAAATATTGCCAAGACACGGATGCATATGAATAAATTGAATATTTACTTCAGCAATGGAAACAAAATTTGCAGGAAAACGCTCGATCGGGAATGTAAACAAAACAATTAGGTAACAGCTGATAAAAGTGAGAAATCAAATCAAACACCGGCAAAAAGTGCAAGACAGGGAAATCTCCGACACCCTCGGGTAAGATTTCAATCGTTCGCTGACTCGGCGAGCCTCGTCAGCGAACGATTGAAATCTTACCCTCGGGTGTCGGAGATTTCCCTGTCTTGCACTTTTGCCGGTGTTAGATTCTATATATCTCACATGGCTATTAATAGGAACTGTGCTGTCTCATTAGTGAGAAAAGACATAGTAACAAGTACAGTTTTGTTTGAACAAGAACGTATATAATTCCGTTTGATGATGTCGACTACAGTACATACTTACTGTCACTTTAAACAAGGAATACCCATATGCACATCTCAGATTTCCCCCTTTTTACCACACATGTCTAAAATGTTACTATTAATAACGACCATTGTATTTTAACAGATGACGTCAGATTTAAAAAAAAACAAAAAAACAACAACATCAAATCGTCCTGTTATTTTCAATCAGATTGATCACCTTGCCGATTAAATACATAAAAGAAATGTAATATAGTAGTGGTTATATACGATTTGCTATAAATCTTGCCCATGTGGTATTTGCCTATTGTCTGACTCATTTAACATGTTCAGAGATGGCAAACATGGAGTTTACATGTCATTTATAAACTGAAGTAATAAATCTAAAGACTATTCTAATATGAAAAAAAGGAAACCAAATATTAGACGGATTCTTGTTTGTATAATTATACAATACTAGCGGAGAAACCAATGATGTTTATTTTGACTGTAAGAAGTTTGAAATGTTCTATTGCTGTTTATTTTATTGCTTAGGATTTTGTTCGTCTTGAAATAAACGTCGTTCTCATTGATAACGTAAAAACGTGTTTATCTTAAAGAATATCCAGTGAACAAATCAATTTCTGACAGCTGGTCTTACATTTTTTATCTTTGACTTGTTGCCAGTCATTTGTTGAATGTTATTCCACTGATGAAGCAGAAAAGGGTGACGATGAAGTATTTCTGACTCTCCTTTCCAATTTGTCTCACAAAGGTTTGATCAGTAAGAAATATTAAGTGGTAGGCAACTGAGAACAAAGATTTTGTTTTAGTTAAGGAGGTAACAACAAACCAACGAAATATGTGGCCTCATTATCTTGCTGAAACGTTAGGTTACGTACATGAATAAGTGACAGAATGTTAGGCGAGAAGACCCGATCTCGATTTCTTGCAGCTGCAAAATTTGTCCTGGAAATCCATGAGACATCACCTTACAAAACACCAAAACGATTTGGTCCATGTACCCGCATCCATTGCAGTCGACGTTGATGTCGCCTATATGTAAGTTGCGGATCAACTTAGTAAGATATGTATGCCTTTATCGCGACGTTATGACCACAAGCGCTGATCTCCTGGTCTAATCCTTCAGTGGCTATAGCATGCCTAAATAAAACAGCTATCGATGACTCATGTACCCTAATGGCTGTGTGACGCAACGTTGTGACTACCCCTGCAAAATCAAAGTAATAGCCATTATTATCAATGTTCGCCATTCGTGCCATGTTGCAACTTAATCTTCTTTAAATAAAATTATGTCTAGTCTATGTTCATTATTCGAGATATGTCGTAAAACAAAATCTTCAATTAAGATGTACATAGCAGGTAATGGATCTATTGGCTGTGTAACCTGGAACACATAGTTGTAGTTATCTCCACATGTGTACAACTGTCATAGATTTGTTTTAAGACCAACATGACAATGTATAACGCTATTCTTGACAAGGATGGTTGACCTCCTGCAGATCGTTCATCATTGTCAACATATTTAAACAGTAAAACAGTAAAAATATCATTCTTTTAAGTGTATTTTTATTAGACAAAAAGCAATAGGAATGGGTGCTTGAACTAGGAAAGATCTTTTAATATTTCAAGACATCGACTTGCATATGGTCGAGGCTGGTATGAGGTTTCGTCCATTGCCTCATTTATTGTCTCGCTGCGGTCTTTGTTTAAATTTCCAACTCTATCATGGATCTTAACATGATCTTTCATCAGTTTTGTTCATGTAGCTCTGAAAAACCTCTAGAGTGTTGACCTTTTGACCTTTATTTTTGTTTTGTGATATGATTCGACGAAACATTTTAAGCTGCGTTCGTTCGTGATGAGATTGTAGTCGTTTGAAAAGAACGTGTCATGATATCCTAGAAATAAAATGTCAGACATTATTTCAGTAAACTATTATTGTTGCTCACATAAATTGCGGTGAATATTGTTGTGTAACACCTTTCACCACCTCAGGATTGGACTACAACTACAACCTGAACACTCAAGTTTACCATGGTCACTAGTGGTACAGGAGCTGCCCACTCTTCATGAGCACCCGGAGTTCACTTCCGGGTTTTAGTGTGATGCATGTTGTTCCATCGTTGTGAACCATTGTTTGCCTTTTTGTCCTATTTCATTTGGCCATTGTATTGTCTGTTCATATTTGATTTACAGCTTGTTATACGGTTATCTGTTTGATATTTTCAATTTTTTCTAACAGCAATATATCATGTCGATAACATTTTACTATTCTACAGACTTAACAATCTATTGTTGATAAGTAGCCGGGATACAATTTCTTTGTCGCGAAATAAGCCTAACATTCTCCATACAAGAGGCACTGATTACCGTCGTATGGTGAGTTTTCTATTTGGTTCGTCCCAAACAACTAACGGTCCCCCCTTTTAGAACAAACTAGTTCCTAGTTCTATATACCCGGATGTTTCCTTAGAGAGAATCTTTCAATAATGATGTATTGTGTAACTTATTCAACTGTTACATAAATGAACTATAATGGGTTTGATATTCAAGCATACATGACAGTTATACCGTCAAAAGAGTAATTGATTGATTGTTTAACGTCAAATAAACAATATTGTCTGACCCATAAATTACACACATCGTGAAGTCCTAATACCCAAAGCAAGCCAGAGAATATAATATATCATGGAACAGGTGACTGAAACCGGCTGATAATTTGGTATTTCATATTATTTTGGATTAACGATCTCATGATCGCCCCCATAAATATTCTGAAGAGATGGATAAAGACGAGTGCCACTGGTGAAGCAGGGACAGTCGACCCTTCCGGAGCACGTGAAGTCACCGGTGTTTAGTAATAAGAACAAGCACGTCGCTTAATCAAAACTAAACACTGCTTATGTGCAAATGGTTCATTTTATTAAGCTACAACATCAAGGTATATATGTAATACTGGTAGATAAACATACAACATGAGGGGAAGATGTTTTATATATACACTGCACAACTAATTCAACTTTACAAGGAGCTGCAAGTCAGTGTCTTTTATAACTACCAACCATAAGACAGTAATGTTGTATTTACTGGTGATCAATACAAAGTACTGTATGACTTAAGTAGTCCTAGTATTCATCCTGTAAGATCAAATTAAATTGTTTTCTTTTGTTTTCCGGAAATGTTACTTTTCAAGTTATAACCATCGTACGATGATTTAATGAATCACAACCGCGGGTTGTATGTGAAAGTTGTGCCTTGTCCCAAATCAAATTACGTAAATGTCATCATTCTCAATCCGTTTGATTTGCATGCATTCCTTAAAACTTTTCTGTTTCAACAGTTTTGTAACAGTTTTTATTTCTATGCACTTTCAATTCCACAGAACAGCGCCTAGAACAATTTCATTTTATTTTACTTCTTTATCAACCATCATGTTATGTTCATCCGCATCACATAAATATAAAAGCTTTTCTATGTTCAGAGTTTAATCCGCATTTGTTTTAATGAGTTTCAATGTCTTGTCACGAAGTATTTTCAAACAAATTTTAAGCCTATAAAATTCAATTAAATTACTGATAACCCGACTGTGATCAGAAAGATAGTCTTCCGCTATTTGAACAGAAATGAATTTCTTAAATGTGCAAGAAAATTGATTAAATTGTTGTTATATATGTGAAAAAAATAGCATGTTTAATCTACATGATACTGATTAAAGCGATAGTTCTCTTTCATATCCACAGATAGAACGAACGCTGAGTACCCCCGTCCGAAGTGATTGTATGGAAACTGGTGATAGATCCCAGGACTTGACCCACTCATCCCCGTGTGTCGAAAAGGGCATGTGCTCTCCATGAGGTAGGATTGCAAGTTTATAATACGGACGATATGTATGTCAACCATAGTGGGCACCGTACATTTTTTGTATATTGAGAGAGTCAAGTTTCTTGTAGGTTAAAGACCTCTTTTATCGATTAAAAAAACGGTTATAATGTTATCCTTACCCAATCTTAAAACATGTACGAGTACGACATGGAATGAGGAACACGAACAATAAACTATGTACAATAGTAATAATTATACTTAGCATGACAATCTCAATAACTGCATCCTTGTATTATTAAACATACAAACACAACATAGTTTTACGAGATCACACAACGTTACGACTTTTTTCAATTTAGAAAATGCGCCCCAAGGGGAACATTTTTGGCTGTCAGTGAAAAATATTGTTTTTTTGTTCAGGCAGTTGATTGATTATTTAAATTAGTTACTATGGTCTTTACGGATGTACCAAAAAAGGATACATCACTTTTCAATCGGAGAAACAAATTTGTAGTAGGCAATAGCGTTGAACAAAGAGTTTTGTCACTGTCAGGAAAACTAGATTGAAAAACTATATATTACTGCAAATGAGATAATTTATCTCTACAACAAATGCATTCAACAAACGCGTTTATTGGTTCATTCCATTCCTTACACTTTGAAGTTATATTTTAGATCTCTATAGATATATTGTTAAATTAAATTCTAAATATATGACTTCACTACAGAAAGAGAAGAAACAGATTGTGTGTTTGAACCGTTATCTTTGATGTAAAGGAATATCAGTAAAATGTTGTTGTTATTTATATGTATATGATATCAACGTACAATTCTAATTTACACCAAATAACTTATTTCAAATGACATTGATTTTCTCATTAAATATATATTTGATATGGTCTGTAGTTAAAGGATGTTATTTGCACACTAAAGAGGTACATCGTCATCAAGAAGACAATTAACACGTAACAGATGCATCAAACTGTAATTAATGTTCACTGTGTTTTCTTTGTACAATTAACACTAGCTATTAGAAATCATACTATGCAAACATGTATCACTTTGTCATCAGTTGTGGATGCTTATTCATATGCATAATTATCTCTCTTGGGTATAGCACTGATTATCTCCGATATGGGTTAATGACCTACCGATAAAACCTCTATGGCGGATTGACTCAATAACAATAATGGAACTATATCAATCATACTGATAGCGTTGGTTCGTATTCATATCGGTCAGTTGAATTTCAAAGGACAATCTAGTTATTTAAATTTAAATACTAATTTTCCAGTTTTCACCATATTTAACAACACAACACCGAATGTTAGCCATATGATTTCCCATTAAATAACTTCACTGTATTCAATGCCACTCCATGACGAGAACGTGACCATTATTATTTTGTGAAATGTTTTGATCTGTCACACTTATAGATAATAATAAATAAATATGGTTCGGTTAGTTTTTTCAGATATCGTTGACATTCTTTGGTTCCTTGTGATTTTGAATTCTGTTCGACATTATTTTCTAAGGAACCAATTTTGTGGATTTCGTGAACAATCTACAGTATTTTAGTATAACATATATATTTTTTATCTAATGATGTTATATGAATGTTATATGAATGTTTTTTTTTAATTGTTTGTTGTGGGTATAGGTATTTATTATTAATTTCAACAATGTTTCAGCTTTAGCGTTGTGGTGAGTTTTATTGGTGAAGAAAATCGGTCTCCGTTTGAGACGAACGCAGACTACCAAGCATGGAAGAATTATCCAAGTGAAGTGGAAATCTGGATACTAAACACCGTAACAACAGTCCATCCACAATAGCTAAACAAACGAGAGTGAAAACAGACTTCTAATACATAAGGAGTACAACGAAGTGTTACATATAAGTTGCTGACAAACACATTTGTGCCAGGTTTAATTCATGTCCATGCGTCATATTGTCAACGTATTGAACGTCGCTCAAGTTTTCGAAAGTTACTTTTATGCCTTTAAATGAGATATACAAAATGGAAATGTCGTCAACCATTTTGCTTCCTTCCATTCCACGGAATAGAAAATGGTTTTCCGTTGTGGGAAACAGCCTTAATGTCTTGTCATGAATATATCTCAAATACTGCTCATTTGATAATTAAACATCAGTCAGTCATCAGTATATGGATTTACACATTGTCAATGTATTCATTACTGCAACATTTTATAAAGAAGATATATATCATAGGTATATATTATACTTTAACCATACCAGTTGTTTAATGCAGTCCTTATACCAAAACAAATAACAAAACATCGATCATATTTGTGTTCTTTATATATATATAGCTAAGATTGTTTGTGGTGGTTATTGAAATTTGTGTTTTCCCTGTAGACCCAATATTTTCAAATCAATATAATTGGGGTCTAGTTGTGCCATCTGTCTGCTACCAATATTATGGTGAATTAGTTGGCTTCAGTTTGTCAGTTATGATTGTCTTAACTAATAAATTCTTATCTTATAAAGACTTTATTGATAACATTTAGACAAGAGGTGAAACCTTATGGGGTGTTTTATCGCACGAGGTTTCTACAAATACTTATTAGAAGTGTCACTAACAATAGTAATATATAGATCATGAGGTAATAACGGCTATTGTAACCACATTAAATATCTTGAGGGATTTCTTTAACTAACAAATGCCCTAACAATATGGTTGTCTCTATTATCTAGGAGAATTACGTCATTTTTTCTGCCTCTATTGTATTTGTAATTTCCGACCACGTTTTGGTCAATATTAGACATCAAATGGAATAATAATTCATTTTAAATGTGGTCGACTGATATTTTAAAGCAAACTAGGTTAATAAGATAATATTTTATAAACACAAAAATGGAGCAGACACAAAACAACAAATAAGAAGAACAGTATCTTCTTTTGGCCATTGTGTTGTCTGTTCTTCTTTGATATACGGATTCTGATCACATGTACCTCTTTGGTATCTTAGATATACGGATTCTGATCACATGTACCTCTTTGGTATCTTAGATATACGGATTCTGATCACATGTACCTCTTTGGTATCTTAGATATACGGATTCTGATCACATGTACCTCTTTGGTATCTTAGATATACGGATTCTGATCACATGTACCTCTTTGGTATCTTAGATATACGGATTCTGATCACATGTACCTCTTTGGTATCTTCTAACTCTTCTTGCTCTACAACAACAAAACAAATCTAAAACAAACCCATACTATAGAATGACAACTCATCATGTTCTTGTTCTAATACAACTATACTTAGAACTATCATATTTTTCATTATTATTTTTTAAATATTTTAAATTAATCTGATTGGATGATAACTGCCATGTGATTAAAAAACAAATTGAATGGGGTTTTTTGTGTGCAAAATTTGGCGATCGAAGATAACAACCCTATTGTTACCCTCCCAACAACCCCTATTTCCCACCACAAGGGAGATAACTCCGTATCGTCTGGTAACAGCAAAAACAATATGGCGATCGAGGGTAACAACCCCATTGTTGCCCTCACAACAACCCCTATTGTCCCCCACAAGGGAGATAATTTGAAACAGTTAAGCAAGCGTTGAATTTTTTTTTATTTTGGTGTTGTTTTTGTTCCAGAAAAAATATGGTTGTTTCCCATGACATTACATGTATAAAACAAGAAATGAGGTTAGTCCATTATTTACCATGAGATCACATATAGAAGTATATCTTTCTCTTGTTTTGAAAAAAAAATAATAAAACAATTATGGCCGTTATTAGAGGTAGACATTCAAATTCGCCAACCCTTGACAGGTTGTTTTCCTGAGGGCTTGCCCGAGGGAAAACATCCTCTCTCGGGTTGATAAATCTGTGTGTCTACGTCTAATAAGGGCCATAATTGCATAATGATGTTATCTAACTACACATAGAAAACCTTCATAAATCCATGTTATTGGGAATGCATTGTTTAATATCAACACACAATGTGCATGTCACTAAGCTTCTGGAATAACCTTCATCAGGTACGCTCAAAGCCAAACTATTTTAAAGCCAAATCTTTTAAAAGTCTTTGGGAGCATGAAAACGAAAGTGCCTAAACAGGCTAGCCAATATGGATTAAGGTCAGTATATTGTATATATCCATATCTACTCTGTGGATGGATATATTCATGTTCACTACCATTTATTCAAAACCTGAACATATTAAGGATAATGCAATATGTAGTGGCATAGAACATATTGACCTTAGTTGTATTGCCTATCGTGCGGTCATTGTTAGTTATGTGAAGAAATGTAATGTATTCCAGAGTCTGTATCTACATTACACAGACAGATATTGTTAGGCTTTAAACATGAATTCTTACTACTAACAAGACGGTTATATCGTAGATAATTGGTAACAAAAAATGTCTCCGACAGTTTGACAGGATCAGGCCTAGTGAAGGGTTATCAAGAACATGTTTGCTCGAGCAAAGGAGTTGACTATTTCTACTTCAATAAAATCACAGGCTAGTGTACGTCTACAATCTGATTATGATGATAAACACAATTATCCCTATTTTAAAAATAAACACGTTATTTGATTACCGTAATTGATCAAATTTCTCCATGATTTCCTAAACTGTCCAAAGAATATCTCTTATTTCGTTTTCTTGTGTTAAATTGTATTTTAAAAATAAATATCAGGTCCGTGATTCTACTATTTTTCTATTAGATTTTGGAACTATAACTATTCTGACGGTGTGGTATTTTTTTTTTCATTTTATTTGTACTTAAATTTAATTTATATAAAAAAAGCAAATTACATCTTATTTATAGAAGCATGTAGAACATATAGAATGCATAATGAGAGCACATGTATCTAATAGAAAGGGTAATACATTATTAAATTACAAATTCCATCATTGTCATTTTACGTAATAAAAAATGGTTCTTTCTGACAACTGATCACTTCACATTTAGAATTCTACAAATTCAATATTTAATTAGGTTGAATGATTCCATGTCTCTTATTGGAGTTATATATTTAAGATATTTTAAGTGAAACACTTGTAATGTATTTTTCCGTAACAACCATAGTATGTTTATTTTATCCATCATGGTGTCGTGTAAAATGTTTTGTTTATTCAATGTTAACTCGTCTCATGTTTTATTTGTTGCAATAAAAATTGGGCTTTAGAATTCGTTCTATAGTATTAAACCGTGACAGTGATATGAAGATCAGTACTTGCTAACTTGAATTAAAGACAAATGTAACAGAATTAAAGACGAACTTACTCGAATTAAAGGCGAGTTTACTCGAATTAGACAAACTTACTCGAATTAAAGGCAAAATTACCCGAATTAAAGTTGAATTTACCCGAATTAGACAAATTTACTGGAATTACAGGAGAACTTACTCGAGTGAAAGCGAATTTACTCACATTAAACCCAAATTTACCCGAACTAAAGACGAATGTCATGTTGTTTTTAATTGCTTCGAGGTGTATTCTTGTTATCTTTAAATCGATTCTTAATTGTTGGTTGAACTGTCCCCTCATTAACACAATTTACGTTTTTGTTTTAGCGTTACCGTTATACTTGTTCAAAGCTACTGTCAACAATATTTTATATGTTCCAATTATTGTTAATTATAATACAATAATCCTCGTATTCGGTACTTATTCTCTCAAATTATATTTCTGATCTGATATATGGGTTGGAAAAGACATTACTGCTTTTTTTAATATCAAAATTTGAAATAAGAAACTATATTTGTGCATTAATCTATTCCCTTAGATAATAAATTATGTAGATTAGAATATCACATGACTTGAATAATGTTCAGGTTTGTTCTGCGGTTTAATTTTCAAATGTACGTAAAGTGTCGTGTGTCCTTTTATGAGCAATATCGTATTTGCAAGAGACAAATTGAAAACAAAATATTCAAAATTCAATTGTCACTGATCTCATAATGTACAATAAATTTGAAAATAAATAAAAGGACACGGGTAAATTATTAGAATGTAGGCACATCTATCAATATTTTCAATCACTCTTATTAAATTAACTTGCATTTGTATCATTTAAAACTACATAGAACATTCATGTATGCACCATTTACTACATAGAAAATAAATTCATATTCTATTAATATCTAATGGTAAATTACTCGGAAATATTATATAACCAACATTTTATGACGAATACTTAATCATTAATGAAGTTGAAATTGCTAGTTTTATTTTCCAAGCAATTTAATCAAATTTAGCATGACACGTGCTTGTATAAAGTAAATGTACGATTTACATCGTTTGGATACTTTTTCTTATTTATGGCGTAATATATTTTCGTTATGACTTAAACAACTTGTTATGATTGATATCACTTCACATTCAATGTTAAGTACAGTTGGGGAAATACAAGGTTTATATCGAAAATGGTTCCAGTTCTACATGAAATAATGATTACATTTCTGTTAATGTCAAACATATAGTTATTTGAATATTTTGTTTCCGTTAAAATAGTTTAAATTTAGCTTAAATATAAGTTTGCGCTACCGGAGCACCTGAGCTAACCATGTGTATGTATAAGTTTACCCTGCCGGAGCACCTGCGCTAACACTGTATTTATAAGTTGACCCTGCCGGAGCATCTGAGCTAACAATGTGTATGTATAAGTTTACCCTTCCGGAGCACCTGCGCTAACACTGTATTTATAAGTTGACCCTACCGGAGCATCTGAGCTAACACTGTATTTATAAGTTGACCCTACCGGAGCACCTGCGCTAACACTGTATTTATAAGTTGACCCTACCGGAGCACCTGAGCTAACAATGTGTATTTATTACGTATACTGGTGAGCAACACGATTTCCATATCACGTGATGTCCATGTCGTTATACAACGATACGACGGGCGCTACCAGTGGAGCAGGCATTGCTTACCCTATCGGAGCACCTGCGCTCACAAAAAATGTTTTTTTGCGGTTCGTGTTAATCAATCTTTGATTTTTCCTTTTCATTTTGTCTATCATATTGTTTGTCCTTCCTCAATTTAAGACTGATTACACCTTTGGTATCTGCAAACTTTTATTTTTAAAATTTCAGTCAATTTGGATAGTTTTAATAGAGAAACGACAACACATTGTGAAAAACCTTCGCTTTTCAAAGAAACCCCGTGGTATATACATATGGCATAGATTTTGAGATTATTATTCTCCTACACTAAGGGCCGTTGGCTATGTTAATACTATACCCAACTATCTCAACAAAGATCCCAATGTTGGATAATAATACGACTCCTACACGTAAAGGAACTCATGAGATACAAATAAGTATCACAATGTTAGGAGTGTACGTCAGAAGACAAAGGACTAATATTATTGTACGTCACGAGGGAGACTATCACACTGTTATGAGTGTACGTCAGAAGACGACGGACTAATATTATTGTACGTCACGAGGGAGACTATAACTTAATTGATCCAAGACTAAAAGTGTCACAATAATACTAAATCAGATTATCTTATTGTTTTGTCTTGTTATCTACTTTGCACACGGTGAACTATATTATCATAACCACCTTTATTTTAGGATCATTCTACGATACTTCTCTAATAGAAGAAAGCACATTTGCTTGTTTGGCCTACAAAATTGCATTGCACTGCTGATTGGTTCTCCACAGCTGCGTCAGGATCAAAACACATACCATTGATGTCTAAAATGTTTCCATCCGCGTCTGCAGCCATTTGTCAGTATTTTATCCAGATATGCACATTTCATCTGATCAGGAAATGCAATATAATGGCAAATACAATTCAGAAACTCCTACCTGTTTTAATGAAAACATAACGCTGATAGATGAATTGTGTGTGTTACATGCTAATACAGAGCTTCGAGTGAGTTTCATGGAAAAAAAACATTATTTTAATATATATATTGTCTGTGATAACAGCTACAAATTTAAATTCTTCTCTCAACAAGAAAGAAATATAAAGAATTAAGGTGATCATGTGATTTATTGGTATGCCATATTATTCCACAAAACACAATCAGAACAAAGCAACTTTTTTTTATCGTTATCAGATCTTGTCATTTGAGAAATATAAGTGTTTCACTACTTTTAAATGGTGGATACCAGTTGATCATAAAATCTGCTCATATCTCTTGTTCCTACAATTTTCCAATTAACTTACTCGATTTGATAACAAACCACTAATAATCATAGTATATTATCTATCATTATCAACTCCTCCTTCTCTGAAGGAGTTGCGAAAATGACCCACTCTTGGTTATAAAGTATCTCATATGAGGTTACAAAGATATAAAAGTAACCGTACCCGATGTACCTTCTGAGTATATAAAAGTGACTAAATTTCTCTGATGCAGTGATTAACACTCTTATGTTGGTTGCCCGCAACGAAGCAAATACTAGTATACCCACATAAGACGCGACGTAAAGTAAACCCTGGTATTTGTGGAATGTCATACAACATGAACATATAAGACAGTCTAAGTAAACCCTGGTATTTGTGGAATGCCATACAACATGAACATACAAGACAGTCTAAGTAAACCGTGGTATTTGTGGAATGTTATACAACATAAACATATAAGACAGTCTGCAGCATACTAATAACCTACAGTTTGTAGTCATTGATGCTCCATTACAGCATAACATATCAATTATCTCTTATCTCCCTTTTTGAAAACAATATTTTGAAAATGTTTTTTACATCTTCCTATTGATTATTGAAGTAAAAATGTCATGTTTGTATCACGCTGATATCATCGTTTAATATAAAATTACAATTTCTTTACGGTGACATGCAAGTCAGTTTCAGGATTCGATTACAACATATTGAGTACATATGTAATAGAATCTACAACAATTCGTGTCATTTAAAGAGACAAATGGGAACATATTCTATAGTCTAGGCATTAACCCTGCTTCCAAAAGTATTGAAATTGGTATGGAACTATCGATACTTCAATTTATCAGAGAAAACTATTCCATATATTATTGTTTCAATATAAATTGAAAAAAATCGCACAAATTTATTATCTAGTGATCCTTTTTAGAGAATTATGGCCAAATGTGAACCATATGCACCAAGTTTCGGCTACAAACATATTACTAGTTCCATAAATTCCATTGAATATTATGATTCCCTGTCGGTCCATTCGCAGACTCTTTCAATTGCCTTTGAGAAATGAAACGTCCTTACAGAAGTGGAAATTTCTTATTTTCAGGAACTGATATCATTCTAATATTCCCTATAATAGGTCATTTATAATCCAAAGTAACAACGAATATTGTTCTTGCTTTCTTTCCCATTCGTAGGAAATAAGATTCATGTGTTACTAAACATAGCAGCAATTCTTGTCAGTCAGAAGGTACAACTGGTTCATCTGTCCTCAAACAAAGGGAATCATGCATCACAAAAACGGAAATCAAAGGTGTCAGGTGTAATCAGAGGGTCTGTTATTCCAGTCAATATGATAAGTGATCTAGTGTGTGGATACGTTCTGTGAACGCCTTGCTTGGGCGTAGCTGATCGATTGTGTGGTAGCACTGATATTGTGTCGACCACATAATTCCTCAGGTACGAATAGTAATTGGACTTTGAAGGTATTGGGGCGATGTCTTGCATCTAGTGACTACCAGTTGTTTTATATGACAAAAATTGAACATGTCTGGCCTTGGCAGATGATGGTAACATTGTACGGTAAAGGCTGTTATTGAAACATCATTAAATCGATATGGCGCCGTTTTAGAGCCTGTATTGATACAATGGAGGAACATACCAGATACTTACTTTTGATTTTAAGGTTTCTCATCTTTCTTATGCGGTATTTCATAAAAATGATGCAATGGTTTGTTCAATTTCATTAAATTTGTTCAGTTTGGTCTTAAGATCATTGAGTTGAGTACAATTTGGTAGCATGTGTAGTTAAAACATTTTCCAAGAGACATATATTTAATTAATACGTTTTTTATGCTTCTTATACATGTTATATACTGTAATTCTCATAGTTAAAGCGTTATGCTCAGATCACAACAGTTCAGCCAATACTCAATGTAATTTACATACGTACTGCATATATATCTTTTTTTTTCGAAACCATTGTGTTCCGACCCTTAGTTTTCAGTATTAAAAGTAGTGTAATGAATATACTTTGTGATTATTCCAATGTAATTCGTTGGGTCCTGAATTCAATTTCATGCTTTAAAATATAATTGAAACGTTACATATGGTGTCAGAGTAATTAATATATGTATGTTCAATGCTAATTAACAATGACGAGTAGGTTGTTAATATGTTGTTTCCTATGGATGGTGATTATTTTTGGTTTGATGAAGGATGCTTCAGATTCTGTAATAACACAATAGTTATCTTCTATCGTCCAGAATTCAATTGATGAAGGACAAGGAGAGTTAGAATGATAACATTGTAGGCAAGCTGATTGGAATGATTGACTGTTCATTACCAGGTTATCTTAGACCTGTCCTTTGGATTATATATTTTATCAAGGCAGATGTTTCCGAACAACATTCATTATATCTTGGAATCACATTAAGATGCGAACGTTAATCCGTAATTTGTATTTATCAACTGATCAGAGAGATATTGGACACTATAATAGGAAACTGAGAAATGAATAGCAATTTCTTTAGTTTTGTTACATCCATATTAAATGAAGTTGATACCAGACAACACATATAATCAGAGTCGTGTTACCTTTAGAGATACATTTACATGTAAAATTGCTACAGATCTACACATAATTACAATACAATATTTCTTGATGCTGTTGGTATCATTGACATTGATTGAGTATTGCTAAGTGAGAGAGGGATGGGCAAACCGGTGCAACGACTTGTGACTGCCACTTGAAATGTATAAAGAGGTGGATAGACTCAAACAATGTAGTATGTTGTAGCCGCTACAAGACGTAAACTATTTTACTAAATCTACAAAAAAGGTATTTAACGTGCCAAGAGGAACCTGTCACTCTCCAAACATGTTACCTACTATTGTTCACTCTCCAAACACGTTACCTACTATTGTCCATTCTCCAAACACGTTACCTACTATTGTCCACTCTCCAAACACGCTACCTACTATTGTCCACTCTCCAAATACCTTACCTACTATTGTCCACTCTCCAAACACGTGACCTACTATTGTTCACTCTCCAAACACGTGACCTACAATTGTCCGCCATCAGACTTTCCGACTTGCAAATCAAACATCGAGATTGTACTTCCTTATCCGCCACCGTGGACGTATGGAGAAACTCGTGTGTGTGTTGAAGCCCAATGAATCCTCATCAATGCCAAGCTGATACCATAATTTTTTTTTCTCAAAATTGATGACCGATAATTATTCATCCATAGTTTTGATTAGAGAGGTCAGATCGTTTCACATATACTCCTACACTGAAATATGACAAATTGTTGTAGGCAGTCAAAAGTATTGCATAACATGCAAGTAGTTTTGAATTAATCACACCAGTTTCTGTTTATTTAACATACACACAAGACAACGCTAAAGCCCTCCATCTGGATCTGTGCATTTCCTGCAATATGTTTTGTCGTATTATTTGTTTATGTTTTGACAACTTCATCATGTGATATATATATATATACAAACGCAAATCGCTTAAATAGTACAAATGTTGACTGGGGTGATTTGCTTGTTCATCAACTTCATATAAAAATTCATTTTCCTCAATACTGGTGTTTATTTTGTTTTATTTTTTACATAGGGTATTCATAGCTGTAAATGATCATAAGTCAAATTAAGACACGTCAATTAAAATCTAAAACCAATTAATTAATAGCAATATATAAATGTTGCCCAATGATCACAGTCCCTCTGGTTTTTTTCAATGGAGATTATGTTGATATTACTCAATCTTTAGTTTTCTGTAGTGTTTTGTCAATCATTGTTTGTCTTTTATCCGTTTTTGTTCAAACTTATAGTGCCTGTCATTAAATATACGGTTCTTGATCCCCAATTATCTCAACACTTTTGCTACAACTTTCTTCGTATTGTCTTAATATGTGGATATATGGGTTAATGAAAGTCAAACATGTATCTCATCATCATAGCATATTTTAGGATGTTTGTTTCATTGCGATTTACATATCAGCCAAAAAGGGAGACTGCATATTATTTTAGTTAACAGCACTTCTTTTATTTGCTCCCCGCAGCGAAGAAACTAGATATAAATAGAACCTAGTTGATCGCTACCATTTCGATAGTTTTGCTGGACGTATCAAGTTAAGAACTAGTCCTTATGACCAGAGTCACAAGACATATGTGAGTATTTCATGTATAAAACATACCACTCTCGTAGTACGTAAATATAAAACACAAACATCTACTACAGAACAACAGTTTGTTACGATTGGCAGTAGGTATCCCGTGGTCAGGAGATATTTTTCGAAACAATACAATATATTCTCTTTTTTTTCTGTGGCAATGTAAGCTTCCGTCCATCACATTCACAATCTATTACCAACATTTATACATTCTTTGTATGCTTGGTCTTGTTCTGAATATAACTGAAATACTGCTCTATTTTACCTATTAAGCTACAATCAATCAAGTCATTGTCTTTTCATAGCAACATTGGCAATTGTGTGTTCCATTTATATTATGATAATACCATAAACATTCAAACTAATTCTGAGAGGCAATGAAACAACACACTCCTGTACTTTAGGCCAATACTAAACCATTATAAGTGGCATTCCTTAAAACGCATGGCTTTTCTTTATATAGTCTGGAACCTCGAATAGCAGTGCTGCAAATTTACCATTTTAAGTATATCTAAATGAAATAGACAACACGTGGATGTGTAAATATATGCATGTAGATCTAATACGAACTTACAACGCAACGGTCGTAATTTAATTTCTATAAATTTTGTTTAGTTGAAGTCAATGGTACAATATAGGTCATATAAAGTGATTGATTTTTTGTTGCTTAACGTCTCGTAATATGTATTTTAGTTACCGGGATATTAAAGTCGCTGAAAGGTTTAGAATATATCATTGAGGAAGTCAGTAAAATTGTGAGATATAATGGATAGATAATTGACATTTTTCCTCGCAACGAGTCATGAACGACCACTCCAAATACGCTGTTCCAGATAGGTAAACCTCCCATTTCTCCGTGTTTCAATGCCTCATACACATGCTCATCTAAATATTTTCAGACACTACATTACTATTGTATATTTATTTGTATATGATGCTAAACATGACATGTATCTCTGTACGATATTTTAAACAGGGATATATTACACATCCAGATCATAGATAACAAAGAAATACAAAATTAAACATAAATAAATATAGATGTCGACTTGTCTCTTAACATAAAATGTATATTTACATTGAAAATTAGTTCTTGTATCGAAATACTCGTACAACTATTACTGTGATATGAAACTTGTCTCAGTAGAAGTTCCACTTATATTAGAAAAGTGATCTTACGGGAATTCATTGGAGTTACAAGAGTATGTTTAGTTCAGTTAAAAGATTAAATTAATGGCATATAGTTCCATTTCAATCTATTCCCTACAAGAAAATCTAATTGAATTAAAGAAGCCATTGTACATTTCATGATTGAAAAAAATTTAATCTTGGACCTGTCTTGGAAGACCTATAATTACATGTGTATTAGATGTTATATAAACATGTTGATTGCCGGCAAAGTGACGTGTTTATCGTTCATATATCTGAAATATTTGTCGTTGATGCCGTTGTTGACCATATATCATTTTAAGATTTTTTTTTATTTCTGACAGTGCATGGAACTTCACATCAAAATCATATTGATCACTCTGTGTAGATTTGACTTGATTTATTAACTTGTATATAGTGAAACAAGAAAAATGCTTTATCTTCTAAATGTCGATGTACATTTCTCTTGCTAAAAACCTATTGGTGAGAAGGCATATAAATTGGAGACAAATTATTACTAGCTTTAAATTTGATTCTCCGCATCAATGTATTTAATTTCCTCTTGTTCTAAGTAATGCTACACTTCATATCGAGACGGATTGATACAATTTTGAGTGACAAATTACCGAGTCGTTCCTACATCACTTTACGTTACAAATTGACAGTACACTAATAAAGAATCAAAGTTGTCTATTTCATACGATTACTACAAACACTGTTAAAATCATATAGCAACTTGTCACTCTTTTGTGCTTGGTTATTGTTGCTTGTCTTTCATGATAAATTCTTCTGTTATTATAAAACCCTTTAAAGAAACTGTTTTCTTTATTTAATCTTGTCCCTTGACATATTAAATGTACAGAATTTAAATAAGATTTGTGTAGGCCTTCTGGTGTATATCTTATACTATATCTCCACTATTCATTTTCCAGATTTGTTTTAATGATAAGATATGTTTTTGCTTTCTTTTAACGTCATTGTATGTGTACATGTATGTATTGGGTGAGCTACTTGATGTTTTTGAATAATAATACGCATGTTTGACAAAGTATTAATTCACCCAGAATTTCTAAATGAGAGCTATATCCGGCAAGAGAACACATCAACAGCGAACAACGCCTCTTTTGGGAAGCTAACGAGTCTTTAAAAGATTATAATTTTACAACAACATTCACATTACCATAATAAGATTCTGATAGGTCAAATAGGTTTAATAATAATGGACTATTGTTTATAGAAACAAAGGTGGACATTAGTAACGATTTGATTTACATTTTAAGGATGTTAACTTGAATATGACTCGGTAAAAAAAAAATTGGCTGTGAGAAATATGATATAATGTTTTAGATTGATTAATTCTATGTTTTAATGACTATTTAATTTTCAAATGTACTATATAATGAGGGTAAACTTAGCAATACACTTTCACAATAAGTAAATCCTTGCTCTTCAAACACAATACTCTCACGTATCAAGTACAATGTACCTATAGTTGATATTACTTATATTTGACGTTGTAGTTCAGCATTCATTTTTAAAGGTATGAATACTATTCATCCAAATATTTATTACATAAGATATAAATATAGTAAATTTTCATTGGTTGTTAGCTAGGTACTATATTTCAACAGTATAGTTCATTTCTTGACTACGGGAGACTATACTTCGCAACGGGCACTATACTAAAATGACCATTCTTCCCACGGGACTATACCAAAGTTTCCGCGAATTTACGTGATGAATTTTTAATAAAAGTTACTTCCCTTGATATGCACGGCGCTACGATTAACAGTTGATTACGTCATTGTTTACATTCCCGACATGGATGCCAGATTCGGCAGCACGGATGCCGACGAATATTCACATTGCAACAATAAAATGTAAAGACAAAAGCGGCCACCAAATATGCAGTTAAAGTTCTCTCGGACTTCATGTTGGGAAAACATTATTACGGGGAGATAGGCACAATGGATATTGTTGTACTCAATGGCATTTTACAAGACTTTTACGCGAATGTCAGAACCAGCAGTGGAGATTATTATTCTAAAAACTCATTAGTTGCAATTTTTTAGCCATTAGACATGTTATGTACTAAATTTATTATGTACTTCTCCCTCGGGAACCGTTCTCCTATAGTGTTGTCTGGGAAAGTATAATGCCCTCGCTTACCGGCTTGGACACTATACCTACCCAGACAACACTATAGGAGAACAGTTCCCTTGTGAGAAGTCCATAATAGGATAATAGGTGGTATTTTTACATGGCTAAGAATAAACACTTTTGATATAATTTGAGTCTAAACTTGATTGACAAAAATCATGCATACTAACATTTTCCCATGCATATTCTACAAAGTATGTGTCAGATACCCAGTTTTAAAAAGTTAGCTGAAATACCCATTATGTTCTAATTCACGTTGTTCAAACGAACATAAAGTATTTATGTACTCTCTCTTAGCTGTAATATTCTATATACGACGAAAACCCCAAGTATTTGCGTTATGTACCTATTCTTGTTAATAAATTAAACACAAATACAATTGAAGATTGACTGGCGCAGTGACCATTTCTATTGTATTAAAACACAACAAGCAACATCGTATTATAAATAAGTTCATTTTACACAACTTTATGTTTCACTAATATTTAACTGTCAGAAATCATTGAAAAGTCTCTACCAATCTATAAAAGACATTTTAAAAATTGCAACCTGAATTATACATATATATACAATATATATAATGACTGGAGAAAATAAATATGTATATGTACAAACTGAAAATTTGGCTTCACAATAAGCTCGTGGGTCTGCTCGATACGGTCACTGCCTAGTCTCGATACCGAATTCTTCTCACAGTTCTTTAAATACCCCCGTATTATGTAAACCGGTTCTTACTAATACAGTAAGAAATTACTACGCACGATATACATAAATATATTGATTTATTGCAGCGAATAAAGAACAAATGGCAACGCAGAACGAAATAGGATACGACCGTAGCATGTCTACAAAGGCAGGTTGAACATGTGCATATTAAAAGCAAGTATGGACACTGTATTTTGCTTGTCGTACATAATAATAGTAATAGGGTGAACCCATTGTATTTTGAACATTCGTGTTGTTTTATAAAATATTTGTTAAATATGCCTTCAAATATGTGAAATTTTGGAATTTGGGTCCCTTTCGAAATAAAATAGCACAATTTGTCATGGTCCGTCAATAATCCATAATGATGATCATTTTGCAAAATCTGCATTAAAATTAGATGTAGAATAAGAATGGTCAAATCTTGGAATTCGCATTTTGTTGTTCCCTTTCAGGTGTTCTATACAATGTGATTCACATCCGTACATTCTGACAACGATGGGAACGATGAACAACCATGCTCCTGGTTTGAAAGACAACCTAATGTCAGAGAGAAAGGATGCATCGCATCTTGCTAATCACTAGGATGGATATTGCACCGATGGAGGAGCCTGTGTGGTACTATGGTGTCCGAAGAATAAAGATGGTGACCGAATAGAGTGGTAATGCAATGCAGTGTATACTACCTGCACCAGAGAACCCTCATAAGAATTGATAAGCATAAACCTTTTATACTCTACTTTTTGTGGTGTATGCTTTTTTAATTAGTATACAATCAGGAGCTATATCATTTTTAAATTACTTTGATTACGGAACAATGTTCAAATGATCTTAATAAATGTCTTTTCATTCTGATAAATAGCAGTTGTGTTCGATACAATCATATGTCCTACCACAATTATAATACCAAATGCAACTTTTAAGGTGTTTTCTTTTTTTCGGGATTGGCTGATATGCTAAATACGTCCCCGTCTTCCGGGCAATACCAAAAATCATAATGCCAAAATCTAGCAGAAAAGTTATTGATCATGTTCTCTCGCAGAGGCATGTAGAGTTAGGTTTGTATGTAAATTGCCACCATTTCGTGAACAACCTGGTTCTTCCTTTTCAAAAAGCTATTTATTGACAATGACCCATGACTCTGATGATATAAGGAGGACCTCCCCAAGACCACCGAGTTTCAGTACCAGTGTACAAACAGGTTAACGAGTACTACTTTGTAGACAAGCATGCTGATTCAGAGGATAAGTATGCACCCCCTGAGGTAAGTGGTTATATTGTATTATGCTTGCTTTCTGCTTCCATGGACCTGGAATAAGCATTTGCAAAGTCGCCTACTAAAATGTCACTTTCAGCGGCTACATCTACGCTATTAGAAGGAAACCCAGCACCGACCCTACAGTTTCAAGTATTGCCAGATCTTCAGCACGACCAAAGGCTGTCATCTAGACCATTTCTGGTAGGACGTCTTCGTATCAACCCGGAACAGGCAGGGGTTGGATGAATAATGCAGACCTTTACAGTTTATCCAATTTCCTATCATAATTAAAATTAGCCGTATTGTATTCCTCCATTACGGCATTCCAGTACATTATTCTTAATTAACATAAATATACAAAATATATACAATAAAGTCGAAATCGAACAACACGACATGGTCCATCTAGTGGTGGTGATATGCTACAACGCTTGAACTGGCGCAGTCTTGAAGATGGCGTAAAGATCCCCGTCTCCATACGGTGTACAGTTTGAAGATTATGTCACGATAAAAATATTAACAAATTAGAAAATAAGTTTAGAAATATGTACAAACAACGGGGATGAATTTAAAGATTAGTTGAAGTAATCGAAACTCTAAAGGACTCGACCAAGTCACTAAGCACTATGGTCTGAGGTAGGTGGTTGCAGTCTAGAATGGTGCGAGGGAAAATGATGCCTCTCTCTGTTGGGTCCTACATAATGAGACCTGATATGAATGAGAGTGCGTGTTTTTCTTGAATGCCTCAAGGACTGTAAACGTCTGTTACTCTTACTAACTGCCACCTTGTCATGACATATTCTATACATCATGGCAAGGCGTGCATCTCTGCGTCGCCAACACTAGATATATTTCACAGACTGTTGTTGACATATCGTGCTGCCCTTCATTTAACCATTTCTATTTTATCTATGTCGGTTTTAAGATTGTGATCCCATATGCTATAGGCATACTCTTGTGATAATCTGAGTATTGATATGTATGCATGTTCTTTAACGGAGGTGGAACTGATGTTCAATTTGCGACGTACGAAACGTCTTATTGGCTTTACCACAGGTGTTGTTGATGTGGCGTTCCCATTTGATATCCTCACAGATGGTAACTCCCAGATATTTTGCCTTGTCAACCGATTCGAGGACATGACTATAAAGGCAATATTTGAACTTCATTGGTGTCTTATTACGTGAGATGGTGAGCATATTACATTTATTTGTGTGGAAAGCCATCTCCCATAATTGTCCCACTGGGATAGATTATCTAGGTCTCTTTGCAGGGTTAGGAAATCGTTGTTTGATTTAATTACCAGGTATGCAATTGTATCATCTACAAACAGAGTGGGGTCTAGTTCAGTGGGGATGTTGTTCATATAATAGAGAAAAAAAACTTGGTCCCAGAAGTGATCCCTAAGGCACTCCAGAATTGACAGGGAGGTAGGAAGATTGTTCACCCTCAACAATGACTACATGAGTTTGGCCTGACAGGACATATTTATATCCAGTTATTTACCTTGCCTCTGATGCCATAATGTTTAAGCTTGTGTATTAAGAGGTTATGGCCGATTGTATCGAACGCATTCGAGAAGTCCGTGATGTTGTTTACCATAATCAAAAATTTAAACGCGAAAGCCATGTTGGAGGGGGTATAGTATGTTATGTTTATCAGCATGTGACATGATATTACTAACTACAATATGATCAAACAGTTTATAACAAATACAAATTAATGAAATGGGTCTATAATGTTTTGGGTTATACTTTGGACCTTTCTTGTTAACAGGAGCTACATGGTCAGTTTTCCAGTCTGAGGGTACAACATCCGATTCAAGAGATATTTGAGAAAACAAATATGGTTAGAATAGGAGCTATTTCGGTACCCTAGGTTTAATTTCATCTCGGTTAGCTGCTTTATTTGGATTCAAACTTAGAGAAGTTTAGTGTTTAGTCATACATTCGCAGGTGATGGTACAGTTTGATAATTAGAATCCATAGGCAATTTCCAATTAGATTCAAATTCACTATCGATTATTTTTTCAGCATTAGAAAATACAGATTTAAACTGATGATTCATAACATTTGCCTTGAGAATAGGGTCAGCGATTAATTTGCCATCTTCTTTTAATGATGAGATTCCTTCATGGCCAAAATTGGTGGTGTTTAATGTAGGTTGAAAACTGTTTTATATAGCTAGATGTCCCTTCAGTTTCTTTTTGTGTGACAATTTAAATTAATTTAATTCTTTATTTGTTTCAAGAGGATTACATACAGCCAGAGGCTACTAGTAGTGTGACAATTGTGTGACAATGCCCTCCATATATTGCCAATAGCTCTGTCTTAGTAATTTTTTGATATGGCGTTTTATTTTCTTGAATTTGTTTTTTTTTGTTTTTTTTTTGTTTGTTTGTTTGTTTGTTTTTTTTTTTTGTAGTCAAGATTTCCATTTGTTTTCGTTTCGTTTTCTTATAAAGGTTATCTCTCTAATATTATCTTTAGTTTTAATATTTATGCATGGTTGACTATCCTTTTCTATGGCTATTTCGTGTGGAACATGTTCTTTGATAGGCTGGTCAAGTTTGTTTTTGAATATTTCCCAAAGTTGATTTGCGGTTATATGTGTTTGTGATTGGACAATATATGGTCATGAGGTGTTTTATTTCACTTTTAATTATGTCCCACTTTTCATTTTTGTAAATTGGTACTTGTCTTGTTTTTTGTTTTAGCTTTTTAGGGGCAATGTTAAACTCGAAAAAGACAATGTCATGGTCAGATATACCTGCTAGGATTTCTGTGCGTGGGACCTGATTTGGAAAATTGGTGATCATTAGGTCAAGGATGATGTCAGTCCTTGTGGGTTTTTCTGTGAGTTGTCAGAGGCCAGTATCTTCAAGTGTTGTAATAAGATTGTAGTGATTATTTTTATGTTTAGCATTTGATTTTACACTTTTATTTCCTCAGTCCTAGGAGATGAAAATCATCAATTGCTGCATTATTAATTTTGCAAATATCGATTTAAGAAGAAGACATTAAAACATGTTTTATCTTAAAAGTATTCAATTAAATAATGATATTGTGATTTTAAATAATTTTAATTTGAAATCTAATAAAAAAAAAAATGAATTGCCACCATGTGTGACATGTAGCAATCAGTAAGTCGTGTAAGTGTCAAATATAGGATTAGATGCACGTGGATGGCTTAACAGAAGAGATCTAAACAATGGAATGTAAATCGACAAATAAACAAAGCGATGCTTATTGAATTAACAAGGTTGTTTTTAAGAAAAACAATTAGCTTGATATGATTTTGCTGTGATAGAAAATATATGTTATGAATAATTGTGACTTCATATCCGTTTACTTAGAGAAAACACTTTATAAGAAACTATATTAAAGGACGAAGTCCGTTTAACTATATGATTTTTCATAGTAGTAGTGATGGCCAAAAATCTGCTCACCGGAAGTTTAGAAAAATAGATCAATTGATATCTAGAAACGGAAAAGAAATATATTTCAATTAAAATTTCCCAATTCTTTAATTATTTACTTTATGCAAAATCATAACAAACTTGAAATAAAATTCTAATAAAACAATCTCTATCTACGAGATTCTCGGCGGAAGAGCCCGTAGGTTAAATGAACGGAACAGCCATAACAAAAAATTATCTGCTACAAAATTCATTCGGAATAAAAGATAATAACGTGTACGGATAATCGTATTATTGAAATGTCATTGAAGGGTTTGCATTTGACCAGTTGATCGTTATTTCATATATGTTCTTGCTGTTTTAGTGTGGCTGTAATAAAAAAAAAATGACGTAGTTACAGTAAATATACACTGTAAATAAAAAAAAAGGGGGTGTTGAATGGGATATCTTTGTTAGCAGACGAATATCATCTAATAACGTGTACGGATCATCGTATTATTGAAACTTTCATTGAAGGATTTGTATTTGACCAGTTGATCGTTATTTCCTGTATTTTCGTGTTGTTTTAGTGTGGCTGTAATAAAAAAGTGGCGTAGTTACAATGTAAATAAAAAGGGGGTCTTGAATGGAATATCTTTGTTGGCAGACGAATATCTTCTAACTCCCCGAAGTATTTATTCGCTCGCAACTTTTTGAATTTGTAAGTTTTTTTGTCAACCAAACTCTCATATTTTGATCATGAGCATACTGGTGGCCAAAGAGCATTCTAGCTATGCTGATATTTTAAGGGTTCCATGGGACAAACTCAAAATAAAAATCAAAAGAACCCTACAGTGGGTGGTCAAAAGTATTAGCCACCCTCGATTTTACACTATATATTTCATATACAACCACATTTAAATTTTTTTTTATTGTGAAGTCATTTCTAACAAGATTTTGATCATTTTTGCACCAGAAAAAGCACTATTTATTTGTTTATTTTAGCATGATTTTCCGTTAGATTGCCTTTATTTTCTTATGATTTAAAAACAATTTTTGTTTTCTGACGTCAAATTTGCTAATAGAATCGGAAAAATCGACATTTGTGTTTAAATCACCAGTAAACAAAACCATGCAGACAAAAATGACAGATAAAAAATAAAATTCAAAGACTTCTGTGTGTCTTGAAATAAATTTAATAAAAATCTGCCCAGAGATAGCTTTAATTTCTTTTAATGTGGTTTTATATGAAATATATGGTAAAAAATCGAAGGTGGTGAATACTTTTACGTCCTTAAAACAGGTTGTGCCTGTCTCATATTATTTGCCTATCTGTGTCTGATCGCTTGAATGTTATTATGTATTTAAATCATTCACAAATGCAAAATAAAAGTGCAAATGGAAAATATCAGAAGCAAATGATTTGCTGCATCTGATTAAGAGGGAAATGACAACAACGATGACGGAATGGGCATGACACGCAAACAAAAGTCTTGATGTCTCCAGTTTATAGTTCGTTCATGATATCAATGTTAAGTGCAAACAGTGCAACCGGAAACAAATACCATATAAATAACATCAACATAAAACAGATCATGACAACATGAACTCTATGATAGAGTTCAATTCGATACCCCTTCAAAGTTTGACATGATCCTACAAACCAGGGTATATCACCACAGTCAATGCAATATACAATTTAATATGGATTAGGCACAGCCTACAGGCGAGCATCGCATCTACGCATAGACATGTACATGTATTTTACCAGTCTATGATTATGAGTCCACAGTCTCTTCAAGTTCCAAAAATAAAAATAAATTAGAAAAACTTTTTTTTCTTATTTGTTTTTTAGTTTTTGAAAATGATTTGATTTTTGGTGTTTAACGTCACTTTCAACAATATTTCAGCTATATCATGGCAACCAGTTTTAGTGGTGGAGGAAGCCGGGGTACCCGAAGAGAACCACCGACCATTGGCAAGCAACTGGTAAACTTTATCACTTGCGGTTGCGAGTCGAGTGCACCTTTTTTTGTAATTTACAAAGCCGGGCGCGAACCCACGCCGTATTGGTGATAGGCTTGTACGAGTTGTTAGATCCAGCGACCTAACTCATTGAGCCACCCGGGCCCCTTAGTTTTTGAAACTTCAAGTGACTGTGATGAGTCAAACGTCTATCATTTAAACAAAAGTATCCTTTTCATCCGGGGGTCGTGCACAGGGGCTTGTTACGATTGTTTTATCCCTTGACTACTCTAAGAAATACATTTTTGTACACATGAGACACATGAGAGTAGTCGAGGGATAAAAAAAATCGTAAAAACCCATGTGGGTCGTGTTGCTCGTATGTATTTATGTACATGTTTTGTAAAATAAATGATGAAAGTTCATAACGTTAACTTTTGACATGATTATTTGTAAAAATGTGGTTCAAAGTCCACCGAAATGTCAATGATATAAGAAAACAAATAATAGCTTTCATAAAGAAATATATAATCATCATTTTCACGCACAAATCAATTCATAACTCCGACAGAAAAGGCATAATGAATAATCGAATGATTTACCCCCGCTGATCCACTTCTCTTGTTGTAAACAAGCAATTTTGATCGGACCAATCTGCAGTTGATCAAAATGAAACAAGTAAGAGAAACCAGCTACCTCACGATCCTACGACCAACCCTGGAATACGAAGCAATGGTTTGTGATCCCACCGCCTAAACCCTGATACAGACATTCGAAAATGTACAAAGAGCTGCCCGCTTCGTCATAAATGATTACACCAGCAGAACACAAGGATGCGTGACAAGCATGTTAACATCACTTGAGAGGCAGACTTTAGAACAACGGAGGAGGATAAGCAGACTCGTTATTATGTATAAGATCCAGCATCGACTCGTGGACATCGACCGAGACTTATACCTCAGACCTGGTGACAGTCTCAGAACCAGAGGTCAACATAGGTTCTTCAAGGAGAGGTCCAATTATGACACTCTCAGAAACTCCTTCCAAGGAACAACACAAGAATGGAACCACCTACCAGACACTACAGTTGGGGCCAGCTCCATAGAGGAGTTCAGGGCTAACCTCCAACAATAGGTTAGCCACGCCAACCAGTGTAAATGGTTTTAAGGGTTGGCAACTGAATCAATATTCTTTTTAAAAAAAAATCATCTTTATACTCCTACAATTGCTTGACATTTTCTTTTCTTTGTTTTGAAACTATAAGCGACACGATCAACGAAATCGTGTGACGACAGCTTTAGGGGCGAAACAAGAAGGTATAACGATCGTCCATTTTTTAAATAAATTAATCGTTTCATGTACGGTTTCCTTTCTATTTTTTGGGGGGATTATTTTTAAACTGGATAGTTATTTTTTATTCAAATTAAAAGGCTGTTTCCTGTACTGTAACGATCATTTATCAAACATTAAGTATGTATTCTATAGAAATACATCTATTTTGCTAATAGATACAACCTATGTGATAGAAAATGGCCTATATATATATATATACAAGATGTACTTAAGTCGGAACTAACTTTCGTGACGTCATAGGTTAGGAATGTGGGGAAACCCCAGTGACGTCTTTGTAAACATTGTGGAATCTCTGTCAGGAAAATCAACGTACTCGAGATTTATCTTACTAATGTTAAATATAACATTATTTTCACATTGCTGGGAACTGCACCGTTCAATGATTGTTTACTCTAAACAGTGTCAGTGACAGCAATCATGAAATGAATGACGTAACGTAACAATACTTGTGTGACGTAAAGTAGCCTGGGGTTCTATGGTACCGCGGTACTTAATTATTTACCTTACTGATACGCAATTAAAGAAACAGATCATACTTGTGTTTTGTTTTCTATTTAATCTGCATTATGTTGCAATACTTTCATGTGCAAAAATGTCCGATTTCTTTCATCCATTAATTCATCAGCGAGAAATGACCGCCGGCCATCATTCCGAGTGCATTAAAGGGAGATTACTATGGTACCGCGGTAATTCCTAAAATGAATGTATGGTGTGCGTGTAGGCAATAAATATCAGTTTCTTCTTTTCAGTTATTTGTTTATGTATCTCATGTTCAAATAAAACAATATATATTTACTGGATAATGAAAATTTGTCCAGTTGCAGTATTTCGAAATTAATTTCTCAAATTTGCAGGTCACGCCATGTTATATATTTGTTAACTTATTTATTCGAGTTACATAAAATGTTTAATTTAGAGTTGTGGTTTTTTTCTTACGTATGTGTGCATCAGGACTGAAGGAATTGCTATCAAACCAAATTTAATAACAGCAGAAAGGTTTTGAAATGTTAACATAATTTTTTGTCATGGTCAAATATTAATAAAACAAAAGTAATTCACATTAAAGTTTTCCATTAGATTTTGTTGGACGGCAATTTCTTGAAATAGCAACGAGAAATTCCAGGTAGCCTCGTTTTGAAAATAAATAACCAGACGACATCATAACAACAGTTTGCACATGTAAGACATCGAGTAAGGTATATTTTGAAGACTTTTTAGTGAACCTGCTATGGAGGAAGTATCAGACATGTTAGAAATTCTAGCTGAAATGATAAAAAAGGTCTAATCATCAGAAGTATTGACATTTTGCTGATACTTGGTGATGAACGTCAACATAGACAACACGTTTTCAGTTTCCAAAAATAGATCTGACACGAGGCGGCGCTTACACGTGCGCAATCGCACGAAATGCAAAACCCGCGGTACCATAGAACCCACGGTACCATAGGAAGATAGCGATTGTCATTTTTTTAAATAAATTAATCGTTTCATGTAAAGAAGCTCTACGGATTCCTATTTTTTGTTTGTTATTTTTAAACTTAATACTTATTTTTTATTCTAATTAGCCCTTTCAGTGCCAGATTCAAAATTCTAACGTTTACAACGTTGCCGAATTCGGTTGTTTCGAATCATTTCCATTCCGTCAAAATTTTATTATTTTCGTCTGCCAGATCACGTGATTTCGATGGAACTAAAGGCCCTGGACTTTGAGTTATGCAATGAAAGGTTGCTCGATCCGTTAACGCACAAAGTTCTAGTTGACGAAAACTTCATTTGAAATTTAAAAGTTTTTTTAATGAATTACTTTATTAAAAAAAATCTTAATGATTGAGTCAGTTGCATGTACACAATTTAAATTGATAAAACATATTTTTAGCACATTATGTATGTAAATGTTACAAACATCCGTAGGGTACAGTTGAACCTTTTAACGTTGTCGTTATTACATGTAGTAGCAATACTGTAGGATCGTGATGTTCAGGACGTTACATCTGCCATAAGGTTAATTTCACGAATTGTTATGTTTATAAAGCAATAAATTTCAGTGTTTTTCTTGTTCAAACATGATATACAAGACACAAGTATAAGCTTACATACAAATATATTGCTTTGTTTTATTATATTTGAATTTAGTTTAATAGATTGCAGATAATTATTATTTATCAATCGGTCACTTTTTCGCACACCGTTTTTTCAAAGCTTTTTTTCCGTAAAAAACGGACTATATGTTTGATCTTCCCGTCGCTTATTCAGCATAAATGAAGCATGCATGCATCAAGGAGATAAAATATAGAAATGCTCATGTAAAAAATCCTTTATTTTCTTAAAACAAATTACATTTTTCTCAAATGAAATAATATTTCATGTATTTTTTTTACACAATTTCACGTTGAGCATTATACATGTTGTGCCTGTGCATTTTGTCGAGATGTTGTACAAATTTGGAAAAGGTCCGTCTCGTATTGACAGAGCGTCGATATTTTAACTGAAGATATTTCGCTCGCAAATTAACACAAATCGACGTCCAAAAATACCTACAACGTCGACATGTAACTTTACCCGTAATTATACCTTATATCAGAATACTGTCTTCCGATTGGTTGATGAAAGGGTTTTTTTTATTACCAATTCTTATTTTTTTTTTTTAGCTTTTCCGCCATTGCCGGGGTATTTTATACAGATATATCATGTTTGGGAGGGGTATTTGCGAAAAATACCAGTCGAGAGACGAAAAATTTTCCCACACCACCATCAATATTTCCGGTGTACGGGGATACACGGTGATCGGTATCCATTTCGTATTCGGTGGGTGTTCTTAGATAAGTATGCAGTAGCCCAGCATTTTCAGACTCGGTTGCCAGTCATATTTTTTCATAGAGCTTTTAACGGTACAAAACATCACTTAAACAAGTATGTCAGTGTCTTTCAATATAACAGCTTGCATGGCAAATTAAGGAAAAAGATCTCCAAAAAGATGTGTATTCAAGTCTATAGAAAATTTCAAACTTAATGCTATTTCAACCTAATAATCTTAGAGAAAAGCATAATCTGCCATAATCTTATTATTATTTCATTAATGTCCGACAACTGGTCGGAAACGTCAGAAAGTTCACCCGAACTTTCATTAATTTTCTTTGATCTCTTATGTACTTTTGACGTCACCTTTAAAGTGACGTCATTATATTTAAGACGTAAGACGTCATACATTGTAGAAAAAAAACAACAACACGGTTATAAAAAATGTATACAAAGGTATAATTTTATTGATTGTGCCGAAAACCGTGAATAGCTAAAATAATCAATTAAACGACAAATATGTCGTCTGGCAGTCAACCCCCAAACGACAAATATGTCACTTTGGCAGTCAACCCTCAAACGACAAAAATGTCGCTCTGGCACAGAAAGGGTTAATAGGCTATTTCCGGTCATTCTCTCCGAGTGTCCATTCTATGCTGAAACTTGAAAACCACTTCCGGTTGGTATTGTTAGTATATTGATTCATCTCCTTACACACATGTTGCTGTTTAGCTCGCATCTTGCGATTCTCGCTATAATAAAAAGTAAAGTACATGTATACAGAAATGAAGAATGGGTTAGGGGTCATGGTGTTTAACACCACTTTCAACAATATTTCAGTTATATCGTGGCGCTCGGTTTTATTGGTGGAGGAAACAAGAGTACTAGGAGAAAATCACCGAACTTTCGCAAGTCACTGACAAACTTTATCACATAATGTTGTTCAAATGAAGAATGAATGGGACAATCAGAACAATGTCATCTGACTATGACACACCCTACAGTGCAAGTTCATGCCTTCCGTGTTATACGACAGCCTTTAATCCAGAGGGCATCCCCTATCCACCAACTGTGGACGACCTGATCAGTTGTTGTTTTTCGAGTCAGTGGTAACCGTCACCAATACCCAGCAATGTATATTTAAATGTGTTAACGAAGTCTTATCCGAGAACACATCAGTAGACAACCGACCATACAAAACTCCCATAAAAATTCCATATCAGACAATGTTGTTGTTATTTCAATGAGAAACTAATGACGACCAAATACTAGTAAACATTTATACACACTACCAGGAAGTGTTGAATAGTACAATTTATATCAGAACTGTATGTTTTGTATGGATATTCTGGTTAACAATAGACTATTGAAATCATCGAATTACATGTACAAACATTATATTCACATTGTGAAGACATTTGATTGGAAACTTTGGTACATTATAAAAAGGTACAAGTTCAAATAAGTTCGTCATGCAATCTATCGCTTTACGTTATATCTTCAGATGTATATTTAATTTGCTATTAAATATCTAACAATCCTGTCATAAATCTGCTGTGTCCGTATCTAGGAATTATTATCTTAAATCTGAGTGTTAACTGTTTAATCATCGGCAGTAAAGAAAAATTCAGCTCAAAACCTCGATAATTTCCTGGAGATAATTGAAATATATCGTGATTCAGTCCACTTCCAAGGGTAAAATTATGCAAAACGTTGTTAACTATAAGACAAGGAAATTAGAATGTCTAATCTTAGCGAGTGGAACATTATATCATTTTTGTAGTTAAGATCATTAATTAATGCATAAGATACGAATAAATTGTTTATTTTCTCCTAATTGAGCGGAATTTTGAACTATCACGGATCACCGCACAACACGAAACTAAGATCAATAATGATCAAGTCTGAGCTAAGATAGCCATGTTATACATTGTACTGCACTGTACACCACACAGGGACCATTTTAATATCAGTCATTCTCTATATAAAGATATTTACTGTGTATTACACAATAGTATGCATTGCCCAGGCCACAGTTCAGACTGTAGTATTTCTATATCAAACCAAAGACTATAAAATTGGTTGTTGTTGCTTCTCCACTAAGCACACACATATTGTGCAGAAATAGCAAAGACTGGTTGGTTTGGAATCGGAAAAATGTGTCCGAATAGGCCGACATGTCTATACCCGGAATGTTGTTTCAGTGAACTAGCACTATAAAAATCCGTGTTGGTCTAGTACAAGGCGAACCTCATCATAATCTCATTGAAAATTAACTTGTTCCCGCCATTATAAAGCTTAAACATTCTTGAGTTGGCGGTATATTATATATATATTATAGGATTATTACACTAATATTGAGGAATATTGTCTCGGACAGTATATCATATTGCACTAACACTTATATAATATAATACAAAATATTTCAATCTGTGACAATTATCTCTCGTCTGCTTGCGTGCAAATATCGTTTTTCCCGGAACCTTTCAAGTACGTACCAAACTTTAAGGAGAAATAATGGAATGCAATATAGGTCAAGATGCAATATTTTTTCGGAAGTGTTCTACATTTTAAGTACATTTATAAAGGAATACTAGTAAAAATATGCGCAAATATTGCATTTTTATTTTACAAAGAAATCGACATGAAACATTTGATACTTTATTATAAATATATATATAAAGTCTAGAGGAATCAACCAACCAGAGAATATATATACTACCACATTATGGTCAGTAGTAGACAGGATAGAGCTATGACAACAATACAGTTTTATATATAGATACAGAGTATACTGTGTACTGCATAATGTTCAGTAGTGACCAAATTACAGCTTTGATATAATCATTGATTGTAGACTAAGTTTACTCAACATCAAGTGAGCAGTATTTAAACTAAATGTATAACAAGAATACGTTTACAAACAATAAATAGTGTAAATAAAAGTTTGGGATGGGATGACTCTAAGGACGGATGTTTCGATTGCCTCGTGTCAGGTAACCAACGACCACTTCTAGCAAATTATTCTTCATTGGGAGCTGGAGAAAGTCGTTATTTCCGTGCAAAGGGTGTAGTATTTTCTAAGTGCTCTCTTTGAGTACAGTAGATCGTGAGTTCATGCACCAGTCTGACCAAGCCAAACATTTTAACATTAGTGCATGCTGCCTGCACGCTAAGCACACAGCAAGTGTTCAATTCGCGTAAACAACAATTATTTGCCATATTTCTGTATTACGGTGATCTCGTCATGTCTCATTGGTTGATTACCGAGTCTCGTGTTTCCTTTGTTGAGACCTATGTAGGATTTTTATTTTCTCACTTTTGAGACAGACCCGTTCCTATTTTTAGCGATGTGAGATTGTCTTATCTTGCACTAGTGCAAGACAAAAAAATCACGTGCGTTTTACCGGCAAATACATGCTGTACAGTTTATGTCAACTGTCCCCAGTTCTCCATGCTTCACCAATAAAACCACGATTCTATTACATAAGTATTTTTAAATTAATGTATGTATACTATTCTGCTAGCTAATAATTTAACTATCGTGCACCTTTCATGTTTCACGGTGTATGACTTTCAAGTCAATGTTTGTTACTTTGAGTAAATAATAGAGTGCTCTCCCTTGTTAGTAACTAACGTACCTCCCTTTGACCAAATTCAAATAATTTTCACAGCCACAGGTGTAGTGTTGAGTTACATTTATCATATATTTATTAAATACATTGTATTTTATTATGAAATACATTTAAAATACTGCCAAGACGCGGATGCATATGAATAAATTGAATATTTACTTCAGCAAAGAAAACAAAATTTGCGGGAAAACGCTCGATCGGGAATGTAAACAAAACACATAGGTAACAGCTGATAAAAGTGAGAAATAAAATCAAACACCGGCAAAATGTGCAAGACAGGGAAATCTCCGACACCCTCGTTTAAGATTTCAATCGTTCGCTGACTCGGCGAGCCTCGTCAGCGAACGATTGAAATCTTACCCTCGGGTGTCGGAGATTTCCCTGTCTTGCACTTTTGCCGGTGTTAGATTCTATATTTCTCACTTTTGAGACAGACCAGTTCCTATTTTTAGCGATGTGAGATTGTCTTTTCTCACTTTTGAGACAGACCAGTTCCTATTTTTAGCGATGTGAGATTTCCTTGTCTTGTACCCCCCGGTACAAGACAGCTCACACGCGACTTTTCCCGGTAAAATCTTTACTTCGCTTCAGCAATTTCAATCAAGATTTGAATTACTTTCATTTAACCACGATTCTATTACATAAGTATTTTTAAATACCTCGTTTAAGATTTCAATCGTTCGCTGACTCGGCGAGCCTCGTCAGCGAACGATTGTAATCTTACCCTCGGGTGTCGGAGATTTCCCTGTCTTGCACTTTTGCCGGTGTTAGATTCTATATGTCTTACTGGTGTTAGGGTTAGGGTTATGATGTTATACGCAATTGTCAACAATATTTCAGTTATATCGTGGCGGCTCTTGTTTTAATTGCCGTGTACGAATTCGTATTGCTTTAAGTTTTCGAGTACCGAGTATTCCTGTTTTATTTGTCGCGTAAAAACATCTTATTTCTCTTGTCTTCGTAAATGGAGTCTACATGCCTCGTTTTTCTTTTGTATTTATTTGTATTTGTGCTATATAAAGACACAGGAAGCAATATAACATGCAATAAACAAAGAATAAATTGGAAGTTTACAATGGATGTTATAAACAATACATATTGGATAAGTGCGCGAAACATTTGATACATCAACTGAACATCTTATACAATGGTAGTCTTCCGTTTTAAGAATGTAATCAATTGATAACAGGAAATAATATGATACTCCATGTAAATCCTGATGATAATTTCCTCTGTTATTGTTTATAACATCCATCTTTCCTCTTGAAAACATAATATGCACATCAGGTAAGTGATTCATTTACAAAACGCCATATGTCACTGTCCTATAACAGGTTAGATCAGAATGGCTTCTATCAACAGGATATTAACATTATTACGTGATCACGTTATTATCGAAGTATTGTGGGAAAATCTACTTCTTTCCTCTAAGACGAACAATTATTAGTGCATATGAGAGAAAGGGAACATATATTATATTTTTTTTAACATGTCAAGTGTTTCAAGTTTTACAATTAGACGATCGAATAATACGTGGGTTTAGAATGTCCATTGTTTTATGTTTAAATGCTGCTTCGTTTTATATTTAGCATTATGCAATCTAAGAAGAGTTTGCATATACCAAAAGGGGTAATCAGAATCCGTAAATCGAAGAAGAACAGACAACACAATGACCAAAAGAAGAAGAACAGACAACACAATGACCAAAAGAAGAAGAACAGACAACACAATGACAAAAAGAAGAAGAACAGACAACACAATGACCAAAAGAAGAAGAACAGACAACACAATGGTCAAAAGAAGAAGAACAGACAACACAATGATCAAAAGAAGAAGAACAGACAACACAATGACCAAAAGAAGAAGAACAGACAACACGATGACCAAAAGAAGAAGAACAGACAACACAATGACCAAAAGAAAATGTACAAAAGGAAAAAACAACGATCTACAAAACATACACATAAAACTAAAGATCGAGTAAGAATAGTAGTATGACATGTAATGTATAAAGATATATATATATATATATATTGTAAAGGTCCAGAGTTGTTTTCTCCACAAAGTCTCCAAACATACAAGGACCAACTGAAAATCAACACAAATCACTATTGTAGAGTCTTCCGTAATGCGTCAAATATTTACTTGTACCAGACAATTGATACAAGTGACGTGTCTGATAACATTCTATTTTGATCAAAAGATGAATAAAAGTCAACGGTATCAAATTTGATCATTTTTGTGGCATGATTAAAAAACATAAAAAAGAGATGAAAGTTGACATCAAATGTGTAATTATTAATTTATACTTTCGCACATGCGCAAATATTAGAAATACTTAAAATATAATCTCGTCCAGCACAATTTTACTTCATCAGAATGTGCTAAGATTTCCCATAAAGCTTATTATTAAAAGCACAATTTTACTTCATCAGAATGTGTTAAGATTTCCCATAAAGCTAATTATTAAAAGCACAATTTTACTTCATCAGAATGTGCTAAGATTTCCCATAAAGCTTATTATTAAAAATGTGCACTGATACACTAATGAGATTAGCTATCACAAAACCTTTGGGATTTGTACATGCATTTTCAAAAGATTTTTGGAGATTTAAAAGGGGGGATCAGTGGTATTTTGAAGCCATAAATCGAAGAGAAACAACGCAATGGCTTAGAGGGGGGGGGGGAGACAAACAAGAAACGTTTTGAAAATAACAAAGTTGTAATGAGGATCAATGATCGACAAAGCACTACACACAACATTAAAGATTGAGCAGCACGAACATCAGTTTTGTTTCTCGTTTCTTAATTTTATTAGATTTGTCAGTATACAAATATTAATTTGTAGGATTTTTTTCTATTATCGATTAGAAATGTCAGAATTGTGACAAGACACGAACATTTCCAATATCCTTGTTTAAATCTATTAAAATATATCAGAAGACTATATCTATATTTACCATAAATACGTATTATAAATAATTAGTTGTCGGTTAAGTAATGAGTTAGCGAAGTAGGTACAACCGTGTCCCCAAGATTGACATATAGGTGAATATTATTATTGTCATTTTCTACGGAACCGGAACCAAATGTTCTTAGTAGTCAAGTTGAATCCATCACTCCGAACGTTTTACGGTCGCCACCATGACCTGGTTAACCGTTACGGAATATTTGTGTCACAAATTACCATGGATATGACCCGTTCGTCGTAATATTCCGGTCCATTCCTCATTCATGACTTATCACCGCGTTTGTTACAAGAGTAACACGATGGGTACAACATATGAAGCAGGAACTGCTACCCTTCCAGGGCACCCGGTTTTTAGTGGAGTTCGTGTTGCTCGATCTGCACTTTTCTGTGTAGTATTTTGTAGATTATTGTTCATGACCATTGTATTGTCTATCCTTCCTTGATTCACGACTTCTCATTACCCCTTTGGTATCTTCATTTTTTTTTTAAACAATAAATCAACCAACATTTGATCCTGTTTTTATATCTGGAATAGACAGGTTTCTCAGGGTTTTGCTTTATTAAGGGTTTGGTTTTAAATAGCTTTTACTGTTTACTGATCAATGATTTTCTCGCCATGTTTGTGAATATTGTTTTTAATAAATTCTTTTCATCCAATATTTCGTATTTTCTATAGAAAAAAAGGTATATCCCAACATTGATCCGTCTTTTTATAGCAACAACTGACATGTGTGGCTGTATTCTAGCAAAGTCTACCGTTGATTATCTAAAAATGAACAGACTACCAAATTACTTCTGTGATATATATCATAAAGAGATAATTATGCTTATTAAAGTCAAGATTTTTTTAAAGCTTTTACAAAATTCTGTAAGCTGGATAATTACTTGAACAGAAATATCTTTTTTATTCCGGTCGCACCTCTCAAAAGTACTTATCATATTCAATTATGAGGAATGTAACATTACGACGACAACTTGTGTTTTAATCTTGGTCTTTCTGTGACATTATATTTTGTTTGATGTCTGTTATTATAACACAATTTTACTGATTAGCTGCTACATAACTTGACGATTTAATCTTCGAGACTTGCTACATACAATGTATGCATAATGATACTTTGATGTTGAGAATATATTCATTCATCCCGCATAACGTCGGGATCGAAATAAACAAGGCACGTGATTTCAGCACGGTCATAAATTGGTATTGTTCTTTTTATTCGGTATTTATCAAACGCTTTGTATATCTATTTTTTTTATGAATTACATTAGATAATGAGAAGATTAAAATCAAAACTCTACTGAAAACATGATGACATCACTTTCCCAATAGTCAGCGTCCCTTTCATCAGTAGCAATATTCCAGCATCGCCAGCGTATGGAGTTTACATTTCACAACTCATGCGTTATTGTAGAGCTTCTGCCCAGTAGAGTGATTTACTGGACAGCGCTCAGCTGCTGACGCAAAAACTGCTCAAACAAGGCTACAATGTTCAAAAGAACTACGTCTTCGCTACAAGATCTCGTGATCCCCATCACGATCTTGTTGACACGTTATCAAATATCCATATCTCAAATGGCAATGAATATTTTCCTTTTTACGTATATTTATCTTTCCATTATCACTGCCAAGACTTTTACCGGACTCGACAATACGAGTAACAAGTAACACAGCGGGCCCCTGGTTTTACCGGACTCGACAATATGAGTAACAATTAACACAACGGGCACCTGGTTTTACCGGACTCGACAATATGAGTAACAAGTAACACAGCGGGCCCCTGGTTTTACTGGACTCGACAATATGAGTAACAAGTAACACAGCGGGCACCTGGTTTTACCGGACTCGACAATACGAGTAACAAGTAACACAACGGGCCCCTGGTTTTACTGGACTCGACAATATGAGTAACAAGTAACACAGCGGGCCCCTGGTTTTACTGGACTCGACAATATGAGTAACAAGTAACACAGCTGGCACCTGGTTTTACCGGACTCGACAATACGAGTAACAAGTAACACAGCGGGCCCCTGGTTTTACCGGACTCGACAATATGAGTAACAAGTAACACAGCGGGCACCTGGTTTTACCGGACTCGACAATATGAGTAACAAGTAACACAGCGGGCCCCTGGTTTTACCGGACTCGACAATACGAGTAACAAGTAACACAGCGGGCCCCTGGTTTTACCGGACTCGACAATATGAGTAACAAGTAACACAGCGGGCACCTGGTTTTACCGGACTCGACAATATGAGTAACAAGTAACACAGCGGGCACCTGGTTTTACTGGACTCGACAATATGAGTAACAAGTAACACAGCGGGCACCTGGTTTTACCGGACTCGACAATATGTGTAACAAGTAACACAGCGGGCACCTGGTTTTACCGGACTCGACAATATGAGTAACAAGTAACACAGCGGCACCTGGTTTTACCGGACTCGACAATATGAGTAACAAGTAACACAGCGAGCACCTAGTTTTTTGGTGGGGTCTGTGCAGCTCATCTTTTTAGTTTTCTGTGTTTTGTATTTTTTTTTTTGGTCTTCTCGCAGTGTCCTGTGTTGCCAATATCTCTGGATTGTCTTCATTTTTGTGATGTCGTGGGGTCATTTTGAGTCGATGCGAATATGTGCGGGTTTTTGTTATTAGTGGTTTATATCTACCTTGCTGCTAGATATCTAATTATAAAAAAGGCAGGATTGTGATAATATTAGTGTCCATCATTACTGTTTACACTTTCTTTTCATCACATTTTAGAAATCTTTTAAATATTGTAATTGTACTATTTAATTCATAGAAATGCAGTCCCGATATACATGTGTGGTGACGGTATAATGAAAATCATGATGTACGAAAGCTACCATGCTTAGTTTATATAAATTGTTCATGAAGTTGGTTTGGAAATATTTCTTGTATTACTAGTATGCAACAGTATAAATTTAGAGGTTTATCTGAAACATAGCTTTTTACGTTTTATTTGTGGACAACTGAGAGGAACGTCCGTTTTAGTCCAATGTCGCCGGAAAGTCGGGAAATCATGATATTGTTTTCCACATATTGTCCCTAAATGAAACCCAAAGAGAATGATGATCAATTGTCAAATTACCATATGGTAAAACAAACGTGATTGTGGAATTTGCAATTGAAGCTTCTTATGCCATTAAACAGTATAATTTCAAATGGTATTGGGAAATACTAAGCATGCACCTTACAATATCTTTGTTTTATTGTTTTAGTGGGATATGTACGACGAAATGTAGGGCATAATCAATTTTACTCCAATTTATGTTTGCCCTGGTATAAGGATAATAGCAAGTTTATTGGGGAACAATAAACATGTTATCACCCGAATATCCAGTCAATAAGTGTTTATAATACCGAACAGCATACGAGACTATAATACCATGGACAGACACAGAAACCGCTCGCCATGTTTGTTGTTATCGTCTGAGAATTTTAGCTTAGTAAGGAAAAAGCCACGAGAATATTGAATGTCTATTGTTGTGTTTCCTCCAGTGAATTGTGAGGACTACACGTTCTGTAAAATTTCATCGCGTGTCCGATGAATAGTGCAGGAGAGATGAATAGTTCATTTCACAATTTACCAGTAAATTAATACTTATGAATACTCTGTTTAATAGGATAACATATACCGCAGTATAATAAAGGTATCTCAACATAAGACAAGAACATTCACGTCAATATAGGCTGATATTGTTCTTCCTTATTTTTTAATTAATCATGGAGCATGTTTTTTAATATTCTTGACATACGTTATAGCTTGACATGTTTTATCTATGAGCTGTTGGTTAAGCATTCATCTTTATTAACACAAATCTAACGTACCCGCTCAGCTTTTGTTTTGTACAATTATAATGTGACTTCTTCCCAATCAAATATAAAAACGATGTTGAGACAGCAAATATTAGGCACGATGAGAATCCGAATGATTATCTTTTAAATTTAATTGTCATGTAGGTTCCGTTTGAACATTGCATGTTCTCTCGCTAGATGATTGTAAGGATGTAACTTTATTCCAGAAATTAGAAATCACATCCCCATATGATTTCAACTCCAACAATGGCACGAACATAGCATTACACTGAAGGAAATAGAAGACATCCTACATGTATGTTGTAATCTTGAACAATATATCAAGTTGACTGTTTTGTCGAAACATGAGCATACTACCATATGTTTTAGATTAGTTATGACTGGAACTTAAAGAACAACAGAGTATACCATTATAATTCCTAATTAAATTTCATCAAAAAGCGTACTTTTAGTTTTCTAACACTTTTTTGTTTCTAAAATTTAAAAATAAATTGATATGCTGCTAGGTTTTCATTTGTAGAGCTGCTGACACCAAATCTACTACTGTTTACCCTTATATCCACAGTTGGCATGTCATAGGGCAGTACTCTGAATGTCCCATTACATTGAATTGATCAAATAAAATTTGTCTAATGATTGCAATATGATCGAATGAAAACCACCACCAACACAATCAGTTTAGTTGATATTTTGACCCTGTCTACTATTTTGATTTTGGAATTGTTCCGACAGAGTTGTATTTTAGGTTTTTCATTTTATTCATTCAGTTCTGAGACATACAAATAACTAAAGATGTCTAATTTTCACGTTATGCCCTGAAAGTGTCGACATGATGTCATGTTTTGCAATGAAGTTAACGGGTCAAACTCTTCAATCATATTTGTCATTCTTTGCTACGACCATTTTCCCGCAAAATTGTATTCCATTGTTGAAGTTAATTGTTGATTTATCAATGTTCATCCGTGTCTAGGCAGTATTGTAAATGTATTTCATAATAAAATATACATACCATATCCTTAAATACTACTACAACAGCGATATATACCTACAATATTTACTTGACCCACATTTCGCAACTACTTTTCTTAGAATTTGGTCAAAGGTTTTTTTTTATCTACGTTAGTTACTAACAAGGGAGATCACTCTATTATTTACTCAAAGTAAATAAACATTGACACTATCGATAGGAGAGAGAAAAAGAGTCAAGCTCCCTAAAAGATGCAATATCGTTATATCTGATACACCCTCAGGTGTCCCAGATTTTACGATCTTGTACCTCTTCCGGTGTTAGACCCTATATATCTTTTACATCGAGCAGAGAATATTTCATGCATATCCAAGACGAGGACAAGTTCAATGAAAATGAAAGCAGGGATGTGATTACGACTTTTGAATGACACTGAGGAGATTGGTAAGGAGGACACAATAACCTTTGGTAGTTATCAAAATGCGCCATTTGTTTTACATCTTCATTAGGATCTCTAACGTGTAAGAAGTGTGGTCATTTCCAAACATGACGCCCACTTTTAAGGCGTTGGTCAGACTTTCTGTATTATATCCTACCAATTCTCTTTCCACCACATGAAGATGTGCTGGACAGCTCTGTGAATGAGCTATGGAAACATTGCCCATCGACAGACGGAAAAGGGCAAAACAATATTCAAACCAATTATTCGTTGCTGGACATAAAGATATTGCTATGGATACAAATATCCTTAATAAATATAACGTACATTATAAGGAGCTCCCCAACAAACACAATTCATTACATCTCTTTGTTATTGGCGATGTAATGATGCCTATGTTTATATGGCAATAAATAAACCAACCCCTTTGATCTTCTTAAATTCAATAGCAAAAACTATTTCTTAATGATATGAAAGTGTGCGGTAGTTTGAATTCATTTTTGGATCAGATTTAATTAGAATTTGTTGATTTTGTGCCACATTGTATCAAAAAAAGCAAACAAACTCATCAATATTCACAAAAATGAGAGAAATAACATTGTAATGTAAGATGGTTATTATTTATCCTCATATTTCACCTGCATTATTAAATGGCTGGACAAGGATGAAAGTACATTAATTTCTAGGTAATTTAGTTATCTGATGCAAATTACGTGGCGTGGTTACAATAATCAATGACTAAAGTCTGAACAACTACACCACAGTCAAAGACACATTTGTCAACTACTGAACCGTGAATAACAAACACAAGAATATGTAACTATTGGACCGTGAAAAGTACTTCTTTACGCTTAATCTCGTGTCATGAAAATGAAAAACAAGATTGCACTATTACATATCATATAACTGGTACACATCATTGAACGAGGGGGATGAATACACTAGACACTAGAATGTGTTGGCAATATATTATTTCTAGTATATAACATAGCTAAATGTGGAATAATTTTCTTTTCTTTCCACTTTCTTATTCCATTTAATCGATAATGTACAATTACATTTATTCAGCTGCTGGATACCTGACATTCTGTATAATATACAGTTTTTGATTTTCTGTTTTAAATTTTATCACATAAAAGCCAAAAATAAAAAAAAATAAAAAAAGTACCACACTGTATGAACACCGGTTTATGTCTTCTTTAAGTATCACATTGTAGGAACATAAGTTTATGTCTTCTTTAAGTGCCACACTGTAGGAACATCGGTTTATGTCTTCTTTAAGTACCACACTGTCGGAACATCGGTTTATGTCTTCTTTAAGTGCCACACTGACGGAACATCGGTTTATGTCTTCTTTAAGTGCCACACTGTAGGAACATAAGTTTATGTCTTCTTTAAGTACCACACTGTAGGAACATCGGTTTATGTCTTCTTTAAGTACCACACTGTAGGAACATAAGTTTATGTCTTCTTTAAGTACCACACTGTAGGAACATCGGTTTATGTCTTCTTTAAGTACCACACTGTAGGAACATCGGCTTATGTCTTCTTAAATGCCACACTGTAGGAACATCGGTTTATGTCTTCTTTAAATGTCACACTGTAGGAACATCGGTTTATGTCTTCTTTAAGTACCATACTGTCGGAACATCGGTTTATGTCTTCTTTAAGTGCCACATTAGGAACATCGGTTTATGTCTTCTTTAAGTGCCACACTGACGGAACGTTGGTTTATGTCTTCTTTAAATGCCACACTGTCGGAACATCGATTTATGTCTTCTTTAAGTGCCACACTGTAGGAACATCGGTTTATGTCTTCTATGAGTGCCACACTGACGGAACATCGGCTTATGCCTTCTTTAAGTATCACACTGTAGGACGATCGGTGTATGTCTTCTTTAAGTGCCACACTGTAGGAACATCGGTTTATGTTTTCTTTAAGTGCCACACTGTAGGAACATCGGTTTATTTCTTCTTTAAGTGCCACACTGTAGGAACATCGGTTTATGTCTTCTTTAAGTGCCACACTGTAGGAGCATCGGTTTATGTCTTCTTTAAGTACCACACTGTAGGAACATCGGTTTATGTCTTCTTTAAGTACCACACTGTAGGAACATCGGTTTATGTCTTCTTTAAGTACCACACTGTCGGAACATCTGTTTATGTCTTCTTTAAGTACCACACTGTAGGAACATCGGCTTATGTCTTCTTTAAGTGCCACACTGTAGGAACATCGGTTTATGTCTTCTTTAAATGCCACACTGTAGGAACATCGGTTTATGTCTTCTTTAAGTACCACACTGTAGGAACATCGGCTTATGTCTTCTTTAAGTGCCACACTGTCGGAACATCGATTTATGTCTTCTTTAAGTACCACACTGTAGGAACATCGGCTTATGTCTTCTTTAAGTGCCACACTGTAGGAACATCGGTTTATGTCTTCTTTAAGTACCACACTGTAGGAACATCGGCTTATGTCTTCTTTAAGTACCACACTGTAGGAACATCGGTTTATGTCTTCTTTAAGTACCACACTGTCGGAACATCGGTTTATGTCTTCTTTAAGTGCCACACTGTAGGAACATCGGTTTATGTCTTCTTTAAGTGCCACACTGACGGAACATCGGTTTATGTCTTCTTTAAGTGCCACACTGTCGGAACATCGGTTTATGTCTTCTTTAAGTGCCACACTGTAGGAACATCAATTTATGTCTTCTTTAAGTACCACACTGTCGAAACATCGGTTTATGTCTTCTTTAAATGCCACACTGTAGGAACATCGGTTTATGTCTTCTTTAAGTGTCACACTGTCGGAACATCGGTTTATGTCTTCTTTAAGTACCACACTGTCGGAACATCGGTGTATGTCTTCTTTAAGTGCCACACTGTCGGAACATCGGTGTATGTCTTCTTTAAATACCATGCTGTCGGAACATCGGTTTATGACTTCTTTAAGTACCATGCTGTCGGAACATCGGTTTATGTCTTCTATAAGTACCGCACTGTCGGAACATCGGCTTATGTCTTCTTTTTTCGTCTCAAATCGTTTTGACTCTAATTTAGATAGAATGTTAGGGTTTATAGATAACAAAAAATGACATAAATGGCATAACTGTATAACAGGGGATAACTGCACTGTATATTAATAATGCTAATGAACATATGTCTGGAGAAGTTATCTCTGGATTACTTTCAGTGATAAACTTAAAATATATTTATACACATAATACTGCTATAATTCATGTTTTATATTGTATTTGTAAGTTTCTATCATTTACACATTCTAATACCTGTATTCAATATAGCACTCAAGCAATTCTTCGTGTTTTGCTTTCGAGTATCTAGGTCAGGTCATGTAAGGTAATTGCGCTTACCATATTAACTTCGACTCATGTCACTATCATGGCGGACTATTAATACCATATATCTGGGGAATTAAGTAATAACACATGATAAATTGATTAAGCGTAGTCTCTGTCCACGCTTTAACTTTTCGTATTTGAAATGGTACTAAGATAACATCGGAGTGCTTTGAATATTCCTAATTTGTGGTCGTATTAGTTTTTAACTAACAAATAATACTGCGATTTTGAGATTTTATGCTCCTCAGTGTTTTGCATTGGTTGATACTCAAACTGTTTAGGAATTCGAATAGCAGTAGAATATTAATTGCTATGTCTTCTTGTGTTCTTGTTTAATGTCTAATATTTATGTGGTGAATGGCGCAGCACGAACCCACAACCCCATCCACACTCACCGCCCAAAAAAATATGATGGTGAACCCAGGTGCCCCAGCATGGTATGCAGTTTCTGCTTCACTAGTAGCATCCGTTGTGCTTTATTGGTTACAAACGCAACTGCATTATGCATATGATAATATTTTTTTCACGATGTATGAAACTATTCTATGAGGGTTGTCATTTTACTTTACAACAAGAATACACATACATTATATATGAGGGTTGTCATTTTACTTTACAACAAGAATACACATACATATATACGAGGGTTGTCATTTTACTTTACATCAACGATACACATACATTATATATGAGGGTTGTCATTTTACTTTACAACAAGAATACACATTCATTATATACGAGGGTTGTCATTTTACTTTACATCAACGATACACATACATTATATATGAGGGTTGTCATTTTACTTTACATCAACGATACACATACATTATATATGAGGGTTGTCATTTTACTTTACATCAACGATACACATACATTACATATGAGGGTTGACAATTTACCTGAATGTGGAAAAACTTACATGGCCTTATCATTTCAATATAAGAGGGGAGGTTTGTCCGTTAACACCAGCTTACTCCCACCACTTTTTATTGACGTACCCGTACCAAGCACCAGTCGTCTAAGATTTTTTGCTGAACTTTGGGTCTAATCCATAATATTTGTTTTGTTGACGAGATTGAATCTCTATATTATATTTATAATATCTTGTAAAGTAATTTAACCATTTAGTATAATTATCTCGATACTTAATATATTTTGTAATTACCTTTGATATCAGATATAGTGTCATCTGTCATATTGGAGACAAAATAATTCCTCCTCTGTAAATACTTGTTGACCATTGTAATACGTCTAAAGTTATAAGTAATACTACTTAAACACAACCTTTATCCCTCATCACAAGGTAATAGTAAGTGATTATTACTTTTCCCCGTGGTTTATGCCATTTTCAGGGCTCAAATTCACCCATAAGTCTTATTTCACTTAATATTAATATTATTTTCGACTCTGTAGAGATCGCATGGTAATAAATAAGTAAGGACATCATTTGGATGAATAAACATAATCAGAAAATTCTGAGATTGATACATAAATATATTAATACAAATCCCATAAACATCACAAAATATGATCATAGTGAAAGTGGTTAAAGAAATTTATAAAACAAAAATCTACTTTATTATATGTTGCCATTTATCTTTTTAAAAAATGTTGCGAAAACTACCAGAGACTGTTAAGTCTCCTTAATGATAGGTTTTTAATTTAGGATTGAAGTATGTTGTCCTACATAACACTGCATCTGTTGTGTGTTGGTTATTTTATTCACATGTAGTCAGGTAGATGGCAAGGTCGATCATCTGCGGTCAGATCAAACCAAGCACTATAACATTAGCATTTGCTAATTCTCCACCAAGCATGCAGCACTAAGGAGAACAAACAAAGATTGGTTGGTTTCGGGTTGAGTATTTATACTATGGTGTCAATAAGCTAGCACCATACAAATCCAACTTGACATGTTGATCTAGTACGTAATATATATCTTCATCATCTAGCAGTAGCATGTTCTCTCCATGGTATGACTAAAATAAATGATCGCTTGGCGTTTAGCAACCAATCACTCACTACTTCAATCGACATTATATGATTTCTGTATTTTATTGCATGTGAAATAGTACTTTTTCAAAACATGTTTACACAAGACGATTTCAGCGTCAGAAGAGATGTTCTTCAAAAGAAAAACAGAAACTACCAAAATTCCACATCATATAATGGCAAACGCAACAGCCAAGAAAAAAATAATGAGACCCAAAACCAATAAAAATGAACATGAACAAACACAGAAATGTGACGACGAGCACCATGGACTCCATCTACATTAAAACAACACAATCATGTAGGCACAGCCATTGTTGTCAGAGTTTCTTTGTATAGATATTAGAATATTCCAAATAAATGTGTCATGTTCATTGATAAACTGGACAAAGTTACATGAGAGAATAAGATAAAGCAATATATCATAATTATATCATGATGGTGATAAATGGAGTTATAGAGGAATTAAGCTCCACATATTTTATAAGGTCTGAGGTGCACATAATCTCACTCCCTGTTTTAATGTGTGGAGAATTCGTGTTTTTGTCAAACATTTTTTACTGTATGTCCGGTACGATTTCTTCGTTCAAAACAATGTTAATTGTATCACTCCTATAAATACAGGGAATCAATCTTTATGTTTCACGTGTGCATTAAGCTGATACTGCCCTTTCGAAAAATTAGATGTCACTTTTGGTTATTTGTTCGTGGTTTCCTAGCTTTTATATTTTTATTTCTTTTTCATTTTTTCACGGGGTTGTTCCACCTCAGAACTACAAATTAGTTACACCACTATAAAACGAAAACATAAAACATATGTACGTCATAATTCTGTGTAAAACATAAAGAGCTTTTCTTGACACAAATAAGATTTAATACTGATTAAGTATGATAAAAACAAGCAATATGTCATTAATTTACTTTTATCCATAATCATGTAAAATGGCAGTACTTTTTCTACAATCTTCAATATTATTACACCAGATGGGCTTGTCATCGAATTATGTCAATGTTGTAATTATGTTGTATTTAACATTATTCGTTGGTCATTATATTACTGACACTTACGTACAATCTGAAATCAATCCACCTTTATCTTATACTGTAAACTGTGTTCCCGTTGTCTATATACCAATTAGCCAATGGTATTAGCTTATATTTGACGTCTTGCCCAACCATCGAGGTGGTCATTTGATAATTTGTCTACTCTATTTTAGAATGGCATTTATTAACTAGCAAAACGTCTGGCAAGTATTATTAAATTCTAGCTGATTAGTACAATTATAGAGGGTAACGCCATTTCTTCTACTAATAGAACAAACAACACATTTTTCTGTATTTCTATCTAGTTCTATAGAAACAGTCTTTTCTGTATTTCTATCTAGTTCTATAGAAACAGTCTTTTCTGTATTTCTATCTAGTTCTATAGAAACAGTCTTTTCTGTAGATTGTCATAACACCATTTTATAAACATGGATCTTATGAAAATATATCTCTGACATTGGTACAAACGCTCAGTCCAATTCTGAATATGACAAGGCAAATATTGAGCTTTAAATACGTTTAGATGAAGTGTTTTATAGATCGTTGTTTGTCCTTTATCTTTTGACCATTGTATTGTCTGTCCTTTCAGTTACGAAATTATACCCCTTTGGTATCTTCAAACTCTCTTTTTAAAACAATACATATTTCTTATGATACATTTGTACGTATCACATTTTGGCAAACACAAAATGTTTAAAATCTTGATAAATTTAACATACGATTATATTTCAAATTAAACAGGAGCTGTGGTTGACACCATTATAATGCTGGTTCAACCTATATCTTTTTAGAAGAGAACCAATAGAAATAAAGTGTTGTGTGGTGGAAGTACTAAGAAACCCGACACGACGGTTCATATTAATTGACACTGGCTTACTTGCATAACACATAATAACGACGCTATGTTGAAACTGGCATTATTATATTGAAGAAGCATATCTGTTATATCATATAGCGAAACAGTTATTGTTTTAAAGTGTCTTTCTCTTGCACATTTTACTTTTTATTATTGTGATGGTGCTAGTCACTGTATTTTGTCGAAAACACGAAGAAACACACCCTTTACTTCTAAAGCACTCCACGGTAATTCCATGATACATTTTGTAAGGGGTTCGTGATATATTTATTGTAATTGTATTTATTTATGCACACTTGTCAAATATGATTTTCATATCAGCTGACGTTTGTGGAGTATACCAGTAACCCGACGGGTGCTTCTCTTGGAAAAGGACATTTTCACCCCCAGGAGTACCTCAATCCTCTCCCCCACCCTGCGGATTTTACGTGGTGGTCTGCAGATCATTGTTTGTCACATTTGTTCTCTATCGTTTGATCATTGTATTGTCTGTTTCTCTTCGGTTTACGGCATCTGATTTATCACCTTTTTGTCCTCTTCCCACTCATCTTAATGTGTTTCCTTTACATATTGTGGCCTATGTTGTCTTTAGAATAACTACCACGGTTGTACTAAATCAAAGCTTTGATAATGCATGTTATCCATGGATGATAAACAATACATGTACAGTGTTAATTTCGTAGTCTACCTCGATTCATCATTATCATGGGATATTTTTATCCGGTTATTTGTCGTCTTTTTCCAGCTTTAGAATTACTATCATGTTCTATGAAATAACATGGTCTGTCTATTTTACTATGTTTCGTATTGGAATATACATGACAGATGTATAATATACTGTTACCTACAAGGGAGGGATTATAATTCTACTAATCAGTTTAAACCCGTCTCGATTTAGTGCCCATCACAAGCCAGGAGCTAGATTTCTATCGATATATGTCGGGTGTTTGTGTGTTCCTTTTGAGGTAGTTGCTCGGTCGATTATGCTACCATCACTTTTTTTCTTTCCACAACATAATACAATATGCTGTTTTCCAAGAACATTTATAACAATTGATAATATGACATACCGGGTACGTTGCACATGTGTCGTCGTTCGTGTATATAAAATGATCTCATATTTCCCACGTTTATTTGGAAATCTATTTTTACGTATTTGTTATTATATGTTTCGCATCATAAAAGTGTGATTTCAAGAATTTAATCTCTTTTTTCTATTTTGTCTTGTATTAATTATCATTTTATAAGAACTTGTTATCATACTGATGTAAATTAAATTCCAGTTACAATATGATATTTCATTTTTTAAATATCTAAATGGTCTTTCTCAATATATTTGGTTTTTAATAATTTTAAATGTGTGCGTGTATGTAAATTATTATCGTTACATGTCTAACCTTCGTGTTCGTGGCTGTCCTAAGTCAGGGCCTGGATTTCCAAAGCCATATGTCGTGGAAGGTTTTGTGTTCAGTGAGTTATTGTGAGAGGTGGTATTTGTTTTATTGATATTGGTAGAATTGTTGACCATCACTGTTTAAACTTTCTTTGTTCTGATGATATTGGTAGAATATTGTCGACCATCACTGTTTAAACTTTCTTTGTTGTGTTGATATTGGTAGAATTGTTGACCATCACTGTTTAAATTTTCTTTGTTGTGTTGATATTTGTAGAATTGTTGACCATCACTGTTTAAACTTTCTTTGTTGTGTTGATATTGGTAGAATTGTTGACCATCACTGTTTAAGCTTTCTTTGCTTTGTTGATATTGGTAGAATATTGTTGACCATCACTGTTTAAACTTTCTTTGTTGTGTTGATATTGGTAGAATTGTTGACCATCACTGTTTAAACTTTCTTTGTTGTGTTGATATTGGTAGAATTGTTGACCATCACTTTTTAAACTTTCTTTGTTGTGTTGATATTGGTAGAATTGTTGACCATCGCTGTTTAAACTTTCTTTGTTGTGTTGATATTGGTAGAATATTGTTGACCATCATTGTTTCGACTGTCTTTGTTGTGTTGATATTGGTAGAATTGTTGACCATCACTGCTTAAACTTTCTGTTCATAAGAAAAGCTTGAAGATACCTCAGGGGTAACCAGAAGATAACAAAGGGGTAATCAGAAGCAATGAATAGAAAGACAGACAACACAATGGCCAAATGAAAAGGGACAGACAGAAATCCTAATAGTCTTTTCTATGAATGCTGTCCCTAATTTTAAGGAAATATATTACTAAATAAATACAAAACATTAGTGCTTAGCTGGATCATTTCATACCGAGATTATTACCCTTGCTAAGTGTAATTGGATAAGGTATTACTGTTATCAAACCATTGAACCTCCTACATTGGGCATGACATCGGACAGTTTCCTTTTGAAAGATGTTTTTCATGTAAGCAGTCAATAAACTGTATGAGTACAAATAGGTGAGTAGTTGTAAAACGTTAGTTAGTATTCACTGTTTTGATACTGACGTGATTTATATTATTGAACATTGTAGGTTCATAATAATGTAGGTATTATTTAACTATAGTTCATCTCCCTCAGATAATTGTTGGTGTCTTGGCCAAGCCCTTTGGTATTTTGGTAACTTATAAGCTATTTGGCTTTTCAATCTTTTAATTTCGAGTGTATAGGATGACAAAAAATGTGAATATACCAACATGGCAATTAGGCTATTCCAGAGACGCGTCGTGTGCACAACATTATATATATATATATTCACCAAAACAGAAGACAGATTAATGTTTAAAAAAAGTACTGTTATGACATGTTAAAGATCAGTTATAAAATATGAGGCCTATATATGAAGTCGCAGACCTGATAAATAGTAAAACAAGAAAAGGTCAGATATCTTGGAATGATGGACACCGGCTGCTACCGAAACATGACCAAGCCAAACAAATACATAATTAACAGGGGTTCAAAAATAAGGGTATTGCATTGATTTTGAGTAGCACCCTAAGCACAGCCTTTCAAAATTAATTTGTCGTTTTACGTATAAGTAATAAATTATACTGTCACACAGGCCCGCTTCAGTTATTTCCAATTTGGTTGGCAAGTTCATATGCTGTAACTCAAAACAGGATCAATTATAACTTGGCTTACTTTAAAATAAAGTACATGTCAACTACATGTTATAGGTGGTAGCATGTTCCTCATGTGACCTTGAACAAAGTCAGTTTATATTGTAAATCAGAAATAAACCGTTAACCAACTGAGGACAAACATGCCATCTTTTTCATAATGTAACAGATAAACGTTACCAGAGTCTGTACCGGTTTTTAGTGGGGTTCGTGTTACTCGATCGTTAGTTGTATATGAATGTTTAACGTGCAAGCCCCTCCTAAAATACTGTATATTCACTCATTGACCTTTTGCTATAATTAATCAAATTTAGGGAAGTGAGCGGTCATGTTTGTGTGTTAGGGGTATCGATGTCAGTTCTTTCTGCCATTTTTCGGTTGGATTTGGGAAATGTTCCGACAGTGTGTTATTTTATTTATTTATTACTTGGTAGCCTAATGCTGTAAAAAAGTAATATCTATGATTAGCACTTTCACTGTCATAACAGAAGCAAAATATATAGGACACCAATGATATGTTATGATTTAACCGTAGGTATAGTTGAATGTGATTTTATCTATGGGTTTTAGAATCAATATGGAAGTTGTACGTTGCTTCGATGGGAATTTCTCCTCTGAGAATTTATGAAATAATAAAATTAAAATTATATATTTCTTGTAGGGAATCTTTCGCATATTTGATAACACAAAATAATACAGTAGCGGATTTGTTGTGATTTATCTACAGTGTTTTGCAAAAAGAATTAAACTGTGTATATTTCGAATGGAGAAATATCACATGGTATTTTATATCACGTTTCAGTTTTATTTTGTTGCTCGTGACTGTCAACATGAAGACAACATGGCTATGCAGGATTTGTCAACAATATGGCATGAATCACTCCTTCTCTGGCAGGCCTCACACTAGCACCACTACAACAATTGACAATAACACAGGACGATGGACATATATATCCAGGCAGAACAATATATAAAACGATGTTCGGTTCGTCTTTACCTCCAGTTGTTTAGGAGGGATCATGTATGGTGGTGTCTAACATATAGTGTGTTGTGGGGTTTTTTTTGGGGGGGGGGATTTTTTGTCTTTGTCTGGTGTACCCCATGTTGTCAGTTTCTCTGGATTATCCGGTATTGATTGTCCCTTCGATTTCTCTAACGTTTATAATGTAACAATATACGGAATCTGATTACCCCTTTCGTATATTCAAACTCTTCTTCAAAAAGGAGCTAAGCTGTAATTTCAACCCTACACTCTTGATGTATATGTCATTTCCATGAAAATATCAAAACTTCAAGATAACATTGAATTTGTGTGGTCTTCGTCTTATATCATTCACATTTGTTTCTAAACTTCATCATGTTTGTTTTATTTGAAACTCCTAGATATAAATCCATGCATCATCGAAAACACCCAGAATGCTAGATGTAATTTTAGTTTGTTTTTAAAATGTACATACTCATGTTTCAAACTAACTTTCATTATCAAATTTAGCATGAATAGTTCCTCCTTTTTGCTTTTAACATGATGAAATGTATCATAATAACAAAGTACCATCATATAATGATAAAGTGTCATCATACAATGACAAGTTATGGAGATATGTATGATGACCGTGTATTATCATATAATGAAAAAGCATCAGTATATAATGACGGGCTATCATCATCATTTAATAGAGAAAATATCATATAATTACAATAAAAGGCAGCTATAGCGTGTCATGCGATCCCATGGTATTGTCTGTCAAAAGAATGGTGCATAAACAGAACACGAAGCGTTTGTTATACATGTTGATGACATTTACTACCACAATGAAGACCCCACTTGAATGAAAGATAGAGAAATAACAAAAGACAAGCTAGTCATCAAAATATTCCGGTCAACACAGCACACTTTAGCTGTATCATGTGACAAACATTGTTTTTTTTTATTTCGTTCAGTGTTTGATCATAACATAAGGTTAATATCTAGGACATGACATTGACATCAGTTTATGTTTACATTTGTTAAACTACAATGTACCAAATATGTGATTGATTTTTATTGAGTTCTGACCAATAACATCATCTATCAGCTTTTCATGTAGGAGTCGCCGAACTCTTTCATTCAAAAGGTAGATGCATCATGTGCAAAACGTTTATGGTTTACCTTTTGTACTTTTTATATGTATATCTTAGAATTCCAACGTTACTCTGATAGCAAATTTAATGTAACATTCAAGGACACGACGTGATATCGACTTGATTGTTCTAGGAGTGTGCGACTTGCCATTATTCAAGTTTGAGCAGTAATGGCATCCGTAAACATTTCGAAGGGTGATTTATTCCTTAAAGAGCGGCCTGGTTTTTTTTTTTGGACCTGTACGTAGCAAATTTGAAGTATCATTTCCGAAACATTTATAATAATATAATTTTTTGCATCTTGCATTTCCATAATTATTTTCATAGAAACTTTGAGATCAAACTATAGGCGTGACTTATGGTGTTTGTCCAATCGTCATATCCTGTTGACATACATAATAAAGTAGCATCCTCCCGTCCGTAGCATTTCTAAGTTTTGAATTTTGCCAAATTCTATAGAATTATTTACAGAAAATGGGTCATGGTCTGGAATGCACTTGATCATTGTATAATTGTCCAGGTAACATGCCTTTGATACTTTCAGTTTTTTTTCAGATTTAACGGTACACGGAATATATGAAATTTTGGTCTGATTTATTTCGATAACCAATGTTTTTGGTGTTTAGAGAGATAACTCGGTTTGGTGTCTAGTGAGTATATGACTGACCAGATACCTTAGAGAGATAACTCGGTTTGGTGTCTGGTGAGTATATGACTGACCAGATACCTTAGAGAGATAACTCGGTTTGGTGTCTGGTGAGTATATGACTGACCAGATACTTTATTAAATATGTAGAGTGTAAATAATAACAACAGAAGAAACACAAGAGCGTCTTTCCCTCGCAGGGAAACTACCTTAAATGACGCCAAGATGTTATATTTTAGGGATCGATCAGATTTTCTGAGAACACCATTAAATGTTACAATATCATTATCTTTTCACTTCTTAACTCACACTATACTTAGGTGTTCTATCAACTGTGATAATAGTATTAGCAAATTAATCCAGTGAAATTTCATTTCACTTCTATCTTCAATAATATACCTCACAGCAAATTCTCCGGATTATTGTTTAGCTTTGGTGCATCATCTTGGAGGTATAGCAATCATTATTTGATCTTTTCCGGTGAAATTATTACATCCGTATAATTAGACGGATTAATACAAAGAAGCCTTCTAACATATACCAATGAGGTGATATTGTGAGCACAGTGAAGCCGTACGGTCATGATAACGTGTAAAGAGATTCCGCCATTAGCTTGTAAATTACTTGTTAACTACAGCTATATCTGTTGTGCTTGTATGTCTTCTAAGATATATATATATATAAGAATTGGCTGTCGGTCATTATGTACATGTATGCTTTACTTTTATAATTGTCTCAGGGGGAATAAAAAACAGAAGCTAACATTTGCATTAGCATACGAAACGTGGTAATTATTTACTGTAAGAATAAACATATCTGCTCCAGTGACAAGTAAACGATTTGAACTGACTGTAACTTGCTGTTGGAGAAATTATTGTTTTCTAATTTCACGATTCCTCATTTGTTAAACGACTTATAATTTGTTAAGACAGTTACGGATATAAGGACACTTTTATGTATCTGCAACATATCTCTTAAATGTATCATTACACAAGAGTATGCACATGGTCAAAAACAAAAACATACCCTGTAACCTTTAAAATTTAATAAACATCTGTTCTAAACCTTCATAAGTTATTTAAGTACATGTCTCATATATTATGTGCCTGTATTCTATAATTTTAGAATCATATCAATATTACAATTGTGAAACATCTTCCAATTTGAATTCACCCTTTGTTGTATTACATATATTATATATGCGTGTAATTGTCATATTCATAGTTGATCGTACGGTGTATTAATATACTTTTGACTTTGTATAGCACCTGCGTCACATTTTGATCAATCATGGAAACAAACTATCTGTTGTTCTGTAGACAATACATATGCATTCTTTATCAACCTCTTTGACACACATACTCTTTGACTTGTTGAAGTCGCTAAGTATTTGTTAGTAAAATTATGATCAGCCATATTCCGTGTTGTTTGACCAAGGATAGTGATAACATAAATAATGATGCTAGTATCTCCTGTGTTTTCTTCTGTTATAACTAAGACAGTATCCATCTTAAATAATTGAATATAATGTTGGGCTTTGATTGATGTCATGTTTTTAGTGTAAACTTTCTGTGTTTTTGTGCTTTTATCGCGAGTGTTTTTAAGGATTTGTGCTGCATAACGTGGTATATTAGAATGTTACTGTAGAAAGGTGAAGTGTTGGTAATACAAATATAGCTGGTATTGCCTAAATGGAGAATGTCTTGGCAAGAAAGAATCGACTTCTAACTTTCTACAACTATTAGTCTGACTATTGTTAACACCTTTGGCTATACTTGTGAGTATTCTGACTGATTTACTAACGAGCATAAAAAGAAATATGATTATTAAATGAGAATGTGCAATAAAAATCCACAGTATATACCCTAGGTTTAGAATGAGTGAGTGATTGGTGTTTAATGCCAAAATGAGCAATCTGTCATCTATATCAAGACTTTTGATATAATGAAAATACTGTGCTATGTACACCAGTCGGACCAATTATCACTCTAAACACGTGATTGCTAATTAGGTACTGCTAGAAATTATATTTGACTTGAAAGGCATTTTCCATACACTAGACACTCATCTGCGTCCTCTCCTATTTAAATACCACGTGATTCCCTCAGGTGGCACATGCTTTAGATATAACCAAAAATGAAATAGATTTTGTTTTTTCCCCCAAACGCATCTATTTACCATAGTACATTTCACCAGCTGCTCGTCTCAGATGTCATTGTTTTTCAAAAAAGTTTTTAATAATTAAACAAATATCATTAAATGGTTTTGAAAAACAATAGTAAACAAATGGGTCATATATGACATTCAAACTACATTGTTAAGGTCAATCTTCCTCAGGCACATGTAATTATTAGATTTTGGTTATCCTGCTGAGGCCCTTAGGTTTTCTTACTAAAAAAAAAAAAAAAAAAAAAACGTTTAAATTATTTGTATGACTTTGAGTGTACATGATGAAGGATAGTAAAGAAACGCGTCGTGCGCACTAAATTAGATATTTATTTATGTTTTTATTCCAATCTCGTCATCAAGGATCACGTGAGCTGAAAGCTGAGAAAACCAATCAGAGTTAAAGATGAGAAGTGTAGATTGCAGCAAAATAGTTCATCAGTGATTTTGAGTTTTTTTTATAATCCTCTTAAACACATGGCAATATGCTCTTGATTGTTTGGTTATTACAAGCTTAGAAATCAAAACATGTCAATATTATTTCCACTATAATGAAATATCAAAAATAGTTAAAATAACCAGATCAATGCGTGCATATTTAATTAACACCAATTTCAGACAAACTGTACATATTACCGTGGGTTGATTGGCTCGTATTCCTGCAATGTAATTAGCTGTTTTGATAACAGGATGTAAAACCACACATTCATAAGCTATATACCTTTAGGTCTTTATAATATAATTCTTCAGAATATATTGGGTACATTAGTACATTATAATTATCTGCAGCGGATGTAGATGTTTAGACAACATCTGCGACTGGGCAGTGTTGAAAATACCTCACAGCACATCCGACAACGAACAATAATACAGACACAGCAGTCTAATCAACGAATGTTGTTGATCTGCTAAACAAAACATGTATGATATGACATATGTTTGTACAAAAACATCAGAAATAATAACCTCACATCAAAATAATCATGTGGAAAACATATAAGTCAAAATTTATGAAATAGTAAAATACGGTAGCTTGACCTAATAAGGGGTCAAATGTGCCAAGCTAAGATACAAGAGTACCAGGCAAGTATAGTAACATATCAACAAAGACAACTGTAAGCATCATGCATTAACAGAAAGCTAATATACAATCATAAAACAAAAATAGTAAATCAAACATTAAAAAGAGTTAACATATGTATAATTTTAGCATACTAAAGCTGAAATGAAATTATATCTAGGTGTTGAAGGGGAAGGATCGAGGGTGGGAATTCCAAACATTATGAATATAAATAGCTTGATGTTTATTATTGATCGATCTGACGCTATGAATTTATAATTAGGTGACGCAGCCGTGAGGATGACCGATGGTCAACCAGCTGGATCAATCTAATTTTAGAGATCCCAATAGGGTAAACAAAGGAAGACTTGCCGCACACTATAGCAGTGAATACAAAATCAATGAATTATAATTACTCTAAAAATTAGAAATACAGTCTTCTGCATAAAATTAGTTATTTAAATAACTTGCATATATTTATTAAAACAGTAGAAAAATAACACAAGTCTACATTTTACTATGCAAATTTTTTTTTTTTTTTTTATCTATGAAACGCAAATCTTTCCAGGACTCTATAAAACATTCGTCTGATATCACGAACATCTACACCGTCAGCTAAAACATGTTCTTTGGTATAAAAACAACTGCATACTTTCTATATTATATATCCATACAATTTATGTTTTATTGCTACATGGGATCTGCTGATGAAAACAGGACAGGGGCAACTTGCTGTGAAAAAAAAACTAGCCACATATGTATAACAACTCCATTCGGGCAGTTCGTATATATTTTCGGATCGTATTTTAGCAAAGTGTTGCTAAATAATCAATAGGTTATTAGCAGACATTGTTTTATAAAGGTCAAAATTATACATATATAAAAATGTATATCGGATTTACATAAGGGGAATATGAAGAAATTTCACCACTTTACTCACACCTAGACAAACATTTGTATAACTGCATCAGTTTACTAAGAGCGGTCTGGACCTATAAAACTAGTTTAACTGTGCCAATATGTATCGAGTTTCTATGATGATTCGATTTGATTTTAGAACTGTTATTTTTTTTCTCCATTTTATAAGTCCCACAGTATTATAATAATTACGATAAACATGGACAATATGGAGAACCAGGGACTGTCTCTCCTTCGTTTATCTCCTACAATCAAGGAAGCTGTGATCTGTCGGTGGTGTATAAAATGGTCCTCTAGAATAAAACTGAGCATCCAATTGATGATATTAAATTTGAGCACCGAATTCTTGAAATTAAATTTGAGCATACAATTGTTGAAATTGAACATGAAAATCATGCAACAATGCTAAACGTACATAGTTTTCAATAATCGATAATCACTGTTTAATTTTTTGCATAAATTATTAAACAATATTAATATGGTTGCGATATGTCCTAATAGATCAGCAATCAATCGGTCTAAATACTTACCAAAGAACCCCTGATGGAATGGTGTTGCCTTTAGGGATGATATTGTAAAGACTATTATGTAACAATCCTAGAAGTGTCAACGTTAATCTTAATAGCATTTGGAAGAAAAACCGTCCTGAAACAAGGATGAAAAAATACATTTATTTGATCAGATATATATTAATTGAATTATATTTGTTCAAATGATATTGATATCAGTTATATAATTTGATGATGGTTGTCAATGATTTATACAACGATAACCTGGTGCAATAGTTTATACATCATTAAAGTAATAGCAGAATAACAAATATGGGCAGAACGAACTAGTCGATATATATATATATTATATAATCCACACGATGGAGGTGATCGATCAAATCATCATTCCATAAAGGAAAATTAACTATAGGAAAGAAAAGCCGGTCATCTCATTTTTCATTTTTGTAGTTATGTATACAAACCCAAAATAAAAATAGTCTAAACAAATTCTCGACTAACTCTTATGATTAATTTGTTTACCATACATCAATGACTATGATTAACTAGTATGGTTATTGTGTTTGCCTTGATAACAATAGATTGCAGGTTCGATCCTTTGTTGGGCCAAACTAAATTGGAATTCGTTGCTTCACCGCTAAGCACGTCAAGTAGTAAGAGTAAACACCGGTTAGCTCGAGGTCAGGATAATGTGCCCGAAGAAAGAGACATGTCCATATCTGATATCCTCTTCGATTTTCACTAGCATTTATTATCTGTAGACTGTTGTATGTGCTAACATAGTAAAAACTTAGATTATGGTATCAAAAAGTAACTTCTTCACATCATGATATAACTGAAAAGTAGAAGGTACTCAATTGGGGTTAAAAAAACCATCACTCACGCCAGCACACCAACGTCCTTGATATGTACAACACAATCAACAGAGCAAACACAAAGGGTCCGACAACACGCACTCTCACAAAAACTATGAATAAGGTCAGGTGCTTCAGAAACATTAATTGTCCCTGTCGTAAAGTCCTTATTACCGATGCCAAATAGGAAAAAAGAGGGATTCGTTCATTGGAGGAACATGATAGAACACCAACATTACATATGGATTAATAAATCGTGATGGCCACCATGTAATTCTTGAGGCGACACGAATAACATTTTCACTCATGTCAACTGTAGATGCATGCTCTAATTTTAGAACAAGTTGGACCAACAATATTTGTTTTTACATTAATTGTCTACAATATATATTGTTATTGTACGACAAATTGTCGCGACCTTTATTTTGCGTCTCAGACTAATGAAAGGCACATGTTCACTACCAATTATAGCTTCTGATACAAACCAATCACATTCTGGAGACAAATCAATACCAATGAATTATAAAAGTCATAATAGAGTATAATAAGACATTTACAAATTCGGTATATAGTTTAAATCACATCAAATAAAGCTAATTGTTACATAGTAAAAATGTAAGAATTTCCTTATTTGCTTTAAAAACCAGTTTTATTTTTGGGAATATTTTTTCTCTGACATAGTGAAATTTTGTTTTGATATTCAATCCTTACCTATAACAGCACAAATGTACTGTTTTGTCCATTTTGTAAATAAAACAAAAATTATATACTCCAATAAAATCAAAAGGACAAAAATGTCCAGATCTTGCGTTCATCGAAAGAAGTAAATGTTTGAAGATACTAAAGGGGTAATCAGAAGCCTAAATCGATGAAGAACATGATACAATGGTCAACAGAAAAGGGACAAACAATGATACACACTACAATAAATCTAACGATTGAACAACAGGAACCAACAAAAATATGGATGAACTCAGGTGATGTGAAGAGGTCAACATATCGTGTTTCACTAGTAGCATACTTTGTCTTACTCTTGTTGTAAATCTAGTGATAACTTATGAAAGAGTGAAGGAGAACGGGATGGTGACCACGACAAACGCTCAAGGTCATCAGTGACACAGATATTCCTCAGACCTTTTCGCAATCATTTAGGATTTGCGTTATGATCATTAATGAAGAACCTACTGTGACTGAAATGTCGAACAGCAATTAAAGGCGCTGTTTATCTGTTCATTTGCTTTGACTTGTGGCTAGGTGTAATATTGGATACTCGCCCATGTTAATATCCATATCCTTTCGTACTACTTCTGTCAAAAGTAACAATTGCAATGTTTACTATCCTTTCACGCAATTTACTTGACGTATATGTTAGATTCCATGTTTTCTTCAATATACCTCCTGTGTATTGTATCTTTTTATGTTTTATCTCCACAATGCACTGCTTAGTGACGTTCATCGACAATTTGGACCGAAATCGGACTTATTTGTTGATAGTTCTAGGAAACATGCTGAACTACATCATTTGAAAACATTTACGATGGATCTCTGTCAAATGTTGAGAGTCTCTACAGCATTATACACGTTCTATGTTGTTTTATCCACTGATTTCTCATATCCAGTACTTACATCTGTAAAGTGTAAAAGTGCTGTGCGAATTCGTCGGTGATTTGGACATAACACATTTAGTTCTCGACTCAGATTGGCCGATTAGTGTCACGAAAGCATATTATTGATGTTGCACATATAATATCATGTCTTTTGGTGGGTGTTTTGCTATGACAAAAATAAGTACTTCGAACAACATATTCAATGCTTTTCATTTAGTTTTATAATTGTTTCTCCTATATATTGAGATATATACCATGTTCCTTCGTGATGACAGACAATATCAAGACAATTAAATGGTCAACACCAAGTAGAGTTCTACGTGAATTCTTTCAATTAATGTATTTTTCTCTTCCTACAATTTAGTTATCCCATTTTAGTCAGAAATCACCAAATTTTGAAATTATGTTTTTTCTACTTATATTGAGAAATGTTTGATAATACCAAGGGTTAATCAGATGCCGTATTCCGAGGAAAGACAGACAATACAATGACCAAAAGTACAAACAATGATCTACAAAACAATACACAACCAAAGATCGAGCAACACGAACCCTACTAAAAACGGGTTGAACTCAGGTGCTCCGGAAGGTAAGCAGTTACATTCACGTTTACTTTTTGGTCCTATTTTAGCACTTTCAAAATAAACGTTTTTGCCTATTCCCAATTGTCATTCCAATTTCCAGTATTATCAGTAAACGTCATCACTCGGAGACATTGATGTCCATAATAGTTGGTCAGATTTAAGACTTTGTGTTCAATGATTAATATTTTCTCGGACCTTGAATGTACAGTATGGACACATATTTTGTTTTGTTTTGTAGGTATCCTTCATTGTTGTATTATTTATTTTCGATACAATCTTTGAAATGATTTTATTTGTGATAAGCATAGATTTTTGAAAATAAATTAAATAAAATTCGTAGTATTGTTATCTTGAACCTTATCATTACTTTCATTCTTATAAACATCTGACATATTAATTTGATGTAACCAAACAGTTACTTTAATAATAAAAATTGATTGATTTCAGTAAAGAAATTATCGAAGTACTTTTACATATGAAATTTTCCATATAATTTATATTTAAGTGCACAACACTTATTTAAACATTTCTTATGCAATTTCCAAGTAGATTATGGGTACAATGGGTACATAGTATAATATGTTATATATTTATGATTTGGCTATTCATCGAAAAAAAATATATTATTTAGCTATAAATAGTTATTATAAACATATGTTACACGATGAGTTCATTACTGACCAGCTTATCGATTGATTAATTTGTTTACATCAAGTGAGCCATATTTTCGCTACATTCATGACGATAACTAGTTTAAATACAATAAATCATTAGGTAAACAGGTGCCACTGAGATGGACCTAAGGACAGGTGTTTTGATAGCCACAAGATAAAAGAAAACCTGGAAAGAGTAAGGTATTTTTACCTTGCATTGGGCTACCAACCACTTCTAAGACGGGTCATGTTCATTGGAATATTTTACGTGAAAGGGGCGTGACAATATATAATCACGGAACACTCCTTTACGTTAAATCATTAGAGATAGTTTTGCGTATGAATAGTCCGGTAATTGTCATTTTTTAACAGATTTTTTCATTTTATTGTTGTTGCTTTTTAATTTGTGAAACGATTTTTATCTTTGTGTTATTGACCTTCGAATCTGCATAACTTCAGACGACCAGGTCACTTTTAAAATAATATTTACTCTACCCAAATTATACAAAAATCCGTTTTGAGACATGGAAAAAAATAAGTCAGAACATTTCTAAAATACAATCGCAAATCGTGGAAAGAAGGACAAAATTGATACCTCTGACATGCATATACATATCCTATCATCTTCCTGAGTATTATATATACAATAAGACAACAAGGGTAACACTTACTTAATTTTGTCGTGCACGTATCCATCTAACGTTAAGGAACAATACCAATTGATTGTTTTAAACCTGTTTGTGATTCTGTCATAATTAACTTTAAACTGCCATTGAAGGCACCATTGATAAAATGGTAACAACATTGTCACATTATACAAAATGTTTATCTTTAATGTCCCAGGCGGACCTGTACCACACTTAATAGACGTCGTGTTATCTCTAGAGGTGGTACAATTGATCACTTATTGGTGGACAGTTTATAATCAGCACGCACTTGCTGTCACTGGGGCAATAATGTGTGTAATGTTTCACATTTGATTAGGAACAGAAATGTACAATGAAATTAATGTCGGCTGTCTTGTCAGTCCAAACATGACACTTTCTAAATTATATAAATTTCTTTCTTCCTGACAAGGTCTGAAATGAATAATTTTTTCTCTCTGAGATGGTTTGTCGTTACTGTAAATGTTGTTGTAATTTGTATTTTTTAGTCGATGTGTTGTTCTATTTATTGTAAGAAAAACATATAGGATTATAGTTGATCAAAACTGTACACATGACACGAATGTGATCGTTGTGCTTTCGTTAAATTAACAATGTAAGGTCATAACTAAGACAAATCTCTAACCATCATGGCATTCGTGTGGTCTTATCTAAATGTTTGTACTAATGGACTCAAGATGCGCCCAAACACTTTCATCTGTTGAGAGTGAGCATGCATGTTAAAATATCTAAACTCAGCTGATACTGAGGCCACGAAAAAAACTTTATAATGCCACCTATACATACTGGATATTATATATATTCCATTAGTTCAAGTAGCATTATTTGGTTAGACCTGAATGCATGTTTCATGACGACTTTTGCCGTTATTGTGGTCAATTTGCCAGTCAGTTTCTTACATGTATCATCATCTTTTTCTCATAATAGCAGAACGACATCAAACATTCATTGAAGAGATAAATTCCATGATGTCTGCTGCATTTCTGATATTGTTTTGCTTATATCTTTGTTTTATTGTGTTTTGAATGTCCATGTATATACATGTTTCTTTTGTCTTGACGTCTCACCAACAAATAAAATATATGTTCACATACTGAAATATCAATTCTTAATTTATCAATTTTTTCAGAAATATCTATATCATCGCATAACTTTTTTTTACCAATGAACAAGAACATTAAACCGTTATCATTTTATATACTAAGAATGATTTCAATATACAGGAGTGTCATTATCTGGTTAACCAAAACTCACAACATTTTATAAATATAAATCAGACAAATAGCCATGCATATTTAATGAATATTACATAATTGGCTATAATTTGAGTGACAATATACGATCAGATATATGCTTAGGAGAGAAATGATGATACACGAGTTGATTTAGAAACCATTTTATAAACCATTTATCAACTCTTATTTTCACCTTTCCAGAAATATAGAAGCATGGAAGACAGAATGGAAGCAAAAAAAATTAAATTTGTATCTGCATAATTGCTGGATATTAGTAACGGTTCCAACAGAGCTGCAGGGCATGTGAACAATAGTGTGAAGAGTTTGAAGACACCAAACGGGTAATCCAAATCCGTAATTCGAGGAAGGACAGACAATGCAATGGCCACAAGAAAAAGGACAAAATAACGGTCTGCAAAACATTACACATCGAGTAACATGAACCCCATGTGTTACACTAGTTACAAAACAAACGGTGATAAGTCATGAATGAGGAAAAGACTGGAAAGTGGTCGTTTGAGACACGGATGTTCCGTAATGGTTAACCAATGGTGGCGATCGTAAAGCTTTCGAAATGATTACATCAACCTTACCAATCAGAACCCTTGGTTCAGTTAGCAGCAATCCTCTGTCATGGAAATCCTGATAGGAACAACAGGCTCTGGAATATCGGATCAACTGAGAGATATGTACTCCATATGCAGGCTCTACTTGAATGTTGTTACATATAAATGGAAAATTTACAATGGGAAAATTGAAATCATCTCTTTTATCGTAAAGTTTCGTTCTAAACCACTCGTCACTGTCAATTTCGAGGTGTAGATCAAGGTATAAAGCAGACCTATCTGTATATCTGGTATCCTTTTTTTCAAGCTCAAAGGGATAGATCCGATCAATAAAATCACCAAACCTAGAATTATTTAGTTAAAGGGATATCATCTATATAGCGGAACGTGAAATTACAGGATCGGGCTAACTTCTCTCCTTTTCCTTGAGAAACCCCTGGATGGAGTCTGCCTCGTACGAGTAAAGCACAGTGTGTACCCATAGGTATACCTACTGTCTTGAAAAACAAGGTCCACCAAAAATAACAAATATGTTGTCAATCTAAAAGTTTAATCTGTCTTTCAGCTTTGAGTAGAAAATAGTTGTGTAGAGAGTAGAGGAGTCAAATGTTTTACTACTATTGTAGGAGGAGAATGAACTTAATTGTGTACACTCTAGCATATCTTTAGAGTTCTGCTGAATTCACATCTGATTCACACCACCCCTTAAGTAGCTAGTGTTATAATAACGTTCAATCCCTGCTTTCACCGCTGATAGAATATATGTTAATAATTTGGGAAGAAATTCTTGGAGCATTTGGAAGACACAGCAATATAACGATGTTTGTAAGGACCCTTGTTTAATTTAGGAATCCAGTAGAATGACGATAGATCCAGTTCTTTATCTTTTGTAGCAATTCCAAAGGAAAACAAAACAGACCAATGATTGTGCAGGATTTTCTCTTTAGTAAGAGTCGTTGGGGTATATGATCACATATGTGGAGAGTGCCACTCTCTTTCTACAATATTAACCTTTTATAGATTTCGTGCCATTCCTCCCCCGTTTACTGTATATATTTAAATAATGTTCACCTTGTTCTCGTTCTAAACGTGCATAAAATATTTAATGGTGGACATTTACCAAAAAACAATCAAATCATTCTACATAATTGTGCTTCGCACTCGTCCATTTTGGGATGTGGGTAGTGTTTGTCACTGTAGAAACTACTGAATCACATTAGGCGAGTCCATTAAGATAACAAACTCTCTCAACGTGTTCCGATTCTTGCAACTCCCGAGTTTTTACCCCGCACACAGCATATTTAAAACCACACCTTTTGACGTCGCTCGAGAGCAAACAGAATCCAGTTCTATCATATACCAGAGTTGAAAAATAATATAAGCGACTATATATATATATATATAAATTAATTTTAGAGTCAAATGTCATTTTATACGTGCTTTGATTGGTTTAAACAGTTGAGGTTATTTGTCAATGAACGGAATCTAAAAATAGACGTCGTTATCAAGGCGTTGCGTGCCGTTGTCATCAGGTGATTTTCTTTAAATGAGGCACCTTTAAAGTTATTTCAATTTATTTCCGATTATTTGCCTTATTTAAAAAAAAAAAATCTATTTTTCAATATTATAACAAATAAAGTTTGAATTAATTTATCAGTATTGATCGAAATTATTTGTTCGGTTCATTCGAAATAACTTCAATCAGGTTGTACACACCCTTGCGTAACCCGTACAACCTGGTTGAGGTTATTTAAGAATTGAATGCATTCTTTTGAAGTTTCATTGGGATATGAAAGTGTTGACCGAAGTCACCGCGCTTCATGTTGACAATGTGTTTCGATCAACGCTTTCATACCCCAATGAAACTTCAAAAGAATGCATTCAATTCTTATAATTATATTTAAATCATAATATTTGTGTTAGATTATTTGCTGTTGGAAATTACTACGCCATTGGTTGTTTACATCTGACGTCGTCATGGAGGCACGTGCAAGTTCGGGTTTGAGTTCCATTGGGATGTGAAACATCTCTTTTATAATCATGTGATCACTTCATAACCAATCATATTGTAACATTTCAATGAAAAACGGAAGTAATGTAATTATTTCATCATGAACTGAACAAAAATTGCGATAAATCCTTAAATATTCATTTTTTTGTCATATATGTAATCCTTACACGGTATCTCATATTCTTGTGTGTTTTTTTCAGCTAAAGTCCGTAATTTTTAAATTTAAGTACCACGATAGATGGAAAAGACCTAGCTTACTATGAAAAGCGTTGATGGATAACTCGTGATTTGGAGCAATTAAATCAAATATTAGAGTTATTGAAATCGTATACATGCTGCGAAATTGATATAGTTTTTAGATATATTAAAGTTTTAAATTTACAGTTCTTGAATAATGTCATGCAAATGAAAAGCTAAAAATACCATGCTGTCGCTGTGTTTAAAACTGATGCCAATTTCCGTCAGTTTAACAATAGCCGATTTTAGCTATCCTTTAGGTTCTTGTAGTTTATTCCACCCAATGGTGTTTGACTATGAACATATATGTGGTTACACGCATCGTGTATGTCCTAAATAAGATATCTACGTATTTATTAAAATAGTACAAAGTCAATCAAAGCTAAAAAATAAGAGTTGTACTTTATGGTTTTCCCATATAATGGTAACGAAAGGTCTAATGTTAATTATCTAAGATTAAACATAGTAATTCACCTGGGTATACTGTATCAGATGAAGACTAGAGACTACATTTCATCAGTTATCTTGGTGATGTTCGTCAGTACACGTATAGTCGATTTTGTTTATACAAAGCACAAGTCTGTCCTAATGTGTGTTTAAAATACAACTGGTTATTTGGTAGACCACCATTATTTATAGATAACAATCTACCAATTGGGTATGACAGTGAAAGAATGTACCGTAATTCTGTATTGATTTCTGATTTAGAAACACTGGCTTAATAGTACAGAAAAATCAAAATATATTGAAACATAACTTTTCTGAATATTGAAAAGAAAGGATGATGACTAATCGATGGTCGCACAACAATTTACTGCGTGACTGGGCCTTTGAGGAAGTTGTGTCTGCTTGATACGATTAATTATCTAGATATAAATCGGCAATGATATTCTGGTAGTATTCCGTTGAGCCGTGCAAGCAACCCAAGCATCGTCGTTCCAAAAGCAATTTAGTTAATTTCTTCAGAAATAAGCCATAACCAATGCTGCCATAGGAAAACTTCCTTTTGAAGATATAATACATTGTACCAAGGGACCAGGGAAATGTGTCGGATTGTACAGGATGTCGGAATACTCAGGGTTTTCTTAGTTAACAGAACTACTTTGGGACCATAAATTTTTGTCGGATGTCACAGGATGTCGGAAAACTCAGGTGTCGGATTGCACAGGTTCCACTGTATATTTTTAGTTGTCTTGTTATTAACAACAGTTGACTTGGTACTTGTAGAATAAGGATGTTAATTGTTATAAATATCAATAAAAGGAAGATATTTAAACGAGCTGGACATTCGAAAGGAAATTATTCTAAGCCACCTTTCATTAAAATTTATGAGGATTGATTAGCGTAAAAATCTTTTCTCTCATATATAATTTTATGAAAAATTGATTGAAAAATAAAATTTCCTGAAGATGACAAAATAAAAATATGAAAGGAAACTTATTTCCATATATTTTTGCCACAGAATTATCATTTGATTGAAGTCTACGAGCAAATCTCAATGATTATTAATTTAAAATGATATTCAAGACATTGTTAAAATCTAGTTACAGGCACATGGAAATGTACATGCTATATTGATCGAATCCGGGTGTTTTCGATACGGTCATGCTTGACAAGGTACACCATATACAGATATGCGGTGATTTTTTCGTGTCTAAATTAATTCAATATTGCTCTTAGTGCTGCTAAGCCAATTAGTAAACGTTTAATGTAAAAAGGTACAGCACATAAGAAGAGTTTGAAGATACCAAAGGGGTAATCAGAATCATAACCATATAATAGTACAAATCGACGTTCCCATACAATAGGATATATACAATAGCCATATTTCTCTGTGACGGGTACAATTTCTTGGAAATGGCATTCACTTTTTGTGAAGGCCGAATCATTGACACGATTCGTCATACGTTCTTTATGTTAATGAGTACCTTACGTTAGGGGAATGCCACAATTCTACCACGAAAAGGACAACCACGTTGGTGTCCTGCTATATTGAAATATGTTCCTTTTACTTGTGACAAAACACGTCTAGATTATAAATACTCAATTTATCTGATGAATGCTAGATATCGTCATGATTACAGCTTACATACTACTTACACGACATTACACAACAATGTATCAATTAGTGGAGACACCTCCCTTTTCCTAAGCTAACAGTACCACGATGTCTCTAATTTATTGTCTGTCCGTCAACAGATATAAGTAAAACATAGCAAAGACACCCACTTATATCTTTACTTTAAATTTTTAATAATTTTTTTAATAACTTTAATGTTGTTACTAAAGTTGAATTCAAATTAATATCGTCTTCTTTAATTTAAATTGCAAATACAGCTAGCTATGATGTTCATGTTACTCTAAACCCTTGTGACTAATATTAGGTATTTTTGTAGAAGAGGTGGGCGTTTCATCGTAAAAACCGCTTTGTCTATTAGCATTTAGTCTATTTTGGAGAGGTTGTACTCCACAGGACATCCACTATGCTTTATCCATATAATCCGGGATTCCATTGAGGTTTTGCACTGATCGAAAATATTATTTCTACTGATTTGAGGTTGAACCACAATCAATCAAACCACCTTTAAAAGCTAACTTAACATAAGACAGATTCCCCTCGTTATGTTGTGTTCATTTTATAAAGATTATTGCACCTCAAATTAATTTAAATGCACTGAAAGAATTTCTCTACACACTCTGAAACGTTTTTCTTCTTAAATATTTGAAAAAAGGCTTGTTACCACGTGTTTCGTATATTTATAAAAGTATAATTTTTAACATTAAGTACTATTATAATTTAGATCTAAGACTTTAACCAGATAGCACTGATTGATTAACAACTAAGATATTAATGTTATGTACTGTAATGTTATACGAATGTTATTCTGTTAACGTCAAACATGTTTTTGGACTTTATGTCTACTTTCATTTTCTATCAGAAATTACATATAGAGTTCTCGATTAATTTTTAAATAGAGAAACTTAATTTACCATTTCGATAAAGACAATTTAGAATTTTGATCAGCGTAATTTACAATTTCGATAAATGTAATTTACAATTCTTATAAACGTAGTTTACCATTTCAATAAAAATATCCCGTCGATAGAACTATAACGCGTTGAATACAAAAATAATAATATGTAAAATCAAGTTAGACTACGGACGACCTTTAAAACTCGAATTTCATAAATCCAAAAGGTTTATATATTTTCTTGCGGGTGTATTGTATAGTCATATAAACATTGAACATTGGGTATTAATTCGTGGTATTCTGTAGTTTGTTATATTAATTCAGGGCTGACGACTTGTGATTGCCATTTTGGTTTCATCAAACGTTCCTTGTTGATACACACTGCTATCTATGG
>MJUT01022087.1:155329-192362 GCA_002080005.1 Gigantidas platifrons
ACAAGAACAGAAATGTTACAGATATTTTAGCTTAGACAAGAACAGAAATGTTACAGATATTTTAGCTTAGACAAGAACAGAAATGTTACAGATATTTTAGCTTAGACAAGAACAGAAATGCTACAGATCTTTTATCATACGTGTTGTTTACTATGGTAAGTGGATTAGAAAACTTAATATGGGATAAGAACGTAGAGATACTGCTGGTAAATAATGAACACCAATCACCACAAAGGGCATGTGAATGTACTATGGTAAGTAGATTAAAACACGTAGTCATGAAATTCAGAGGGAATAGGAACAAACGCAAAGACACAACTGGGAAAACGTCACCCTCTAATACAAGGGCGTATGTGTTATTTGTCTGTTGCTAGGTTTTGAGAATGGATTAGAAAACTTCAGTCAGAATAAGAACGTAAAGGCATTACAACCAAAGAATGAACATCAATGGAAACAATAGGATTGTGTAGCGGACTGATATTTGGTGTAGTGGTTTTTTTTTGTCTTTATAATTTTCACACCATACATTGTCTAATATACAATCTAAAATTCACGAACGTAACCATTCCGGATATAAACTGATTACACATTACTGTAGTTTAATCTAATTTTGCTATCAATTCGACGACATTGTTATTTATACAGCTCTGATAGTCTTGTAACATGATTATAAACTATACGTTTGTCGATCCGTTATTTTCGACATGTTTTCAATTATCTTCACTGTGTCCAGCTGTTTTACGTTAATCCGTTTCCATGATTGGTCGTAATAACTTTACTCAGCTGATAATGTAATTATAGTGTTAAATGAACTTGCAATCCACTGAACAAACACAATGTTGTCCACTGTATAACAATCATTTAAAACCTCCTCAACTCTGCCATCTGAATTCTCTGTTGTGAAGAAAAATAACTTTTGAATTAATCCATAACCAATACAGTAATAACTATTCATATCCAAAACAGAATTAATTCAAACATTGAATATATCTCATAATGCATGTTAGGTTTTAATTGCAAGAGCACGAGAGGAAACCGTAACATATGATAGTATGGCAGCATGGATTAGCAGGTCAATTTGGTTTATTTACTGTTCAAACTTCTACATTCAACAACAACCAATGTATTAAAATATAGCAATTCAACGTTTAACATTATATTGTAAACATTGAACTATGAATATTCAACTTGAATATGCGCATGTTTAATATTTAATGGCGAATATTGGTCGCTTAAAGTTGAATGCTTACAAATGAATAATGAGTATCGAAGTATGTATGTTACACTTTGAGAATTAAATGCTGTTGAACTGGCAATGTTGGATGTTCAATTCAATTCAATTCCATTGTTGTTGACGTTGGAAAACTTTAACATCTGCATTACATTGCAATTTATTGCACGTTCGTTAGAACAAATCGGTTCATTAGAATCGCGTTCGCAACAGCCAAACGTTGTAAAATCCGAATCAACTCGATTCATACACTTTTAATGCACTCATATATTGAAGCCTATTGTTTAACCAGTATAGTTTGCCATTAGTAGCCGTTTGAAAATGTTTTAAAGAACAAACGTACAAATGATTTATGTGTGGTGTTTTGTCGGCCATTTATCGAATTTTGGCTTCTTATTACCTCATTGTCATCTTCAACTTAAAGATAGATGTAAGACATAGTTTCTCAGTTAGCTTTGTGTTAAAACTCCTCTCCAAAACAGGATTCCAACAAAGAGCTACTCATCATTATGACCTGACAAACGTGATCTCGTTGTTTGGAAATGCTATTATTCTTGCAGATGACTGATACACAACTAGTATGAAATAGCTTGCTAGCAGTGGTCACTGGTAGTCCGTTACAAAGCAATCCACTCCTGCACTATCTAGTTCCTCATTGTTTTCCTGTAAATTACATCCACAGGACCATCCCATTACCATTCTTACCATGCATGATTTATTTTTTTGTTAAACTTTTGTCATGAATGTTGCTGAAATATTGATGACTTGACATTAAACACCAATAAATCAATACATTTTAAAAAATGTTACCCATTGTGTAAATTATGGTATCTATGTCAAGATAATAAATTAATAATTCACCACATGCAGACATCACGTGTACTTAATATGACATATCACCCTGCAGAAAACAGGTGTACGAACTTTAATTAATTATAGTTATTGAATTATAAAAGATTATGCTTAAAGCTTTCGCTAGAATTTCTCTTTGAATCATTTATTTTGTATGATTTACTGATCTCATCAATATATTACTTTTAACTTATATCAGTATGACACGTCATTCGTCTTAATAAAAATAAAACTAAATAAAAATTATGATTTTATTAACATTCAGCGTACTTGTTACTCCCTCCTGTGTAAATCTAGAAAATTCAGTTGAAAATAGTCATAAAAAAAACGTGCAAATGAATTTGTCAGTAATAAATCTTTTAAAATTCATATTATTACTAACACAAACAAATTGTAGATGTTATAGATTCTATCATAATAATGTTAGATGGAAATTGCCTTGAAAATTCACTTAAAGTTACAGATGTACTCTTACACAAAAATGCATTTAATGGCAAATGTTAATAAAAGTATCATATAATTTAAAGAGAAAAGAATTGAACGTTCTCACAAAACACTAAAATTATATTAAGTAGAAGAAGATAAAAAGAAAGTTCTAACATAAAATATGGTTATGTAATAACGTTATTGTTTGTTATTTCAAGTGACAGTTTGTTGTAAAATCTTCTGATATTTCACACCAAAAAATTATATCTGTTCATTAATATTTATTCCATTATATCATTTACTATGTATTCACATTCATTATTAACTATAGCATTTTACTGCATATTGTTTAACATATTAAGTGTCATATTTTCAAGGATTGTTGATTATGAATAATTTATATTTTATACCAATTAGAAATAAAATAGATATAGATGTAGACCGCAGTTTGAATTTTGAAAAAGTATATCGGCGAGACGAAAATCCTGTCATTTTTAAGCAGTATGTGTTACTACTTTAGTTATGTGTTTGGTGTGTCTGTGTAAACGTTTTAGACGTATATACATATATATGAGAATATAAGCAACCACAATAAAACGAATCACTCCATCAGACGCGGAACCATGATTTTTAATAGGGGTATCCATGCTATTTTCTGCATAATAAACCACTGCTCTTCCCTCAAAACTCTATAATCTAAACACAAACATGTAGAAGCTGATAGAAGTCCAGTTCCTTGCTTGCAACATGTACAACGTAACGCGTGGTATTTTTAATTTCACTATAGTTTTGAGGTGTATGCATTACATGTTTATTTGATACAGTGTGTCAATACCTTACGGAAGGTCGGGGACAACTGAAAAAACCCATTTTGTTGTTAGAGGCGGTAATGAACATAAAAAAGCAAGTCATCACAAAACCTGACAATAATGACGTCATGATTTTAATTTGAAACTTTGTTCACCATTATCAAGTACTAAAATTGAGGTTATCCATTAAAAAAGATTAAATGGTAGTTAACTAATATTATAGAAAATACTAAATAAATCAGCCTAATTTAAAGAATAAACTATAAACGAAATTCCTACAGTGGATGTATATTTTTTACTACTAAAGCGAAAAACAAAACAAACCAGACTGTCGGAACACTTCCAAAATACAATCGACAAATCAAATAAACAGAGTTACTATCGGTACGTCATCACAATCTGGTTGAGCGTAACGAAATATCCATATCTCAAATGACAATAGATCTTTTACTTTTTACGTAGATGTTTTCTTTCCTCTATCACTGCCAAGACTTTTACCGGGCTTGACTGTATATATTACTAACACGGTGCGTGTCTTATAAGAAGAAGGAACTGCTTACCATTTACGAGCACCTGAGGTCACCCCCGGTTTTTTGTGGGGTTCACGTTGCTCATATTTTATTTTATGTGTGTGGTGTCCTATTATGTGTCTCTACGTTCTGAGTCTTGTGTTGTGATTTCCGCATAAAAACGATGTCTTTAGCTCCAGTTGTTTGTGAAAATGCCCATTTTTTATTTACGTTATTTGTGTTTGTTTGCGCATTGTGGTGTCCAACACGCATTGTATTGTGTTTTGCTTTGTTTTTCAGCGTCTTGTGTACCCTACATTTGTATGTTGGCAGTTTCTCTGGATCGTCCTTCGGTTTTATCTAACGTTTATTGCATATATTATCACTCCCGGTTTTGAGTGGAATTTGTGTTGGTCAGTCTCTCATTGTCTGTGCAGTGTTTTGTGTACCATTGTTTGGCCTTTTGCATCTTGGTCACTACCAATGAATTGTAATTCATGATGATATACAGTACAAAGAGTCAGTTGAGAATACAAGAACGTATTGGACGAGCAAATGTCTTTTTTTCAATACCTTATACAGATGTGTAACCCTTTTCTCACAGTAGTAATAATGAAGAAGAGAGTAGTTTTACTGCTGGTTAACTTAAACAACATACATTTTAATTTCAGTAAGGTCCCTTGATCATAATGTGTTTATGTCAATACGTTGTATTATATCAAACATATGTTAAGTTGGTCGATGCCCGACCGAGATTTATACAGCAATCTCCTTGACTGATCTATTTCCATATGTCGTAGGTGGCACCATATTGAGATTATTTTACAAGATATTAATTTATATAGAAAAATAACATTGTATACTATATGATATTGTTTCTTCTAATGATAATGTGTATTTTTACAGTAGAATTTGACAGTTTAAAACAATAACTCATTCCAGTGTTTTTTGCTTAAATTCCACCGATTTCGATTTGAAGGTTATCAATGATTGATTGTTATTCAATATAAAATGTGGAGCATTTTAGCATTAATCATGAAATGAAGAAGTTAATTCATGTAAGCAAAAAGGTGATAGTGGTTTGACATAGTTATTGCTAAACATAAAAGAAAGGAGACCATTCGAAAATTTCGCCTTTTAACCGGACATCAAAGACCACTCGGTGCTCACCAGGCTACTCAGAGCACATTGGTGTCAGTCGTTTACCCCAGTGTCCCATTAGGGGTGACTACAAATATATATATATATATATATATGACCACTCACTTTTCGGGCTTGGTAGAAGCATTGCAATAACAACTGGCGATATTATGGGCCGCCCCTCCTACTGAAATGGTGCGGTCATGGTTGTGTTTTCCAGACGTTGGTGTCCCTGTAAACAACTATTCCTCACTCTAAACTGATAGATGGATTCATAAAAGGAATGACAATCGAAGTTTAGGACGAGACAACTCTTATTTTGTGAGAAAAACCACTTTGAAATAATTAAAGTACTGGAGATTTTGATTGACAACATATATGTTATTCTTGTGGTTACCAACTTTTTTCCTTTTCCCGTCGTCTTGTTCCTTTATTCTTATGAAGCAGACGTATTGCAGGGTTTTATCATGAAACTCGGTAAGAAGCCAACCCGGTCATTTAATTGAACGTTTCGCAATATATATGATGTCCTGTCACTAAGTAATTGTCAGGTTGGTGATTATGTTGATCATATCTATCCCATTAATCTTGAAATTAAATACACCACATATATAACTAGATCTGCTTCATACCTTGACATATACCAAGAACTTGACAATGACGGCCTGCTTGGAAAGAAACCTTCCAGACGTTTAATGTTTCTATCAGGATTTCAGTGATAGATGGTTATCTCTAACAATGAAGTTACTGCACCATAGGTTTATGGCGGTTAAGTTGAAGTCGTCAGTTTGGAAGTTTTACGGTCACCATCTTGACTTTTCCCGAGGACGAAGAATACATATTACTGTTGTTAAATATCCGCTGTAAAGTCAGAAAAGAGAACGGTATTGTGACTATAGCAGACGGAACATATGCGTGGTTATAGGACGGGTGTCACTAGTAGAGCAGGAAAGGCCTACTCTTCCAGAGCACATGAATTCAACCATAGTTCTTACTCTGGTTCGTGTTGCTCAGTCTATGGTGTTGTCCTTTTCCTTTTGACCATTGCATTGTCTGTCCGTTTTCGAGTTCAAACTGTTGTCTTTTTCCTTTGACTTGTTTTTTCTGTCCTATTTTCAGTTCAAACTGTTGTCCTTTTTCTTTTGACTATTGCTTTTTTCTGTGCTATTTCCAGTTCAAACTGTTGTCCTTTTTTCTTTTTACCATTGTTTTTTCTGTCCTATTTCCAGTTCAAACTGTTGTCCTTTTTTCTTTTTATCTTTGTTTTGTCTGTCCTATTTCCAGTTCAAACTGTTGTCCTTTTTATTTTGACTTGTTTTTCTGTCCTATTTCCAATTCAAACTGTTGTCTATTTTCTTTTGACCATTGTTTTGTCGGTCCTATTTCCAGTTCAAACAGTTGTCCTTTTTCTTTTGACCATTGTATTGTCTGTCCTATATCCAGTTCAAACTGTTGACCATTGTATTTTCTGTCGTATTTCGAGTTCAACCTGTTGTCCTTTTTCCTTTGACTATTGTATTTTCTTTCCTATTTCCAGTTCAAACTGTTGTCCTTTTTCTTTTGACTATTGCTTTTTTCTGTCCTATTTCCAGTTCAAACTGTTGTCCCTTTTCTTTTGACCATTTTATTTTCTGTCCTATTTCCAGTTTAAACTGTTGTCCTTTTGTACCATTGTATTGTCTGTCGTATTTCGAGTTCAAACTGTTGTCCTTTTTCTTCTGACCATTGTTTATTCTGTCCTATTTCCTGTACAAACTGTTCTCCTTTTTCTTTCTACCATTGTATTGTCGGTCGTATTTCGAGTTCAAACTGTTGACCTTTTCCTTTGACTATTGTTTTTCTGTCCTATTTCGAGTTCAAACTGTTGTCGTTTGTACTTTGACAATTGTATGTTCTGTCCTATTTCCAGTTCAAACTGTTGTCCTTTTTCTTCTGACCATTGTTTTTTCTGTCCTATTTCCAGTTCAAACTGTTGTCCCTTTTCTTTTGACCATTGTTTTTTCTGTCCTATTTCCAGTTTAAACTGTTGTCCTTTTGTACCATTGTATTGTCTGTCGTATTTCGAGTTCAAACTGTTGTCCTTTTTCTTCTGACCATTGTTTATTCTGTCCTATTTCCTGTACAAACTGTTCTCCTTTTTCTTTCTACCATTGTATTGTCGGTCGTATTTCGAGTTCAAACTGTTGTCCTTTTTCTTCTGACCATTGTTTATTCTGTCCTATTTCCTGTACAAATTGTTCTCCTTTTTCTTTCTACCATTGTATTGTCGGTCGTATTTCGAGTTCAAACTGTTGACCTTTTCCTTTGACCATTGTTTTTTCTGTCCTATTTCCAGTTTAAACTGTTGTCCTTTTGTACCATTGTATTGTCGGTCGTATTTCGAGTTCAAACTGTTGACCTTTTCCTTTGACTATTGTTTTTCTGTCCTATTTCGAGTTCAAACTGTTGTCCTTTGTACTTTGACTATTGTATGTTCTGTCCTATTTCCAGTTCAAACTGTTGTCCTTTTTCTTCTGACCATTGTTTTTTCTGTCCTATTTCCTGTACAAACTGTTCTCCTTTTTCTTTCTACCATTGTATTGTCGGTCCTATTTCCAGTTCAAACTGTTGTCCTTTTTCTTTTGACTATTGCTTTTTTCTGTCCTATTTCCAGTTCAAACTGCTGTCCTTTTTCTTTTGACCATTTTATTGTCTTTCCTATTTCGAGTTCAAACCTAACATCACGCTGTCGTTTTATATAATACAAACTATTACTTACATTTGGCAACATATGTTTACTTGCTATCTAATGAGAAATGAAAATGGTATGAAAAAGTTCTTTACAATGTCATGTGCGATCTACCATGAAGCACATATGCTTCCTATTATAATATTAAAGTTGATCAAATATATGTTTGTCAAATATTTATCCAGTTTTTATGAAAAATTACCCAATTACTGATGATAAGTAAACAATTTAAAAGATCATTACGTGTGCACCTTTTTCAAAGTGTTTTAGTTTTACGTGATACCATGCAAAGTAGCACCTGTCATAATATATTATAAAGAAGCAATGGGAATGTAGAGCAAGTGCTTTACTGTTTCAAGAAGATCATTTATTTCAATACACTTTTTAGCACGAAAAAATGTAAATCAAAAACCTGATTAAATCTTGTGAGGTCCTCTTTAAACATTACACATGCCAGTATGTTCCCATCCTTTGAACTCTGATGGGGGATTTTCAGTGCTCGATGTTAGTAGTACTTTGTCGACCTTCGAATCCATATCATCATAATATTTTTTAAAAGAAAGATGTTTGTAAGCCACATAAAAAGCTTAAAGAAATAAGCACATCAATCAGTATTTGTAGCAATCAATCAACGATACTAAAGAGAACATGATAGAATATATATCTTAAGTATTATTTATATACAGTATACCTCGATAACATTTTCTACACTCTTAAGAAGATTTCACACCATGTGGGAATGACTGATGTAAAACGTTCTGAGGTGGTAGTTAACAAAAAATCTTATATGATTGTAATTACTATCAGATTTACCAATATTAATTTTTATAACTTTGCGTTATAACTCTACTGGGCGTAAAATGTTCACAGGTACCCTGTGTTGTATTGATAGCGAGGCGCAATAGAAACAAAGACCGCGCAGGTGGTACCCAATAAGAAATTCAACCATAATGCCAATGCTCCAACTTTTTTTGTGTAACTTTAGCAAATTTTGCAAGATAAACAAAAAACGTCATACCAAATGTGCATTTTAGATTTTATCTTGATTAGCTTGGATGATATTAACAAACGCCTTGATGATAGCCTCGAATATGGTAGATAGTGATTCGAGAATCTCCATTGTACCCAAACCAATTGTAGAAAATTTGTATTTGCTGCTTCTTCGTTTCGCACACAACATTGTGTAGTCAGCGTTAAGCAATAATCAGTTCGTGAGACACATTTGTCAAGAAGCTACGGACATCGCCATGGGGGGCACGATGTTTCTCTTATTCTCGATTTTACCTTTACTTCTATAAGACAAATACTAAAACTTGTCTAAGGCAAATGAAATACACATGCTAAAATGTGACATTCGTGACCGCACTATTTCACTAAGAGGGGATGTTTTGGTACGTATGTGAACGGTCATGTATGTGTGTGTTAGGGTATTGCTTTTGCCTCTTTCTATGATTTTCTGTTGGATTTTAGAACTCTTCTGTCAGTGTGGTATTTTTGTTCTATTAGATGTTAGAACTCTTCTGTCAGTGTGGTATGTTTGTTCTATTAGATTTTAGAACTCTTCTGTCAGTGTGGTATTTTTGTTCTATTAGATTTTAGAACTCTTCTGTCAGTGTGGTATTTTTGTTCTATTAGATTTTAGAACTCTTCTGTCAGTGTGGTATTTTTGTTCTATTAGATTTTAGAACTCTTCTGTCAGTGTGGTATTTTTGTTCTATTAGATTTTAGAACTCTTCTGTCAGTGTGGTATTTTTGTTCTATTATATTTTAGAACTCTTCTGTCAGTGTGGTATTTTTGTTCTATTAGATTTTAGAACTCTTCTGTCAGTGTGGTATTTTTGTTCTATTAGATTTTAGAACTCTTCTGTCAGTGTGGTATTTTTGTTTTTCATTTTAATCGGGTATATTGATGATGTACTATTACCTAAAAGAACTTGAGTACACGAGAAAACAAAAACAGCTTCGTCTCTCTCATTCCTTAAAATATACCTCAAATGTAACCCCAATGGTAATCATTCTACTAGACTCTAGATAAAGTTAACGACTTCAACTTTGCCATTATAAATTTTCACCGCCTTGATAGTAACATAACAATTTCTCCCGGAATATTGAGTTTATAAATCACAACTCCAGACTTTTTACAATGTCACCGTCTTCCGAGTACAAAGTTATTAAGCTTCGGTATTTTTTAAGAATTATCTGATTTAAAACATTTTTTTTCGGAAGATCAACATCTTGTTAAAAAGCGTTCTGTCACTTGTTTACAGATGATGAGGTATGGTATTGACAATTATATCTTGATTCAAAATTGACCAGTGTTTATAAATTAAATCTGATGGTATTGTATGCACTCTAACATTTAAGCGATGGTTAAGGACATCACCTCTCTTTTGTAGAAATGGTACAATATATATATGTTAACTTCTGCGGCACACATATATTATGCATAAAGTGACAGATTATTAGCCCTGTTATATGTGACGGTCGACATTGTATCTACATATGAAAAACACTTGCATGCCGGTAGCATGTTATTAAGGGGGAGTCTTGGGGTGGTACAACTAGTTTAACACTGTCATTTTCTTACTGAAGTACCTGTCCCAAGCCAGTGGAGCGGCCTGTCATGTGTTAAGAGTATTGATTTTGAACATTTTAACGGCATGTATTCCATACATGCAATAGGTGTTGCAGCTCCTCTCGAGTTGAAATGGTTGTTGGTGACCCGCTTTAAATGTGTTCTTGCCTTATCCATCTGATCTCCCTTGTGTAACAATCAAGACAACAATTCATGGGCCCATCACAGTGGCGCCCTTTGACCTACAAGGTTTATTGTATAGCTTTAATACTGCTCCGTGTTGTTACACCATCAATCAAGCAATCAGAATTACATTGGGATAGGATGAACAGTATTGGTTTTAGGTTTGCATACATTAATCTATATTTGTGGGTTAGCTATAATCGGAATAGGTCTAAAATCCAATGGCAAAATGTAGAAGGGGGACATTAATAACTCTAACATACAAGCACATGACCACTCACTTTCCGGGTCTGGTACAGGCACTTCATCAACATGGGTTGGGGTTAAACTAGTTTTATGGGTCCAATTTGTGATCATGACATTAACAACTGATATCGGTAAGCATTCAACTACGATGGTAGTATCTCCTGCGCATTAGGGTTCCCTTTTGAACAGAGAATTATAGCATAGTGTATTGGTAAAGGAGCTTGGAATTAACTCAGTCAACAATATTTTCCATCTATAATAATACAGAACGAACGCATGGCTAGGAATAGTTACTGAGACAAATGAAAACGTCTAGAAATTTGGAAAACTGTGCATATAATATATGCTTTTAACAGTTAATGTTAAATGTTACAGCAATGGTAAAACAATAAACAAAATCGGAATACAGCAACTCCAAGGTCGAATTAAATCAGACATCCGTTACTTGTAGGGTACGTACTCTGTATGACATGCGACATTGATAAAGTGGTTTTGCCATTGCAGTATGTTATATCTGTACAAATGTATATATGCAGATTGATACAGTCAGACGACACGTGTGTCTTGCGCGGAAGGGAATATGGCTGGTCAGATAACTATTGTAATTACCAAATGAGAAAACGTAACTTGCATTGCGTGTTTGTATATATGAATATTTACATAATGTAGGAGAGAGATACTCCCGAACTTGCATGATAAAATGTTTGTGCTTCGAGGACATAACAGTATATTGAATGTTGCTTGGATCAGTAAAATATTTTGATATTTGGGAAATCCCAGAGGGTACAGAGGTGTTTAGAAAGGTGAAATAATATCACTGAAGTTGAAATGACACTCGTGGTTTTGTGGTACGGGGAAGTGAATTACACAACTTGTTCTAAAAACAGTACGTAAATATGAATCACTCTTGTTTGGAGAATAACGTGTTCTTTGCCTGTCTCTTGTGTTGAGGGGTGCCATGTTCTTTGCCTGTTTCTTTGTTGAAGGGTGCCATGTTCTTTGCCTGTCTCTTTGTTGAGGGGTGCCATGTTCTTTGCCTGTCTCTTTGTTGAGGGGTGTCATGTTCTTTGCCTGTCTCTTTGTTGAGGGGTGCCATGTTCTTTGCCTGTCTCTTTGTTGGGGGGTGCCATGTTCTTTGCCTGTCTCTTTGTTGAGGGGTGCCATGTTCTTTGCCTGTCTCTTTGTTGAGGGGTGCCATGTTCTTTGCCTGTCTCTTTGTTGGGGGGTTTCATGTTCTTTACGCGTCTCTTGTGTTGGAGGATATCATGTTCTTTACACGTAATAACATTTGCTGCAGTTGTTCATAATGACAAACATGTGGTTGCTCCTAAATGTTTGTGTGTCCTTGTAACAGAAGTGCATGCGTCTAATTTCTTCCAAAAATCGAAGAAGGGCAGACAATACGATGGTCAAAAGAAGAAGACAAAGAACAATGATCTATAAAGCACTATGCATCAAACTAAATATTGCGTAACACGAAACCCACAAAATATAGTGGGGGTTAACTGGGAAAGCAGAATTAGATGAAAACGAATGCTTTTTAAATTAATATTGGTCAACATATTGATTATATTTATATTCATGTGATATGTGTGATGTAAAATTAGATGTTATAGCTTTATTATGCATGTGCATATATCGTATACTTATTTCAAATTGCATGCTTCCTTTACTGTTAGTATTGTCACATTTTGCACAGAGGAGAACATTTATTTTTTTTATTTATAATTGATTTATTTAACTAAGCCTGAAAGTTCAGATAAATAAAGATTTAACCGTCGATCATCGTGACGACAAAACACGTTCGATTATTATGGTCATTCACGCAAATAATGTACTATTATTAGTAATGTATTATTGGTAGTATATCATCAGTTTTTAGTGTACAATAATAATGTCAAAACGTGATGTACATTTCTATGGTTTGCATAATTTTGATTTTGCTGCTGATAATGAATTATGTCGCTGACCATTAAAAGGTGACAATCATGAACATTATAAAGTACAAACGTTGTAACGTGTAACAGTGGCGTAACATCAAATAACAACAGTGGACTCGCATCATTGAATGCCATATATAAATATAATATTAAATTAGACAAGGAAAAAACGAAAGTATCAACTAAAGTGAAAAATACATAATCATAATTCGGATATGCACATCAAAACAATTGAAACTCCAACTAATATTTGAACCAAACAGAAACACCTTGGTGCAGACCAAGTGTCCCGAACGTGTCATAATCCCCTGTTTCATGCTGACATTATTCAAAGATGGAAACTATTGCTATGAATTAATATGTAATTATGTCATGGATGGGGTTTGCTTAACATGAAAAAGTAACCTTGACGAAATGCTTGTGTTAACTTAAATAGTGTCAGTCTCCTTAATATGTTGGTTTATTTGGCACTATTGTTATAATATTGTTATCTTCTATATGTATGACCAAACATATGCAAAATGTCCTCTTTCTTATTGAATATGAGTAAAACACACTTTATTGACGGTTTATTCTTACAATATCATACTTTGTGCAGACTCACCTGAAATATACTTACTAGATCATACTAAATTCACGTAATTGTGCAATTTGTCGATTAAGATAAATAATATGACGTTCTTGGGATCAAATGCTACAATGAAGGGTTTATAATAACAAATACAAAATGTATATACATTGCGATATTAATTAACTGTATACCAATGAGTGCCTTTGCTCATGCTTTATCACCTGATTATTAACAAGAGTGATACGACGTCTACCACCAGTAGAGCAGAAACTGATTACCCTTTTGGAGAATCGAATTTCACCCCCGGTTTTTGTTGAGGTTTACGACACCCAGTCATAGGTTTTCTGTGTTGTGTTTTGGAGGTCATTGTTTGTATTAATTTACCTTTTCTGTTGACCATTGCATTGTCTGTCATACGATTTACGGTTTCTGAAAACCACATTGGGATCTTCAAACTTTTTTGTCGTTACTTTATATAGTCCCAAGTAAAGTAAAAAGGTAGGAACGTAAAGATGTACACAACTGTGTAATCCAATATATTGACAATAAATACTGTGATTTCCGTCTGCAAAAATATATACATTCCACGTACATCAAAACCTAAACTTTTATCAATAATATATATGCAAAGCAAACATATTTAGTGTAGCGAAATGTGTCCATAGCCTTTGCCAAAACTAAATAATCGTCACGCCTTTTGTGTTCTGTTTTATGTTTTTGTTTTGTGTTTTGTTTGTTTGTTTGTTTTTTTTTTCGTCCTGTGTGCCCTATGTTGCCAGTTTCTCTGGATTGCCCTTTTTGATTGTCCCTTCTGTATTATGTAACGTTTATTTCGAACAAATCGCACTTTTTCTTCCGTCTGAAAATTTGGATAATACTTGGAACGATAATTATCGATTTTATTTGACAAGTAAAACAACAGATCTGTACAGATGAAATAGACATATTAACATAGATGATCACAAAGCAAATTAAAACGTAAATACATTATTATACATATCTTAATTCAATTAAATCAACTTCTCCAAATTACCGTAATATTCGATCATTACACAAAGCCTTTTAAAATATATGTCTACAGTCTGAATTCATAAATTTGTACCAAACATCATTTTTACAAGCTCTGTATATCCCAAATACAGTATATGAAACGTCTTACTTGCAGAATGTTTTGAATTGAACAAATCCAATTCACTTGAATTCTACAGGCACTATAATTGTCATTTCTAAATCACGTTTGAATCACTCTAATTGGCGAGATTGTACGAGAACAAACGAGATTATAATCATACGGAATCCCCTTCATGGTTGACGTTTAGTTGAACTTTTTCTGATTCCGTGTCGTAATATGCTTTAGTTACCCTGCCGTCTAGTTTTTTGTCATCATAATCCTTTTGAGGAGATTTGTTAATGACGACAGACGGCTGATTGTCTACATGAGTATACTGAGTGGAGCTCCCATTGACGGCACGTTCTCTTTCTCGCTTGAAAAGGAATGGTAACACTTGTTTGAATTCTTTCTTGAAATTGTCATTCATCCAAGCATATAAAAATGGATTATAGATAGTGGAGCTCATGGCTATCACGTGTGCGGTAAAGAATAAAAGTGTGTAGAAGTACCATGACTGAAAACTTTCAATATATTCAGCTATCAACAAAACTATATTTAGAGGTAACCAACAGCAAACAAATATAGTAACCATGGCGATTAACATATTGTTTGTACGACGTTTCCTTTTTATTTCCATTTCGTCACGCTCTCTAGATTTTGATCCGCTTCCGATCTTTGAGCGGGATCTCTTTTTCAAAGCCAACGAGACCTTCATGTAACAATAAGTTATTATACTACAAGGCACAATGTACTGCAGAACAAGACTTGTTACGGTAAAAAATTGTCCTGCTTGCTGACGAGGCCACTTTTCAGCGCACATGAAAGAACCATCCCTATCGTTGGGAGCCAGTTCCATGTAAATACCTAAGGGAAGTGATATAGAAATAGATATGACCCAAATAGCCACAATCATCAATAAGCAAACGAAAACCTTCATTCTAGGTTTAAAAGGGTACACGATTACAAAATATCTATCAACAGCAATAGCCGTTGACGTTAGAGTAGATACATAAACACAAATACCTAGGGACATGGGCACTACATGACATAATGCTTCACCGAATACCCAAGACCGTAAGAAATAACCAAGTGGAGTAAACGGCACAGCTAATAAGCACATAAGAATATCTGAAACAGCCAGATTTGTTATGAATATGTTCGTAATTGTCTGCATTGTCTTGTTCCGCACGACAACATATACAACAAGAGTATTTCCACTAACACCTAACAGAAAGATGACACAATACATGACAACAAATATTCCCATCAGTAAGGGTTTATGCATGAATTGGTCTTTGTATCCTGTAGTATTGTTCAACTGGTCATCGTAAATTGTAGTTGTGCCGTTCATCGTGTTGTTTGTAGAATTTGTAAAATTTTCATTCATTATTGATTTCTTTAAATCAGGTCTTGATTGCTTTCCGGGTCCTTGAAATCTTGACACTTCTGATTTCCTTGTATTTTGTGGTCTGATATTCTGGCTCAAAATATCTGAAACGACAAACAAAATAAACGGTCTGAATATTAAAGCAGTGCTTCAAAACATAAACTAACTAGGAATAATAAAGTTTTATTTGTTAAGCTATGGTCGTGTTAAATGAAAAATAAAACTCTTCCAAAATCCAATCTACAAATCTAGGACATGTGTACATGACCACACTACACACTACCTGGAACATACTTAATATAGGTGGCAGTTAATGTGTTGTCTGTGAAACCAATGTTTCTGAGGTACGACACAGCCTGTTTTATCTACATTCAGACATTTACAACTATCCTATTATTTGTCAATTCAGATACCAATGAACTTCAGTGTTTACTTGGAATAAATACGTAAACAATAATTATGTTAGATTCTGTCATTAAAACCGACGATTCCAGTAGTTTTACTTGAGATAAACATACATGTAAATCTATCTATTTGATTTTCAATATTTAATAATTACCGCCACTAATGATATATTGTTTACCACTATGTGTATATTATTTACTGATATATCCCAACATTGTTTTGTTATTAGATTATTGTACTAAAACCAGAATTATTCCTTTATCATCATTGTTAATCAGATTTGTCCTTCATATACTGTGTAATTTGACCACATTGATCATACAACGACAATATATCAGTGTGTGACTGAATATTCAGTATATCACGGCAAAAGCTTGTATATGTTTTGTATGTATATTTTGTACTAATCAGAAGTATCATATTATTATCTCATTGAAGTTAAACCCATGTATAGTAGATATGTCGCCACATTGTAATACATTTTATTGAACTCAATTGTTGTCAGTCATTGCTCTGTTTACTTCACTTTTATTTGTCTAGTAAAAATATTACAATTTAATCTTTCAACATTAAATTTATTTATTTTAACTGAACAATATAGCGTTGTCTTCTATCAAATTTGTGCATTCCTTATAATTAAATATATTCCAAAGCTATCTGCATCTTCAGCGACCATTGTATGTCCGTACAAGAACGAAAATATTTGTTCCATGTATTTTAACAAAGGTTTCATTTGTCATTATTGAGCTATTCGACTGAAGATTGTAAAAACACAGCACCCACCCTTTGCTTTATTTTTTTTTTTTTTTATCTTTTGCTTCTTATTTTATATTTACAGATTTCTGATTATTACATGACCTTTCATTGTCAGGGATTATACAACTTGATTCTGAGAATAATGTGATGTTGCTTTCTTATTATAAACTGTCTGAAGTCAGTTGTAATGTAATAGTATTATATATAAACGTTAGAGAATAATAAAGGGGTAATCACAAATGGACAATGCAGATAAACTGACAGCATACACGACGAAGACAAAAAAAAAAAAAAAAACCAAAAAANAAAAAAAACAAAAAACCAACACAATATTATATATTTTCAAGTCATTATCAAACAAAATAACAATGACAAGCAGTATATTAGATGTGATAACATGGGCAATATATGTATTATATTGCTCAACAAGGCAGAATTGAAGTATCAACCATCTTTTAAGTGAACATCTTTTTTGGATGTATTGGAGAAACAGTTAGACAACATAATATATACTACTTAAATTCATCATTATTTCAACAGACCAACGATATAGATATTCTCTGAAGTAAATATAATATATCTTAATACGTGGACGGACAACGAACACTGATCAATTTAATGATAACTGACCTCCCCGTACTATTACTTTACTATTTGAAATTATATACACAGTTCTTATCTTAATTTTCTTATTATTTTTTGTTTGGGGGGGGGGGGTTCATTTTCAATTCCGTTGTGATAATTGTTACGGCTATGGTTTAATCTATTAATCCTTTATAAAGAACAATTAATAGTTTATAGTGTTCTTACCTACATTTAAAAAAAGGAAAACTCAGGTCCGAGTTTTGACTTCGATATAAGATGTTTACTTTCCACATCAGACCGACAAATACAAACAGAATCTGCTCAAATTTAGAGAGTAAATATATGATTCCGATACAAATAACAACCAGCATTACCACTCATCATCGTAGTTGGAAGCATGAATAAATGATATGTGTACATGTAGAATACGTCTAAAACAGAACAATATTGTCCACGTGAGAGAGAAAAAAAACTTAAAGTAAGGTTCCGGACACGCACAGGAAATTGCGACCACCACCCAAAACAGCACCCTTCTAAAAACAGGCGTTTTATTCGTTCTAATGTGTATCGGTTTTCAGGGGTCTCATTCTATCTTGATGCCTGTAAACAAGAATATGCTTCATATGCATTCATAATTTAGTTCACAGTTGATAATATAAGGATGTCATATGGTAAACGGCAAAGGACATATTAACTTCGATAGCTACGTTTTCATTAGAATCTTGATTCTATCGGAAATGGCCCGTGAAACATCAGAATTTTGTTTCTATAGCTAACGGCCAGGGAAACATTATGACTCTGATTTACTCCTATCTTAGATATCATATTTCAGTGTGGCTATTCTTTCTAAATTGATATATAGACCATTAATATTGATGAACTGATTTGTTATGAGTGGCGCTGATTGTTGATTATTTATTGTCCATAAACATTAGTCCAGTGGTAAATAAATGGCCAATAAATTTCCTTTCAACTCCGTCATATAATACACATAATATCAGACTGAATCCCATCACAGATATATCTTATTTGTCAACTGATATTTGTGTTCATGAAGCACAACATGGATAATCTTTAACAAAATTTCATATTTCAAAAAGACAATTAGAAACTGGTTTTATTAATATGTGGAATTGATTTTAAACTTCACAAATTATAATTGTTACCATGAAAACGTTATTTGAACAATTTTTCAAACACTGTCACATTTACTTTTGATATTGATCTCACGTTAAACCACCCACTCTTGAGCCACACGGCCACACGGCTAGATGCCATTTATTATGATACATGTCAAATAAATCAAAACTTTCTAATAATCAGAAAAGAAATATGATATGCAATTTTGTCCAGAATGTAGATTTGTACGGCCTCTATGGACGTTTTGATATAAACAATCATGCAAGCTGATCGTTTACCATCCCATGGTATGTCAAAAGGCAATCGTAGCCTGTTTCATGATGAATAGTGTACACGATTGTAAAACAAATAAATGACCATTATATTATTACAAATCTGTTCACATATGTCGTATGACAAACTGTCATACGTGATTCTGACTTTTTTGTCTGACAGTAATGTCAATCTTAATGTGTTTTCCAATATGAAACACCACTGAACATGTGATGCACTGATATTCTGTATCATATATTATTATTTTGTGAGGACATATGTACATTTTAGCTAAATTTATTTGTAATAGCATGGAGTAGAGCTATGATTATTGATTTAATTATGAACGCAGATCTAATGACGTAGTACACATATCTCAACAAATTTGAATTTAGACTAAACATGTCAAGCTATTCTCCCCCATTAACAATGAGTAGCAGTTTTTGTTTAGTAAACGATCTTTGTCATAAGATATTCATATCGCCACTTTTCAAGAAATGTAAAGAACAACAAATGAAAACATTTAAATAAATAATTAGAAATACTGTGGCCTTATACATACTGAATTTCATATTTGTTCTGCAGCATAAAAAAAAATGCCACACGGTCAGAATAGTTCCAATATTTAATCCGTATATTGTAGAAACGAGGGCAAAATAGATACCCTTTATACATATAAATGTCTGCTAACTATCATGGCTTGGAAGAGGCAGGTGTCAATCAAAGTTTGTAGTGTTAAACTAGTTTGATGTGTTCAAGACTTGCTTTTGCTGATATGATGCGGTCGTGCAAGAGTTCATCAAGAAAGGTTGTTAAATTGTATGTTTTCTTCATTCTTCCTAAATGTACGTTATTTAACGCTACCTAAGAAAAAAACATTTTAGTACCAAGGTAACCAATTAATATAATTAGAAGATCTTCCCATGTACAAAACATCCGGTTAACAGATGGTGGTTACATATTTTAGATATATCTTACCCACTGTTTAGGCACAGCCAGGAGATGTTATGTACCCAGTGTTCCAGTACAGTTAAGAGATATACATTGCTTCTGCTAACATTTCTTATGGATGTCTAACACATAACTTGTCTTACAGGAATTGGTACAAGTTTATCTCTGCCCAATACCGAACGAAAATAGTCAATTAACTTTTGGCATGTTCAGTACAAATAATTTCATCTAGATATCTATCAAATAGTTCTTCATCATAAAAGTTATATCTCGTTTTTAATTATTATTTATGTAACTCCCATTTTCTGTGGAATAAATATACATCAGTACTGTTTAGTGCCTAATAGAAAACTATGTAGATACAAAAAAGACATTAAATGAATTTCTACGATTTTAGTTGGATTGTAGAACTCTTCAGACGGTGTGGTATTTCTTTCCATTTTATTTCGTTGACAAAACATTGAAACAATGTGAACGGGTTTTAAATTTTGACAGAAGCTATCGTACAAACTTACCAGTAGATAACAATGGATATATGAAAGATATCAATCATATATGTACACATACAATATAGGGGTTAGAGTTTAACGCCACTTTCAACAATGTTTCATTTCAGTTCGTGGTGGTGTTTCATTGGTGGAGGAAAACGGAGAAAGTCACTGACCTTCCGCAATACAATATAAATATGAGTATGCAATAAACTAAAAATGATAAAGTGTAAATGGATTGTCAAGCGAACCGTTCCCATTGAGTGTTTAGTATGATTACCGCTTTGTATTGATAACTGTGTTTCAAAACGAAATATTTCAGCTACAAGCGTAACCACAATATTACTTGTCATGGCGATGTTTAAATCATATAACATGCTATACGTCTGGAATCTAGACCAAGTGAATAACATCACTCTTATCACGATTACATTTAATTTGAAAAAATTTAACATTTATACATTTGTAATATAACATTAAGCTTTTTATATATATGTGTTTTCGATATCAAAGATAAATTTATGTGCAGCTGACTGCATGCATGCAGTGTCTATTTATGTTTCTCATTCTGTATAATACATACGATTTTGCAAAGATAAGAAAATGGTACATGGTGATAGACGGGACATACCGACTAATGCACACGAAGTTAGGCATTACAAGAAAGTTTAAACAGTGATAGTCTACAATTTCATCAATATAAACTAAGCGAACAACCACCTATTATCTTCAAATCATTGAACGCATAACATACCACGACATTTGAATTAACTGATACCAAAATACTAATGTGTCTATGATAGGGGAGGTTACAATTTATTCAAACTCTACATACACAAGTAGAATCATCTTGTTAAGTAATGTGACCCCCGGTATAACCAGCACAGCCTGTCTAAAAGTATGTCATCAATGTCAACATGTCGGAAATATTCCAAATTTTCACCTTTGAATGAAAAGACCGCAAGGTGATCATGGTTCTGAACACCTTGAATATGATTTATTTGTGTCATGTCAACACTTCAACCTGGCCTTTGGGTATCATCAAATAATAATAAAAGTGTAAAAATAATAACAGTTATCATCTTAATATCAATAAAATATTGAAACAATATATTGTAACCATGGAAATGTGTAACACAATATACTAGGGGTTCGAGAGAAAAAAACGTAAATTGTACATTAAATATTGAATCTTTTCAGAAAATGTCTTAAATATTTCCTAAAGCAGTTTAAACCCTAGGTTTTAAGAAGTATAAAGCTGTTTTAAAACATTAAGTAGCCTTTCTATGTTTATGCTACATGACATAGTTCTTCCCCAGATGTTTAGTGGTGTTCGTGTTGTTCATTCTTTAGTTTTCTATGTTTATGTTACATGACATAGTTCTTCCCCAGATGTTTCGTGGTGTTCGTGTTGTTCATTCTTTAGTTTCTATGTTTATGTTACATGGCATAGTTCTTCCCCAGATGTTTAGTGGTGTTCGTGTTGTTCATTCTTTAGTTTCTATGTTTATGTTACATGACATAGTTCTTCCCCAGATGTTTAGTGGTGTTCGTGTTGTTCATTCTTTAGTTTTCTATGTTTATGTTACATGACATAGTTCTTCCCCATATGTTTAGTGGTGTTCGTGTTGTTCATTCTTTAGTTTTCTATGTTTATGTTGCATGACATGGTTCTTCCCCAGATGTTTAGTGGTGTTCGTGTTGTTCATTCTTTAGTTTTCTATGTTTATGTTACATGACATAGTTCTTCCCCATATATTTCGTGGTGTTCATTCTTTAGTTTTCTATGTTTATGTTACATGACATAGTTCTTCCCCATATATTTCGTGGTGTTCATTCTTTAGTTTTCTATGTTTATGTTACATGACATAGTTCTTCCCTAGATGTTTAGTGGTGTTCGTGTTGTTCATTCTTTTGTTTTCTATGTTTATGTTACATGACATAGTTCTTCCCCAGATGTTTAGTGGTGTTCGTGTTGTTCATTCTTTAGTTTTCTATGTTTATGTTACATGACATAGTTCTTCCCCAGATGTTTAGTGGTGTTCGTGTTGTTCATTCTTTAGTGTTCTATGTAGTGCTTTGTCGAACATTGTTGGTCTTTTTGTCCGTTATCTTTTGGCCATTGTGTTGTCTGTCATTCGTCGGTTCCCACTTTGATATCTTAATTTTTTTTCTGTATCATGGGTTTATATTCATGAAAATATACATAAGTAATATGTGTTTGTCTTATTTTCATTTCTACGATAGCTCTCCATTTTGTTTTACTTCAATGACAATATGGTTCGGCTGCGTTGGGAATAATTGTACAAAATAAAAAAGAGAAGTTATATTGCCTATCATAAACTCACGGATTTCTGAAGCATGAACAATTACAAGGGTTAATGATTTCATGCTGAATGTATTGACGATGCCAGGAAAGCGAAAACTAGGTTAATTTTGTTTTTTTAATTTAATTTATAAGATCGTGTGACGGTCCAGTTGCCACAGTGATATTACCAAATTGATAATATGTTGACTCATTACGATAAACCGTTGATATGGGCGCTGCAAACGAGATTTTTGCATGTATTTTACACTAAGGGCACATGATATAACGTGATTTGTCAGGGGTAATCCAATGACATAATTACAAATCAGCTGCAGGCAACACCAGGAAGAGTAGAATGCAGCTGTAGATGTGATATATTTAAGATTAATTAAACTTCCTATTAAATAATGCATCTTATCATACACACCTATTACAAGTTTAATAATTTATGTTTTTATCAAGACATGATATTGCATATATATTAAGCATATTAATACTGAAAACGTATAACATTTAATATTGTACCTTATAATTGAAAAATAAAATCTGTATACTAAACATGTTCAATGCTGCAATGGTTCGTGTGCTCCCTTGTAACAGTTTAGCGCGCTCGCTTGTAATGGTTCGTGTGCTCGATTGTAATGGTTCGTGTGCTCGATTGTAATGGTCCGTGTGCTCGACTGTAATGATTCGTGTGCTCGACTGTAACGATTCGTGTGCTCGATTGTAATGGTTCGTGTGCTTGACTGTAATGGTTCGTGTGCTCGCTTGTAATGGCTTACAGTGCTCGCCTGGTGTGAGGTAGATCATAGGCTCGATCATCAGTCGGGTCAATCCACATATTATGAAAATTGTATTTGCTCTATGTGTGTCCGAGTGGGGCGACATGTTTATCTGCGAACTGTTGTTTCAGTGAGCTAGCACTATAAAAATCTAAACTACGCGTGTTGGTCTAGAACCACAAAAAGCGGGTGTAATCATTATCTCACAAATATAACGTGTTCTCGTACTGCTATAGCTGAAAAATTGCTTACTTGGCATTAAACAATAATCACTATTTATATTTCATGGTAAAACAATCTCATGTAATTGATGATAGCAGACATAAATACAAAATATTTTTGGTTAATTGTTCCTTAAATGGACTTCAAACGACGAAATATATACAATCCTATTACGGCTAACATGGACGTCGATAGCATTAAAATAACCAAGTAAGACGCATTCCAACTTCGCCTTTCTTTTTTTAATTTGCATCAATCCTAGTCTTAGCCTCAACTAATTGGATTGGATTAAACAATCCAAATTTATAAAATCTCGTCAAAGTCACGTTGATAGAATTAATCTATCAAGAGAGATTTAGCGCGCTAGAGTAGTACCCTTCAAATTACAACTTGACAGGACAACAAAACAATAAGTTAGTCACCAATTGGCTTGTGAGTCTATACCGTGCCATATTAACTTTGTTATCGCTTCGTATTGAACGCCTTGTTCGTTCGGAACATTGTCGTACTCTACCTAATAAGTCAGGCCAATCAATAAAGACTGTTGAGAACTTGTTAACGAAGTCGTGTGTAACATTACTTCGCACTTCCTTTCTTTATTTATGATGGCGACAATAAATTTTCCAGCGAAAAAGACAATATTGACGTCATCAAAAAGATTCCATTACCTTTTCAGGATATATTTCTTCTTAAACGAGGCAGTGTTAAAAATAACATAATGTATTTCCTCTTAGAAAATTGACTAATTAAAACTTTTTATATGATATAAATAAACATGTAAAAACAATTATTTTAGCATGAAGGGAGTCTTATTTTTAGATAATAATTAAAAAGGTTTTACAATCGTGATGTTTATGGTGGGACCTATTACTTTTATATTCATACAATGTATATATAGGTTGTAATACGTGATTTTATTCGGAATATGTTTCTTTTGTTGTCTATGTGAAGTGCATCTTAAGAAATTTATTGATATGTAAATCCTAGTACATAATAATATAGTATAAGCTTCCCAACCCATTTTGACCTTTGATTTTAGTTTTGTAAGACTCTGGATTTGTTTGTTGTTATTGGGCGTTTTTTTTTTGGTTTTTTTATGTGTGTGTGTGTGTTTGTTTGTTTTTGTTTCTTGTTTTGTTTTTGTTTGTTTGTTTGTTTTTTTTTTGCTTTTTTTTTCTTTCGTCTTTGTTTTTTTATTATTTCGTTTTTTATATAGGGGGCAAGGTACATGTAGTACTATCTGTTTTTCATCATTTGTATTTCTCTTGTTACTGTATACGACATAATTGATCTTATAATACATTTACTTACAAATCCGATTGGTGTTAAAAGCTTATTTGTTCGCATAGCATATGTTAGATAATAAAATGTTTCATTATACCTCATATATTAATTACCATACATAGATCAATTTGATTGGACAGTGGGTAAAAATCAGAACACGTGATCACAGGACAAAAATCATATTCCGTGAAATAAAAATCATATTCACCCACGAATATCATATTCCGCTCGGGCGTTGCCCTCGGGGAATATGATACTCTTGGGTGTATACATTTTCATATTTCCCTCACCAGCATGTAATAAATGTATAACTGTTTATTACACATATTTCACATGGTATATTTGAGCAAATCGTCAACAACTACCATGCTTGTGGCTTTAACTACGCTCATATGTATTGTCATTGTGTTGATATAAGAATCATACATTCTGAGGTATGGGTAATGAACGGTTATTTCACTTGTGAAATATCATATGTAATTTAGATAAGTACCATCATGGGTCAGCAGTTTGACATGAAGCAAAAATGTTTTGATGTAATTCAAAGATTTCGTGATCCCTATGTCTCTGGTACATTGTAATGTGGAGACAAACATCTTATTTCATGTACAAAATACAATTACATGCAATTTATAGAAGTGACAATTTATCATGTGCATTGAACATTATGTCGTTTTGTTGTTGCGTGTGTCTTACTAACACGTGACTTGTAATAAGTCAAAATTTACTCTTTAAGGATGTATTCATGTACTAATAATTGATAGATGAAAATTTTATAATTCCAGTTTATATAAGCAAAGCACTTTAACGATTACTGGAGGATTGTCATGACTGTTCGTCAATCAGAAATAGCTGCTAACAATTAATATCTGAACGTATTCACACGAGACCTATTATATATACAGATTCGAAAAACACACAATGGCGGACTAACAAGGGATTAGTGTAAGTCATTCCATTCTTCGGAAAAATAACTGTTGCTATGACTACACATCTTTTCCGGTATACAATTATTTTTATTGTCTCCTGTAAAATGATTTTAGCTATGCTGCAGCATAATCACTAAAACTAAACAGTCGATTCAATTGTAGTTAGGAGTTTGGAAAACATATCAACATGCATTAACATGCACTATTTATTTGCAGAAATAAAGCGATTTTCTTTTTCATTTAAATGTCTTGTATGATCTAGCAGTGCATGATGATACTTTTTTGTTTTTGATTCTATGATTTTTGCTATAAGACACGGGTTAACAACGCCTGTTATTTTTGCTATTAGAAACGGGTTAACAAACGCCTGTTATTTTTGCTATAAGAAACGGGTTAACAAACGCCTGTTATTTTTGCTATAAGAAACGGGTTAACAAACGACGATTATTTTTGCTATAAGAAACGGGTTAACAAACGCCTGTTATTTTTGCTATAAGAAACTGGTTAACAAACGACGGTTATTTTTGCTATGAGAATCTGGTTAACAAACGACGGTTATTTTTCACAGTATTTGATTTATAGGTTTACCAGTAATCATGTCTAGCCCATGACATGAATTACAACAATGTCTTTTCAATGTTTTCAGTACACATTAATGGTGTAATCTATTAGATTATTAAATACATGAAGCTTTAATTTACAGACATTTTGACCTACATGACATTTGCGAAACTTCTCGTAAAAGATAATTTTCAATACTACTAAAGCACAATATAAATCTACTCGAATTAGTCTTCTATTTAATTCTGTCGAATTACAGACAGACAGACACAAATATCTTTCATAATCGTGAGTTTTCATTTCAATAAGATTATACTTGAACCGAGTAAAGTCATTCAAATTCTGCAAGACAAAGTACATCAATTCCATTTATGCTTTTTATATCAGTAGAATCTAAATTAATCCAAACACCATAGTCAAAAGACGTCTGACGTCACTAATACAATGTGCATTCAGCTGTTGTGAGAGCCATATTTCGCTTGTGACGGCATAACAATGAGTATGTTTATACTGGTACAGCTTCAGTTATAGTAGACCAGAGTGAAGACTCAATATATCAAACCTATATTAACGGTGTGTGTCTTTGTTATTCTAACTACTGGTCAGCTAATTCATTAATTGTGTTAGTTATACATTTGCATGTTGGTTTTGTGTCTTTGTTGTTCAATTTTTACATTGTACAGTTATCTTATTTTTTTGCAATATTCATGTAAATCTCTGTAACAGAGGAATAAAAGTTAACATATACTTACTGCAACGGTTATACATGTACTTAATGCTAAATTGATAAGTGGTTTGCTACAACTGAAGAGCTGTCGACCAAATAGACTATTCTGTTTTAAAATGTGGTTGGTAGAAACATGTCAGTGATAGACATTTCAACAGGAAATATACATTTTATTAGACAGCTATGAGTTTCTGCTTATATTTATTTTATTTTTCAACCAAAGTAGAAATAATGTGTATCATAATATACTAATGATATTAAAAGAAATAATAGATCTTTGTGATCATCAATAACTGGAAAAAAGATCAATCATGAAAGTTGACAATCCAATCAATGAATTGATTATTATCAATCTATCAATCAACATTCCATTGTAGTTATGTACTAGAGAATGAGAAGCGTCCTTTCACTAACGATGTACGTGACCGTATAGGCATCATAGTGAGAACTATATGTTGACCACGATTGACAAACCTTCCAGAGGATCTGGTGGAAGTCCAGTTTTTGCTGTAATGAAACTTTCGATCATTCGTTTTATAACGAAAAACGGCAAATAAAACGAGTGTAGTGGTTGGACAATTTTTAAGTACGAGTGTAGAAATATTACAGGTACGTTTTCTGACCATAACGTTCAGTAAGGGGGTGGGGGGTGAGGGTTGTTAGGCATACTATTATTCTAATTCAGGTTATTCACTACGTTGAATTTTACGCGATTTGTTGCCTCATTCATTGGACTTTGCTAATCTACAGTATATATATATATTTTTTAGTTGTTATGGCTTCTATGAAAATGGTTCAAAATATCATAAATTGAAATATTACTCTCTAAAGCACCACCGATAAAAAGTAATTATATGAAGTAATCCTTAAAGCTTTAGCTTATTGCATTATAGAAATTGTATACCTCGTATTATGTTCGAACAAAGAAAAATTGATTAAGTTTGATTGTTGCAGATATAATAATTACACCGCCAGTACTGTGTAACGGATTGTGTTGTATAGATGGTTGTTCTTTCCAGTCATTAACCCGCATTATATTACGTATATTAGAACCTTTCTAGCGATTCGAATATAGTCAGACAATTTACGAAAGCTGAAATAATGTTAAATGAACTGTAACATATACATCAATAACCAGAAGTCGCTGGCGTCGAATTTCGTTCCGTTGTATGATTCTAATATTCTGATTGCTTCAATATCCACTTTGTATATTACTTAGGACTGCAATGACCCAACAAGATTGATAAAATGGCCAGTGCTATAAAGCAACTTGTTGTTTGACCTCCGCATATTTACGACTTCTCAATGTAAACTAGAATGACGAAAAGTTCTCAGATTTAAATTGTGAAATACAAATGTATCTCTACATTCGGAAATAGGTGATAAGAAATATCCCAAAGAGATATCCAAACTTTGTTGAAAGGAAGTATGTCACTCTTGAACAGATGACTATTACATTTTGGTTCTAAATTGACTAAAATTTCCCTATTTTGTAATTCAATAGTCTTGTGTACTATTTAACTGGTAAATGTCACAGGGTCTCCTTTATAAAACCAATATTTTAAATATGACAACTTCTGTCTCGCGAATGAAAATATGTTATGTATAAAGGTAAACATTAGACTCAGCAAGCAGTTGACGAGTTGTATTTGTTGGTAACATGTGGAAAACAAAACGATAAACCATGGTCGACAAAACATAAAATAGTAAACAAACGATGGAGCAACATAAACTCCACTACAAATCAGGAAGAGTATTCTGTTCCTGCTCTACTAGTTAATTGTAATTTATAATCATAATTTATATATGATCTTGCTGTTTAAAATATAATAGACAAATGATCAACCAGGAACAAAAATCGATGCTGTCTTGAGTATCTTCTACAACATAAATAAGTATTAGATCTGAGTTCTTATCTAGATATAACCAAACACGCATGATTACCCTGTAACTAGTAGGCGATACAAGTATGTTATTGTCTAGATATAAGGTTCATTAATGAAAAACCATCTATTTTATCCTTGGTTTTCTTATTCTGATGTAGAAAGCCCTTTATATAAATAACAGTAATGGATTCCTTGTCCATGTCTCGGGAATGTCACATCCGACATTAATATTCTCCGGAAATTACTTTCAGTCTTTCTGATGAGGATGTGTGTCAAAAAACATTTCCCATGATAGGAATGAAAAATAATTTACGGTATATCCTTATATGCCAGTCTCTCAAACATTGATTATCTTGTTCGAATGATATCAAACAAGACCTTTTTATCATTTTAAAGTAGTATTTATGTTATACATAAGAATATTATGGCGATTGTAAGTGTCGTGAAAAATCACTTAGATAGTAAGACTTCGACAGCATCTAAATAAAACTAAATGTCCTCGTAAAAGATATATGCAAATTCAAATGTGAAATAACAACTGTACATGCATAAACTGACGTATGAACAAACAAACGAATAAGAAACTCATTACATCTACTCTAACAGACCCATACTAATGATGCCAGGTGATAATGTATTTCTACTTATCTGTATATGGGACGAGTTGCTCCCTGAAGGAGTGACATAAACTATATATAATTCTTACTTACTGGTCAATTGGTTGTTATTCCAGTTATTAGTAAAATTATAAACTGTTTCTACAATGTTCCAGTTTGATTTTGGAATTGTCCTAACTGTAACATTGTTCGTCTTTGTTAAGTTTGAAGTCTTTGTTAGCAAAACAACCAAAGGTCCTAAAGAGAATCTCAAAGATCAACTAAGGTCACGTATTACCTATGGAGACGAACCTTAATAAAGGCGTGCAATCTCAATAATAAATATATCCTACAAGTCATGGCAGTGCCTCTGGGACAAATAGTCCACCAGCACTTGGTATCGATCCATGAAATAACTCGAACATTATTAATTCATAAGGATCAAAATATATTTTCAATAGCATAGTTTTGACGAATTACAATAAAATAACGTAGATTTCCAAGCAAGATATCTTACTATCTGTATCAGAATAAAATCATCTCGGAAACATTGAACATTTTTTGATATATGAAACGCAAAACACATCAAAACATGCTGCTATAAAATTCAGTCAAAAATAAATAGAACAATATTTGAATGAAAACTAAACTGCTAGACTACGTGGTTCGTCGGTTTGTTTGAGAATTATAAATAGTTCAGTTACCTTGACATTGTAATTTGCTTCTGTTTCCTTCAAAATTCTGATTGTTTTAGTTGCCTTGATATTTGAATTTACTGTTTGGAATTTGTCTCATTTGACGCGATCTAGATATCGATTCCAGCTTTTTTTATAATGTTATTTCTTTTAGTTCAATCGACCTTGACACTGATTTCTGTTTCTTAGAATTCTAATTGCTTCATTTCCTGGATTTTATAATTACATTTACTTGTAGCAGTTAAAACTGTGATTCGCTTAATTGTCTGGATATATAAATGAATGTCAGTTATTTGAGAATAGATTTAAGTCACCTGACATTGATATTGGTGTTAGTTTTTATGATATATCCGGGCTTGATACGGATCACTTAATTTACCAAAAGGACACCGAACCAGATACTAATATCCCATGGCGTAATGTGAAACAATCTCTGATAAACTTTTATTAGTTTTGCTGTTTATTTATAATATTCGGGACCTTCCTCCACTGACCTTCCACAGACAGTTCAAACAGATTGTTAACTGATGTAATAATATGATAACAACGATATGATGTTCGGAATATAACTTTTAATGTAAGTTTTGATCATCTGTCAACATAGACGTTTACATTATCATAGATGTAAGTTAGACAAACACAAGCATATCAACTGATACCAACGTTTCTTTAATATTATATTTGATACCAGTTTGACCAATGTTTCCTTTTATTGTAGCGATTATAAAGACGTGACAAGAAAGAATCTTGTATTTGTTTTTGCTCAGCAATCTGCTTCCGATGCGTGGACTCTCCGACCGTACTTTTGATACTCTACACTCATACATTCGAGTGAGTACTGTTTCACATCACTAGGGTTCAACCTTTGTACATGCATTGTTTTTCTGTTGTTCAAATGTCGTGGAATAAACGTAAACGCTGAATTTGTTTGATCATTGTATATTATAAATCGAACTATGCTCGTGTAAAAAAAAAAATGAAAAGTGAAACCAGACATCGATAACTTTTCAGATCCCACCAACGAACCATGATACCCAAACATCCATACCTGGAATTCAGATATGCACACAGATGTGGCTGGGTTAAACCAGTCAATATTATGGAACCCTCCTGTTGATAACTGTTTGCCCCACAATAAAACCAATTGTAGCAAATTTAAACAGTAACATTTTCACCTCCATAACATGCAATCTCATAACAATAGCAAGTACAATACAATAGAATGGGCAGTACATGTGCGAAGCTAACATAGAAGGTCATGCAGAGTAATGTTTTGTTAAATGCTCATGGAAGCTGTTGTACGTGTATAGAATATTCAATCATTTTACACAAAAAGAGATAAGATACCCAGATAGTAACATTCAAAATGATGAAGTTATCATTACAGATATACATACGTAGAATAGGCATAAACAAATTGGTTTTATAAACATTTATCATTGTCTGATCATACCGATTTCACATACTTGATACAATGTTATACATTGATATGGTCCTGTAGTTTGACGTGGTAGACAGAATCTACACTTTTGTCAGGAATTATATTAAGAACTAACAAACATATTCCAAATATTTGATTATCGAGACATTAGTCTCGAATGGACATATAACACGAAACTTTACAAAGTATATAGCGTACGAATGATGTATGCCGTTTTATTGTGTTGAGTGTCTACTTAATCGAACATGTTAATTAGTATATTGTTAGCAATCAAGATTTTGATACTAACCAGCTGATCATTTCTCTTTAACCGCCAGTTATGTAAAGAAATTACATTGGTTAGCTGGCCTTCCTTATTGTAGTTTTATAGTTTGTCTATAAGTACACAGAGTGCACTCGGTTGTTATGTCATGTGTTAAAGTACAAGAGATAACACCACCAATATTAAAGAATGCTTCATGTTTAACGTCTGGAGTCTCCGTCACATCAAATCATACCACTTTCAGGTGTGCTTCATGTTTAACGTCTGGAGTCTCCGTCACATCAAATCATACCACTTTCAGGTGTGCTTCATGTTTAACGTCTGGAGTCTCCGTCACATCAAATCATACCACTTTCAGGTGTGCTTCGTGTTTAACGTCTGGAGTCTCGGTCACATCAAATCATACCACTATCAGGTGTGTTCAGAATTTCCTGTCTTGTAGCTTTACCAGCGTAGATATATGTGACGTGAATTAAAAGAAATGATTTATACCCATCGAAGTATTTGTTTTTGACCTCGAGCTATTTGATCATACTTATTAGTCGATATGCTTACCGACAATCCGTCGCCATGATATAGCTGAAAATGGCGTATAGCAAACATCATATCAATCAACCAATCGGTTATAGCAACGTGCATGCGTTCCATATATACATCTGAAAATTTTCATGTTATTTATTAAATATTGCTAAGGAAATACACATATTTCACTAACCCAGATGTTACTTATGCTTTATTTTACCATAACAGAATTAACATTTTGTAAGGATGACAATTGGTCGTCTAGCATTGTCGTTCGCGTCCGTATATTACTCAGCACTCGATGGAATGTTAACAAAATGCTAGCATATTCCTTCTCGTCCCTTAAACATATGCAACTCTATTCAATTTCTTTGAAATCAACTTTGATTATGAAAAGTAAAGGTCAACAATTCCATCAATACAAACAAAGCGAACAACCACCTCTCGTCTCAGTTCAGTGAACTTAAACAAGACCATAACATATGATGTTGTAATTCCAGGTCCTAAAAGTCTTTTACGGAAGACACATATGTTTGCCAAGTTATAAACATCCGCATTTCAAAGTAAATACAATCTTTGTACCTTAGTTTGGTGTATGATATTACGTAAAGATATGCTTTGTGTTTGTGTTCTGTGTACTCCAGTTTTGTTTCACATACATATACAACAATACATTTAAATTTACTTTTTATGTCTATGTTTCGTGTACAATACTCCAGTTTCACATACATATACAACAATACATTCAAATTTACTTTATGGAACAACTCATCAGATTTCAATGACACGATTCTCATTTCAAATACACAGAATTAATTTCCTACTTAATCACATTCAAGCATGAACTTCACTTTCAACTGAGAATAGTAAATGTTCCCAATAGCTTTATAAATTGAATAAAACGACATCGCTGTGAAATCCTTGGAGTAAATAGCTAATGAAAACTAGACTGAATTGGCCATTTAAGATGGTGCAACAGACTGTTTATTGTGTTGAGAAATGTCTTTACGTGATTTTATTTCAGAAAGTTGTGTCTTACTAGCGATCATGTTGATTGTTTAGTTCCTTAAAAGGACAGACAAATACATAATTAATAAAGCAGGAAAGAAGTATGATAAATGAATTTAAGTAACACTGCTAGTATTGTTGATCAATATTGTGACGATGTCAATGTTCTCATATATTGTTGCACTATTTATAGTATTATTGCAATGTAGACGCTACACTACAGTATAGAGGATGACTGGTATTATATTAAATACACATTAGAGAAAACCGAAGGGGCAATCAAGATCGGCCTATCCAGAGACATTGGCAACATTGGGTACACAAGACACACAAACAAACAAGGAAAAAGATGAGCAAAGCCCTATGGTGACCTCAGGAGCTTGCTAAGGGTAAGCAGTTCCTGGCTTTTATTAGACGCCCGTCCTGATACTCATATAGTCAAGACATGCTGGATACCACTATACGCAAACGAACACATATATCAACATTTGACGTTTGTACTACCAATTCGAAGAGCATGACGAAAAGATATAAATATGGCAATCGAATGATCATGAACTGCGTCAACGTCATCTGTGTATCATTTCAGTACGTTATATCATCACTTGTATAATTCACACCAGTGTTTTGCGATTGGGGAGACAAGAATATCCGGTCTAAAGTTTTAGCAATGTAAGTGGCTGGTAAATAGTTTTATGCATTCCGAAAGCCTCGTTCTAAGCTAGAAGAACAATATACAATTGATATCATCAACTATCTAATAAAGTACTCTAATTTCGTCTGTTAAAATCACTGTTATGTATTGGCATTGTTGCTCCTTTTTCTATATTTGAAGGAAATCAAACTCTAAAATATATCTCCAGATGTGACATAAAAATAATAGTTTCTAATTACTGTAGAATTTATAAAGTATTTTTATAAGTGTTGATTTGTTTTGTTGTTGACTATTGTCTTATCTTCGACTCATAAATTAAAATTACAATTATTACAATACAATTAGAATATCAAGATGAGAATTGGCTTGTGTGTATGCCTGTGGTGATGGAGATCAGGGTTAGAATCCTTGTGTGTATGCCTGTGGTGATGGAGATCAGGGTTAGAATCCTTGTGTGTATGCCTGTGGTGATGGAGATCAGGGTTAGAATCCTTGTGTGTATGCCTGTGGTGATGGAGATCAGGGTTAGAATCATTGTGTGTATGCCTGTGGTGATGGAGATCAGGGTTAGAATCCTTGTGTGTATGCCTGTGGTGATGGAGATCAGGGTTAGAATCCTTGTGTGTATGCCTGTGGTGATGGAGATCAGGGTTAGAATCCTTGTCGGACCAAGCTATATACTTCACCTTTGTGGTTCCTGCTGCTTCACTGCCTAGCATGCAGTATGGAGGAGGAATGAGACCAAAACTTATTAGATAGGGGGTCATGTCTACTTTAGGATTTTACTGGAGTGGTCTGTACTCTTGTCAGGTTGTTGGTGGGGGTTCCATGGCTTAACCAACAGAGCTACGTCTCCGGGTGGTGGGATAGGGTGCGACCTCTCGATGGAGATTAAATATACGAATTAGTCCACATAAAAGGCTAAATAAAAGTTAGAGAAAACCGAAGGCGCAATCAACCATCAGCAATCCAGAGACACTTGCAACATTGGGGACACAACAAAGAAAAAAAACACAACATATAAAATTAAAAAGATTAGTAATTGTTCCATTTCTCCCTCATTTCCTTTTTTTTTTTCTTTTTTTTTTTTAACTTGTTCTCGTTCTAAATATGCATGAAACATTTGCTAATTGACGTTAAGAAATCCAACATTAAATCAGTACAGTTTCCTGATCTCCTCTAGTACTTGAATATTGTATATTGTGTTTAGACTTTGTAAACTATACCAGATCATTGGTTTGATAACTATTGTTATTTAATAACAATTCTGACCGTCTCCTAAATCTGCCTTCATGGAATAAGTGGAAATATCCCTTCATTTCTCTCATCCATGACAGGTGGAAATTGGGATTTAGTTTATTGACATAGCCAATTGGTTAAAGTAATCTGACAAGGACGAATTTTCATTTGGAAGTATACAAGTCATCGAACGTTTATGAAAATAAGAAATATACTTAGGATGTCAAATATTTGACTTGTTGGTAATTGAATATATAACAATAATAGTCTGGACATTGTGAACAAACAGTGGCAAATACACGTTAAAGAGTTTGTATAGTTTAAAGGGTCCATTTATCAATAATCATGGCTATTGTCTGCTGTTTTATAATGACCAGTATTTGCAATGTAAATTTCACTTTAAACAAAAATTACAAATATAAAGGTACTAACTCTTTCATTGAACGCTGTTTCTTCTTGCGTCGACATTAGTGATATTTTATGTAAAAATATGAAAAGTATGCTAATTGTATACATTCTAATAGTCCTATAATATATGACTTCGCATTTATAAAGTCTAATTTTAACGTTTTCATGCTGATTTTTTCTTTTTTTCTTTTTTTGTTTTGAAATGCGGAGTCATATCGGAAATGTCAAAATGTACGTAGCACTTTCCGATGTCATTTCAAGTCGGAAGCAGATTCACAAGTTAACCCACTGCACACACCCCGAATCGTGTAATTTACACCCCTTAACAATAAAAATGAATAAATAATTAACTTACCTTATCTCTACAATCGTTAATCCCATTAGAATTTACAATTACTTTTCCAAGGCGAACTCATTCTCCCGCCGCCATAGTTTAAAATCAGTGTTAATTAAATTGTAAATATGTCACAAAACGAACTAAAATTGTAATTTGGGATGCTGTTCACGGTGAATGGGGATTGCTTCGCTCACCGTCAAAATTGTATTTGGTTAAATATGATGTATTTGTTGAGTAGTAACTCTTAGTTTCTGAAGTTATCGCTGAATTCTTCATTGGAACTAATCCTCGTTAATTTAACGTTCGTTTCGCTCAAAATTTTTAAAATGTTCAAAACCGCCATATTTGAATATCAACGTCTTACTGTCAAAAACACTGAGAATATTTCACTGGAATAATGATGAATGTGATGGATTATAGACTTTAAATTATCATAACTATGTAAGGTAAAGCTACTTTTATAACTTTTTACTCAGAATAGAGTCTGTTTATATTTTTTGACATGCTACGTGATTTGACCATCTTCCGATAGGACCTCGCACCATATTGACAATAAAAAAAAATTGTAAAAAAAAAAAAAAGAAGAAAAATAGCAAAAACAATAAAAATGAATATAAAACGATAATATAAAATGAAAATATCGACGTGCGAGGTTCTATGTTATAGGACTAACTTTCTAACAGAACGATAATAATTAGAAACTTACACAACAAAAATAAATGTTATGTAGTGGAGAATCTACAAGTTGAAGTGTATTCTCTCACATAATACATTTCTATCTGCAACAGTGTTTTCATTTTATATTTTTACCTTTTTAATGTTCAGAACGCTAAATAAGCCACAATAAACAAAAAATAAACAACAAAATTTTTTCGGCATCCGTGCT
>MJUT01022088.1:4359-19809 GCA_002080005.1 Gigantidas platifrons
AAAAAAAAAAAAAAAAAAAAAAAGTATCCGGACTTCCACATTAAATGTACATAGTCTAGTATTTTAACTGTATATTTTGTTGACAACTCAGTCAGCTTTTAAAAGTTTCTGTACTACATGCGTACTCCACATGGCAGAACAATCAACTTGTTGATGGTGGCCATTAAGAGGCAGAAGCAGAAGCAGAAGCAGACGTACTATATAGTCAGAAAGTATGCAAAGTTTATTGGGGTGGTTACCATGGGAAAACATAAGGTACATGTGTAGCTAATCGTGGTCAGATTAGAAATAGAATGGAAGAGCATAAATACTAAATACTAAATACTTTATTAGCACAAACTTATTTACAATGTAACAGTATGACAAGTTTGTGATGTATGGTTTTAATTCAAATCAATACAGCGGTAGTGGAACCAGTTATCACACTCTGGACAGCCAACCATGTTGCCATAAATGTTAGGTAAATCACATTTTGCGTTGCAGTCTTTCACTATGTTGATGCAACCACTAGTATTTTTGTGTAATTTTAAAGTTTTCTTTGGTTGGATTTTTGGAAATGGCTGCAGTTGCTTATTACTGAGGCACTGTAGTAAATGGTCACGCATTACACTTGTATTAAAAGTAACATTTTCCACCTATGTACTGATTGAAGCAAAATTCGGTTGCATAGGCTATTGCAAACACACCGCAGTCTATGTTGTTTGTCTGCTGTTGAACTGTCGGTAAGTTGACTGGTATCACATTCCCATTTGAGCTATAAATGCGGCTCATCTGAATTTGTGTTGAAGCAGATACGGTTTGTCGTGGGTTTTTGCTGTCTAATAGGAAAACAGTTCCACTGGTGTCTTGGATTGAAAGAACCCAGTGGTCGTGTCCGGTATGGTGGATCTGCACGGAAGGCGGTGTCTGTCGTGTCATCTGAAGTGAATATGTCCATTTTCCAGAATGTTCAAGCACTGGTGCGTAGCCTGTATATTGGAGTCCATTCACTGAGGGGAACTGTTGCTTCAGGAGCTGTTGAGCAAAGTCTATGATATTGAAGCATATTTTTTTGGTGTACCTTTTAAGTGTCAAAATACACGGTTTTCCAATAAAAATCTCGTAATAAAAGAAAAGATTTCCGGTTCGGGAAGAACAGAGTTATCTACCTTTGTGGTTCGGGTTACACATTTTACCGACCTTGAAATCGGAAAACTGCACCTTTCAACTTTTTGAATATATTTCGACCACTTATTATAATCTATGTGTTTCAAGTATATAAAAATACACAATAAATGACAAAGTTTTTGAAAAACATCGTAAAATTAAAAAAGATATCAACAATAAAAGATTTCTGGTTCGGGTTACACATTTTACCGACCTTGAAATCAGAAAACTGCACGTTTCAACTTTTTGAATATATTTCGACTACTTATTATAATCTACGTGTTTCAAGTATATAAAAATACACAATAAATGACAAAGTTTTTGAAAAACATCGTAAAATTAAAGAAGATATCAACAATAAAAGATTTCCGGTTTGGGACATTTCCGTCAATTTCCGGTTCGGGTTACACTTTTTACCGACCACCATCCAGTTCTGCCTAGCCTTTGTTTCTGCTTCTCCCCAGGTCATGCCAAGCTCTTTCAGTTCGGATCCAATAGTTCTGCGCCAGGTGGTCTTTGGTCTGCCTCTTGGTCATTTAGTTCGTGAAATATTAACCGCATCGCTGGTGTAATGGTTGCGTGCTCGCCTCGAGTGCGGTAGATCGTGGGGTTCAAGCCCCTGTTGGGTCAAACCAAAGACTATAAAATTGGTATTCATTGAAAATTAACTTGTTCTCGCCATGATATGGGTTACTTGTGTGCATTAATAAAATAAAATAAAAAAGAATATAGCTGAAAAATTGCTGAATTGGCTTTAAACAAAAATCAATCTCACTCATATTTGAACGAACCTTTAGTTTATCACTGAAGTGAATTTCAAACACTGCTTTCGAATTCAGTTTAGTTGAATATTTTAAAGTGGCCCTATGTAATACATGGATTTACGTTCGATTAACGTAAAATGAATAGAATTGCAACCATATTAATTACTAGAACGGAACAAATAGTTTATAAACAACAAATCCTTTAAGTAAGAAATGTTTTAAGAATTTGCATTTGAATTTTTGTGTTTAATGCCACTTTCAGCAATATTTCAGTTATATCATGGCGACCAGTTTTAGTGGTGGAGGAAGCAGGAGTACCCAAAGAGAACCACCGACCCTGGGCAAGCAACTGGTAAGCTTTATCACGTTCGGCTTCGAGTCGAGTGCACCCTTTTTTGCTTTAAGATACCAAAGGGGTAATCAGAAGTCGTAAATCGAAGAATAGACAATACAATGGCTAAAAGAAAAAGGACAATGATCTACAAAGCACTATACACAGAAAACTAAAGATTAAGCAACATGAACCTCACTAAAAACCGGGGGTGAACTCAGGTGCTCTGGAAGGGTTAGCAGTTTCTGCTCCAGCGGTGACATCCATCGTAACTAGAGGCTCACTAGTATAGTTAACTACCGGTAAATGCTCAGATATATGTGTAAATAATATACTGGCCTGTACATGTAATTAGAGATTCGCCTGTATTGGGAACTAGAGGTCCACCAAGCTAAAACAACTACCGGTACATGTATATTATTCAATAATCATTTATGAACAGCGTGTGTGTTTATATATCGCATTTCTCTATTAGGACATTCAGTGGTGGCTATTCTCTATTTTTGACTGATCAACAAGACAAAATATCAACTTTGTTCATGGCCCACTTGGGATTCTTTGTACATTTTCTAGTTTTGTAGAAGGAACTTAACTGTGGAGTTACTGTAGTTTAAGAGAAATAGATTTTTAAAACATTGTCCCAGGCTTAAAAGTCCCATGTTAATCTTAACCGTGTCCATGGTGTACTGGTTAGCATGTTAGTGTGCTCGCTTCTAGTGCGGTAGATCTTTGTTTAGAGCCTCGATCGAGTCAAACCAATGACTATAAAATTGGTAAGTGTTGCTTCTCCGGTAAGTACGCAGCATTAAGGAGAAAGAGCAAAGACTGATTGGGTCGGAATCAGAATAATGTCTCCGAGTGGGGTGACATTGTCTACCCATGGACTGTTGTTTCAGTGAGCTAGCACTATAAAAATCCAACTAAGAATGTTGGTCTAGTACAAAGTGGATCTCATCATCATCTTAATGAAAATTAACTTGTTCTCGCCATGATATAGCTGAAAAATTGCTGCATTGGCATTAAACAACAATCACTCAATCACTCCATGGTAATTTTTTGTTCTGTGGTGGTGGTCATCTAATTACTTCTAGATATATAAAAATGTAAACTTTGAAATTGACCATTCAATGATCATTCATGCACAATTTAGATTCAATCGTTAGTTGGTTTATTTTTTTCATTTAAGTCAGCTGAAAGAAAAATTTCACAGAAAACTCTGGAAGATATTGAACTACTCCTTTATAATGCATCTGCAGTTTACATTTCAACTCATTTTGACTCAAATTAATGCAGGAATAAGCAAGTTTTCTATTTTTAGGAACAGTGGCAATCTTGAATGGAGGGTAGGGCTGTCACATCCATTGTAAGTATGTTTAGAATGTTCCGAGGAGTAGATTTAAAATATAATCCTTTATCAAAATATACCCAATTTTTATAATCTGTATAAATCAGCATTTTTAGATCTCACACAGTGACTAGTAAACAGCCAATAGAAAATAGGGAGCAAGTTGCAGAGGTCTAACTTTAACTAGATATAAACTACAACAGATTGTGATTTGTTTGGATGTTGACTTGAAGCTAGACCAATCATAAATATGATTTCAATCATGCTAAAATGTAAACAAGTGGAAGAGGGTACAACAATCGGCACAATATGCCCCTGTAATTCAATTGTGAAACTTTTAAGATAACAAAAGTTTCCATTGAAAAAACATGTGTCAAGCTCGTGCTGTATAGAATATCATTTAAGATGTGTTCAAAATTTTGGACATGGTCGCATATTTCATTGATATGTGAAAATAATTTTGTTATACTTTATCTTCGTTTTCGTATTAAAACAAAGGTAAAATGAGTTTACTTATTATGTATCAAATAATGTTATTTATAATATATGTAATTTGATGTAAATACTGGAAAAGACGTTTCTAAGTTGAAAAACTTGTGTCTTTTCCATTTGTTGTTATAAACAATAAAATGTGTTTAAACTTATTGAAAATATTGTAAAACAAAAAGTAGATATCAAATTTAGTGCGCTTCTGGAATAACCTTCACGAGGCACGCTCAAAATGGAAAGCCAAATAATTAAAAGCTTTGGGAGAAATAAAACCAAAGGGCCTATGCAGGATATAGCCCAAATCGGCTAGTCACCTACATTGTATGCCTGAGGGAGGATAACTTTAGTTTTATTAATAATTACATTATAGACAACCATTGATTTACTTTTCAAATTATTTTCCTATCCCAATGGTCCAATTTTGGTTTAAAAGTTGAAATATATAATAAACACATATACCATTCCATATCATGTTTATTAATAAAACTCAAGTTGTCTTATGAATTGTGACAGCAATGACAACTTACAGTGTCTGACTGTCTGTAAAACATAAAGGCATGCTGTAATCAGCAATGACAACTTACAATGTCTGTAAAACATAAAGGCATGCTGTAATCAGCAATGACAACTTACAATATGTCTGTAAAACATAAAGGCATGCTGTAATCAGCAATGACAACTTACAATATGTCTGTAAATCATAAAGGCATGCTGTAATCAGCAATGACAACTTAGTGTCTGCATGTCTGTAAAACATAAAGGCATGCTGTAATCAGCAATGGCAACTTACAATATGTCTGTAAAACATAAAGGCATGCTGTAATCAGCAATGACAACTTACAATATGTCTGTAAAACATAAAGGCATGCTGTAATCAGCAATGACAACTTACAATATGTCTGTAAAACATAAAGGCATGTTGTAATCAGCAATGACAACTTACAATATGTCTGTAAAACATAAAGAATTATAACAAATTAATTACACAACAAAATGATCAAAATAACCTGTACACAAACACTTCTGAAGACAAGAGTATGAAAAAGTAACATACATTACAAGCTGTACTCATTTTCAAATATGAGGAGTAAATACCCATACACTTGAAAATTATCTTAAAATCTATAAATACTTTAATCTGATTCAGATACCATTTAGGAAAGAAATGCATGGCAAAAATTCAGGCAAAAAAAGGAATTGTCATAATTATTCATGCCTAGCTTTAATTTGAATAATGGCATGTCATAACTCAAATAAAGTCTAGCCATAAACAATTATGATAGTGATCATCGAATCTAGCCATAATTATTCAAGGTCTCCCATAATTCGAATTATGGCTAGCTATTATTCAAATTAAAGTTATGTGTAAATATTTTTTCTATTCTGTAAAGCTGTCTTGGTTATAAAAAGTTTATACACAACTGACCACAAAAACTAGTTATTAGTCCTTGTTAGTACAGGGAAACTTGTCTTAAATGAACCCACTAGAGATTAACCTGTGTTCGGTTTATACAGGTTAAATTAACAAAGATTCCCTACACTGGACCTTTATTAAGTTTGGTTTATGCACGGTTCCGGTTTATTCAAGGTTCAGATTTCACTGAGATAGTTCTTACTCGAACTTAAAATCAGTTTGATATTTTGACCAAAGGTAAAATGCCACTTTAAGAGAATTATTACAGTCACTGAAAGTGAAGTTACAATATGTAAATTGTAAATCTTATAAGTAAAACCCTATCTCTTTGATTTAGTGGAGTCTAGCCTAAAACTTGTGGCAAGACAAGCACACTAACCATTACACCACCAATGCAGTATATCTTTCTCAATCTTATGACTGGTATTGATGTGTATTACCCGTAAATACATACTAGAGACTCATATGAACATGTATAGCTCACCTGGTTATTCCAATCTGTGCCAAAAACATTTTGAAAAACTCGTACAAATGGCATTTTAAAGGAATTTATTCTATTTCATTAAGCAAATTTTATGCAATTTTTCACAAGCCTGAACCAACTTTTACTTGACTGGGGCTTAGGACTGGTGATTTTTGGAGAAGACTGTTATTTAGTGTGGGTTCATCAAGTTTGCAGTCCCTAGGTGATGACTTTTATTAATATTCCCATATACAGTCCCGTAAATAATATTCTGTGGAGATGGTAGTTCAAATTCTTGTTCTTGAGGATGAAATATTAAATGTTGTATTTTATTTCCCCCTTTTAGGTCCCTTCTTACTAGCTCCTCCCCACAGATCAATTTCACATTTATATGCCTAATTCTTCTCTCCCCTGGTGTCATCAATGCCAAGTTTGATTACATCTGTATTAGCTGTTTTGCAGGACATGACCATGACAGCCCCCATTATGAATATAGCTAAAATATTATTTAATTGACATTTAACAACAACCATTCAATCAATTAAACTATGAAAGAATTCACAAGATATTCTCAGGTGTACAGACGATGGACACCAAATGATAGCAGAACTCACTTGACTTCTGACCAAAATGACTTAAAATGTTAAAAGATTTCTAATACCTCCATGCAGTAGTCCCTCTCTTAAAATGCCACCCCTTCTGAAATGAAAAAGTGGTCTTATCAGAGGGTGTGCTCTCTTGAGGGGGGAGGCAATTTCTTAATATCAGAAATCAGGCCTGATAAGAGGGATGGCCTTTGGTAGGAGGCACCTTATAAGAGGGGGACTACTGTCTGTTGCAGAATAAATACATTTTTGACAAAACTTATTTTTCACAACTATTAATCTTCTTCCCATTCAGGGTTTAGCACAACTTTCCAACCATCTTCAACATCTTCATCTTCAGGATAATAATGATATTCTAAAACATTTTCCTTATTGGACTCTCCTAAAATTCCTGTTTTGAGTTTAGAGTCACCTAAATTGTTATTCCATTCTGGATTCTTCACAATTTTCCAACCGTTTTCAGACATATCTTTCGTAAAAGGTTCATGTTTTGTCTCATCATTAATTGAGCATTGCAAGGTCCCAGCAGTATTATAGTTATCATTATATATTTCATGGGGGTCTCCTGATCTGTCGTCTTTTTCATGTTCATCTACACGTTGGTTGCTAGGCGATTCAAAGTCAATTTCTTTTTTGATAAAAACAGTGTTATTAGTTTCACTATGTGATATTTTATTTCCTTGACACGCCCCTCGCCACTCTAAACACTCATTAATACATGTGTCATCGTCTATTTCTTGCTTTATTTTCATTGTATCCAACGTTCCTCGGAAATCTTCTGTTGTAGTCCTATCTTTTTTGGAGACTGGCATTGAACAGTACGTGTTTCTGTGTGTCTGTACTGGAGGCCGCATTTGGGGATCTAATACTGATTGTCTTACTGATTCTACTAGTTGTTTCACTTTTGTCTGTAGTGTTATTTCTCTTATTTCACTCTGCGAAAAAAAGGTCTGGTATGAATATTTTGTTGAAATTTTTTTTCTCTCTCAAAATGTCAAGTCGCCCAAAATAAAAAGGCTCCGGAGAACCTGCTGTAATTTACCAGATACTGTATACAGATATGTTATAATTAACACACCATTTGCTTGACAGTATTACTACGTAGTGGCCATGTTGAAAAGTGTGCTGCAGTCCAAGGACAACACTTTGAAATGTCATTTTTTATAGTCCCATGACCATAGACAATTATTGATGTGTACAGTCACAACTTTAAAATTTCCCATGGTTTAGTTGAAAGCATTATTGTCTACCCAGACAACCCCTATTTTGTTTCAACAGGTGTAACAATAGCATTTCTACCCTCTAGTTGACAACATATCTGTTCTATAACCGCTAATGTACATACATTTTTGTGTGTATTCAAAGGTGCCATCGTCGCTGTGATCGTACGGTAGTTGGTGAGTTCCAATCTCGATCAGGGTGAGGTGTACAACATTATGTGATAAAGCTTTTCAGTGACCTACGACAGATCGGTGGTTTTCTCCGGGTCCTCCGGTTTCCTCCATCAATGAAACTGACCGCCACGATATAACTGAAATATTGTTGAAAGTGGCATTAAACACCATCAATCAAACAAACAAAATCAACTGTCAAGTGTACTGAAATTAGCAGAAACAAGCATAGTTCTAATCTGTTTTATTGTCCTCTTTCACATCCCGTAATACTTCACATTCAAATTATACTGTTACAATTTATTACCGTTCACAAACATAAATTTGTATTGTGCAACATATGTATCGTAATTATTTATGTATAATGTGCTAGATTTTACATAGATTCTTTATTTTGCAGTAGGGGTGAGCATTATAAACAAGAACACTCTTATTTTCAGACGGGGAATCACATGTCCACCATTTTTACTATTGTCAACATTGCGAAAAATTTTTATTTCTCTGAACTTTGTCCGTTTAGTTTAATAAAATGATTACAGCCATCTTAACCCGAATAATCCAGTCGTTATATTACGCTTCCGCTGGTCGCTATATTAACGCCTGAATGCATTCATCGATTTTTTCCGTCAACCGGAAGTACTCCAAAGCTATGAACTATGGGTACGAAATCAATCAAAATAAGGCGCGTAAAATAGGAGGAGCTTATCGCAAATATCCCATATCCTGTTGGTAATACAACGAATGTGTCATTTCCCTCTACGATTGATTTAATTGCAGATAACTGTTTTCCTTTGAAATGAAAACCATATTTTGCTTCTATTGACGATAACGCTGTGTTGATCTCCATTTTTTCACCAAGGTTGTTTACAACGGAAGACGCATCGGCGCATTCTCAAAACAGAGAAGAAATTTGATTGGTCCCCTCTAAATCAGAGGGGATGACAGATATTTATCATTGGCTGCCTTCAAGCCCACTGGAGGCTATTGGCCGATATAGGGCGCTGAATTATTCGAGTTACAGCCATCTAAGGATGTCGAAATTAATAATTGTCAATCTAAGTAAACGTTTTCCGTTTTTCATTACGATTACCATATAAAAACGATGTTCAGTTCGTCTTTACCTCCAGTTGTTTGTAGGAGGGCTCATGTTATGTATTTGTTTTGTTTTCTTCGTCTTGTGTGCCCTATGTTGCCAGTTTCTCTGGATTGTCCAAGGCTGATCGTTTCTTTGGTATTCTCTAACGTTTACCCCCTTAGACTAAAGTGTTCAGGAAAACACCCCCCCCCCCAGGAATTACTTTGCCATAATAATTCTGAAATATGGATGAAGAAGGGTTTGAAGATACCTATTAGGGGTAATCAATCTGTATATCGAAGAAGAACAGATAACACAATGGCCAAAGAAAAAGTACAAAACAAAAGGTCAAACAATGATTAACAAAACATACACATAAAACTAAAGATGGACTAACATATACCCCACTAAAAACTAGGGGTGTTCTAAAAATAACAGCTAATCAATACCTGGATTTCTGTTAATAATCTTCTTTCCAAAAAGAATTTCATTTTAAAAATATGATTTCTCAAGTTCTCCTTATGATAGTTTAACTGGGTCATCTGTACTTTCCATTTCTTGTATATAGACTCATTTTCACGATCTAAGGTCTTTTTTCCTTTTGGTGGATCTGAAATCAAAGTATAACAGACAACAATTACATATGTAGAAGGATGAGATTATTATACACCAATTCCAAGCCTCCCGGTCATAAAAGATTTGAGTACAAAAAACATCCAATCAGAACACCATATCCAATAATATTTCAGTTATATTGTGGGGGTCAGTTATATTAATGGAGGAAACCAGAGTATTCTGTGAAAAACACCGACTTGTCGCAAGTCACTGAGAAACTTTATCACATAACATTGTATCAAGTACACCTCGCCATGAACGGGGTTCAAACTCACAACTTTAGTGGTGATATGCACTGATTGCACAGGTAGTTGTAAATCCAACTACCATACGATCACAACCAAACGGCCCCATGTCACATTAGAAACAGGATAATATGTTTACTAGTATATCACGTTTGTTGCCAAAGGTGAGATATAAGAAATCTAAAAGAAAACAAAACTATTAAATCTTATTAACAATTCAAAATTTTGAGAGTTGGTCCCATTTAGACCCCCTTTTCATGAAAGAGAATATAAAACCTGTTGACATAGTAAATAAAATTTCAAAAGGAACATCAACACACACAGAAAATTGTTGTTTGACACCAACTCAGCAATTTTTCAGCTATATAATGGCGAGAACAAGATAATTTTCAATGATGACGTCCGTTTTGTACAAGACCAACATGCTTAGCTGGATTTTTTTAGTGCAAGAGCACTGAAACAACAGTAAGCGAATAAAAATGTTACCCCACCCAGACACATTATCCTCATTCTGAGCCAACCAGTTTTTGCTCTTTTTCCTTAATGCTGCGTTCTTAGCGAAGAAGCCACAAATACCAATTTTACTGTCTTTGGTTTAACCTGATCAAGACGAGTATGCTAACCATTACACAACCGATGCGTAATTTCATTCGTAACCTTTACATAATGCCAAGTATCCTTGTGTTAATGTAACCTTTACATAATGCCAAGTATCCTTGTGTTAACAATTTAGAAATATCAGTTAACAAGAACAAACAAAAAACCCATTGTGTATTCAGATAAAAGACGACAACCACAATGGATCCATAATGATATATATAGATTCTACTTCAGTTGCCCATGGGTTACGATATTTCTCCACTCAAGAGAGCTAAATTTAAAATTTTAACCACAAGCCGTCAGGCGAGTGGTTAAAATTTTTAATTTAACTCTCAAGAGTGGAGAAATATCGTAACCCACATGGGTAACTGAAGGAGAATTTGTTTCTCCCATTATTTAACACGAATTTTATCTCAAAATTTGAAATTAATGCGGGGAAAGGCACGAGACATTTTAAGCTTCTAGAGGATTACAGATTTTCCACCACTGGTTCAGCGGGGTTAAAACGCCGTAATAATGGAAGAAATCATAATACCCTGCACATTGGCAAAGTTCTGATTTCAAGTTTGCATGGTGGACAAATGTAAACAAAATTGTATTCTCCTGAGGGAACTATTTTTCTATACCTCACCCGACAAAACTATAGGAAAACTGTTCGAGAGAGAGAAGACAGTAATATGTTTAGTACATAACATCTCATTCTGGACATAAAAGAAAATAACAGACTACAGCGCCATCTATTTTAATGGAGGTAAATATTGTCAAAAATATATAAAAATAATGCAGGAAAATACATTCCACAGGTATAGTGCCCGCAGGAAATTGTTTCAAACTGGTATAGATACCCGTTGTCAAGATTAAGCATACACTGTTCAAATATAGTAAACACTAATCATCCAATCAAAATATAGCATTTTTATATGCTATGTACTAAATACCAATAGGACAGTAGATTTCTTCATAAAAATATCACAGTATAATTATAAAACACTACTTTTATCTATATATACAGCTCTTAAAACATTCAAGTAAAATTTAAAAGCACTTTGCAAAGATGCCGATATAAACAGTGGTGCAGTGTGGGAAACCATTTTTTTCAAACACTCGTCAAAATGGTGAGTGGACTGAAACAAGTACTCACCATGTTTGGCGAGTGACATTTTTTTTAAACCCCCCAACAAATACCAAATAAACAATACTATAATGTTCAACAATTTATTTTGTAGATTTTGACAAGTCATTAACTTGATCAAGAAGGATCAACACTCTCTTTAAGAGCTGCGTTGATCTCTACTTCCTCAATTTCGTTGTCTTCGTCTTCATCAATTGGCTCTACTGATTTTGAATGCACGGTATAAAACATGTATGTCAAACCCGGTTCCGACACATATTTAACTTTATGTTTTCGCGTAGGTTTTCGCTACGAATTCGTTTGAAATATTTCAAAACCAAATTATTCTATTTGCATTAAAAGTCATCACATCTATTTGTAATGAAACAATATTTCATTTAATCGTGAAATCGACATTGGCAAAATTATGCGGGATCGGGATTGTATACTTAATTTTTCTGTTGACAGAAATGAAGTGTTATGGCGGAATGTTTTCTTATCGAGTACAATGATTAATAAAATGTTGGATAAATGACACAGTTAACAGAAAATTTAACTGTTTGGGAGCTATGATATTTTAAAACTGTAAACCAGTTATCGTGGCGAGCGTTTTCAAGTTCCTACTCGCCAGACCGGCAAGAATTTCTGGCAAGTATAAAGTGGATCTTACTTGCCAACCGAAATTTCCACTCGTATTTGGCAAGTTGGCGAGCGGTAGTTTCCCATACTGTGGTGTTGTACTGTGTTATGTGTGTGGGCTGCAATTTATTGGAGGTATTTCTATACAATGACTGAGCTAGGCATTTCAAGTCCATTGACCGTCACGGCCAAACGACATGTTTTAACTTTCGAACTTAAAATATCAAAGATAGACTTTCATCTGTTAGACAGATTAATTAATAGCATATTTCTATTATATTTTGTATTAGTACAACTTATGATTTCTGTGTATTAGGGTCACATGTGCATCTCTAGTCGAGCGGCACATTGATGGTAAACTTACAAATATATTAAGAATGTGGTATATTGGTATACATATGGCACAAATAAATGACAAATATTAGAAAACATGATATTTTTGCAAATTCAATGGATGGGGCTAAGGTGGCTCATGCAGGATCCTTTCCTCAAGTACCTGAGACTTCAGAGTCATAAAACAGAAAACCTTTTACAATTCTTTGGCTTTGTTCTATCTTTCCTCTAATACGACATTTTCTAATAGGTCTCGTCCCAACTGTTTTCCTGTTATTCATTCCTGTAAAAGAAGGTTTTTATAGGTGAAATTAAACTTAAGGTGGTACCATACGCTTCAGGTAAAATTTAATCTGCTCGTTTATTTATTTTTTTTTTTTTTTTGGCAGTTTGTTTGAATATATCCACTGTAATAAATATTAAAATTTTAACAAATGTCAACCAACAGACTCAGAGCTATAAATTCACTAGCCACATCACAGCTTTTCTCTGTGTGGTTTTGATCACCGAGATGCTTGAAATCTGCATACAAACATCATATTATCAAAACGTTCAACGATTTTAAAGAGTTATCTCCCAGTAGTGTAAGGTACCACCTTAAAGATATTTGTAGTAAATATGCTAGTATCTTCTTATTTAACAAAACAAATCAGTACTAACTTGTCTTTATTCTTACCCTAACCCTACGTTAAAAGGGTAGGATTATGGTTTTGGTGTTTAATGCCACTTTCAACAATATTTCAGTTATATCGTGGTGGTCAGTTTTATTGTTGGAGGAAACCGGAGTAACAAGAAAAACTACAGACCTGTCACAAGTTACTGACAAACTTTATCACATAATGTTGTATCGACTACACTTCGCCTGTGTGGGATTCAAACTTCAGTGGTGATAGGCACTGATTGCACATGTAGTTGTAAATCTAACTACCAAATGATCACGACGGTCCCCATTTATTTACGCTAACAATAAGACATGTATTATGACAGCGCCTTACCATAATACAACCATAATTTTTTGCAGTCTCATAAAAACTCACAGTTGAAGCAGTGTTAAAATTAAATGCCCTATCATTCAAAATATGTTCACAAGAGTATACACCTTAGACACAGGGAAATGTTTTATCAATTCCCAGCTGCATAATAAAAAAAACTCTGATAATTTGATTTTTGAAAAATCTGCATTATAATCTAAAATAAACCATGTAAAGTGAAATCTGTCTAAACTGAACCTTCATGGGACCTGTTTTTGTGCTTGGAATAGACAGGTTAAATGATTGATCTTTTAGTTTTGGTGTTTTAATGCCACTTTCAGCAATATTTCAGCTATATCATGGTGACCAGTTTTAGTGGTGGAGGAAGCCGGAGTACCTGGAGAGAACCACAGACACTGGGCAAGCAACTTGTAAACTTTATTACTTGAGACTGCGAGTCGAGTGCACCCTTTTTTGTAATTTACAAAGCTGGGCGCGAACCCACGCCGTATTGGTGATAGGCTTGTATGAGCTGTTAGATCCAACGACCTAACTCATTGAGCCACCCGGGCCCTCTAGACAGGTTAAATTAACAAAGATTTCCTACATTGGCACTTAATTCACAGTTTGGTTTAAACAGCGTACAGGATTCCCTTTTATTCAGAGTTCAGTCTAGACAGGTTTCCAGTTTATTCAGGGTTCGGTTTAGACAGGTTTCTGGTTTATTAGGTGTTTGGTTTAGACAGGTTTTCACTGTATATTACAATAATTTGTACTTCATGAAAAAAATCAAAACGAAAGTAAAAAACTAACAGTTTGCTATAGTATCACTTTCTATTGGGAATTTAGGACTGTATACAATGTACATTAGATTATTTTGTTAATGTTACAAGTTAATCAAATATACATATATTTATCTGTATATACATATTTTAAAACTATGTATTAAGGTATATAATATATAGTAAAGAAAGCAAAAAACTCGATCATTTAATATAATTATTCATTTTTGTTTAATTTCACCCACAAAGGACGGAAATATTTAACGATATTAATTGGACATATTTTTTTATTTCATTTTTATACCTTGCCAGAATTTAAGCTCTATTCATGCATTTGTCCTCCACACAAATGGGTTAAAAGTTGATGCAGATTATATACCCGAACTAGGTTTTTCCTCTCGAGATTTTAGTAGTAAATATCATAACCTCTATTAAACGACTCCCTGTCTGATGCGACCTTTTTTCAGAACTCCCTTCAATGGTCGCAATAGACCGGTTTTACTGTGCTTCACAAAAGAGGGAATTTGGAAGAGTTTTTGTCAGATTCATTTTTTGTTTCATTATTTTATTACTTTACAAAACAGGAAATTTGGAAGTTACTTAATAAAAGTCTCAGTTCTACTTTGGATTGTTGTTTCCTTTTTTATAGACAACAATCTTTATTTTTTGTAGAAACCAAAATGAAGCAAATGAACCATAGATTATCACATTAAAGAGAAAATTAATTGATTCAGACCCCACCTGACACTCCTAGAAAAAGACATAATAGTGGTCACAAAGTGGGCTTTGATAATAATTGGAAGTTAAATCGACCATGGCTTGAGTGTGTTGAAAATAGTATGAAGTGTTGCTTGTGTACCAGACACAATATGAACAAGAAATGTGTGCATCACAAAATACGCCCGTCTATATAAATTATCAAACGGTATAATGGTAATGAACCCAAAATAAATAGGGTTCTTCCCCTTCCACAGGGGAATCATGTGGCCAAGTTTGGTAAGGATCCAATATACAGAACTAAAGTTATCGTGCGGAAACGACCCTGTTATCAAAAATTATTTTCATAGTAACGGTGACCTTGACCTTTGACCTAATGACCCCAAAATAAATAGGGTTCTTCCCCTTCCACAG
>MJUT01022088.1:20062-39822 GCA_002080005.1 Gigantidas platifrons
GGTGACCTTGACCTTTGACCTAATGACCCCAAAATAAATAGGGTTCTTCCCCTTCCACATGGGAATCATGTGGCCAAGTTTGGTAAAGATCCAATATACAGAACTAAAGTTATCATGCAGAAACCTGTGTGGACGCCCGCCCGCCATACCCAATCACATAATACGGCCTGTCTCGAGACGGGCGTATAAAAATGTATGGGCTACAACAGGATGTGTGTCACTTAGACTACATAAAATTAAAGAGCACGAATCAAGTACTGACCATATTAACTATAGCTATAGAAGCTCTGCGCATTAAAGTGCCCTTTTTCAGCCAACGTTTATGCATAAAAGTGTCCTTTTGAAATCCTAGCTAGAACACTGTATATATTAACTTATTAAGATCCAAAATAATTTTTTTAAATTGCAAATGATAATCAAATATGCAATAAGTGTCTATCATCTCTAAAGTTGTGAGTTCGAATCTCGATCAGGGCAAGGCGTACAACATTATGTGATAAAGTTTGTCAATGACTTGCGACAGGTCTGTGGTTTTCTCCAGGTACTTCTTTTTCCTTCACCAATAAAACTAAACTGGCACGATATAACTTAAATATTATTGTCATGTTGATATTAAACGCCATAACCAGAGCTTCCAACCCCGAAAAAGAAAAAAATAGTAAGCCAGGGGTCTGGGGGCCACTGGAAATTTTTCGCGAACGGGCATGCCTTCGAAGAAATTTGAGACATACTTTAGCTGATATTTAATTAACTTAGTTTCATCTTTCTAGTGTATACATATTTTTCACTTTCTGAAGGTTTTTGGGACATGTAGGTGTTAAAATAAAGTACTGTATTTACCACTACTATAACAACAAGATGTTGCACGTTATGTCGTGCTAAGAATACCCCCACTCATTCATTTGTAAGTCGCACGGTAAACAGGAAGTAGATGTGCGGTAAACCTGGAAAGGGGAGACATGGTACAAGTCACCATGCCAAAGCCATATATCAAATATAAAATCATTTCTTCCAGTAGAAGCTGAGATAACTGTTACGAAAGTTTTCATTACGGCAAACATGAAAAACTCTTAAGTCGCACTGTAAACAGGAAGTAGATGTGCGGTAAATCTGGAAAGGGGAGACATGGTACAAGTCACCATGACAAAGCCATATATCAAATATAAAATCATTTCTTCCAGTAGAAGCTGAGATAACTGTTACGAAAGTTTTCATTACGGCAAACATGAAAAACTCTAAATCGCACTGTAAACAGGAAGTAGATGTGCGGTAAACCTGGAAAGGGGAGACACGGTACAAGTCACCATGCCAAAGCCATATATCAAATATAAAATCATTTCTCCCAGTAGAAGCCAAGATATCTGTTACGAAAGTGTGAACGGACGGACGGACAAGGTGATTGCAATATAGCCCCCTCTCTAGGAGTGGGGGTATAATTTTTACCTGATCTGTTAATGACACATGTGTGGCACTTTTTCAAGAAGTCTTCAGTAAACTGTTGCTGATAACAAGGTTTACCACTAGAAGTTATGCTATTTTTTTTTAGTTTGTGTTTATTTGTACTTAAATGTTTCTTAATGTCATTTTCTCCCCCATGGGAGATGTTGAAGTCGGATGAGCAAATCGTACATCTGGCATAAAAAACGTCTTTCTCAGATTTCTCAATACATGAATACTTAGCACTGTAATCAGATTTGAATTTCTGACTCGACTGAGTCTTTAATTTCTTTGGAGAATAGTCATTTCCATCTCCGATTCGCTTTCGTTTTTCTCCAGACGCTCCAGACATTTTGTTTTATTTAAAACACCTACAATAACAACAACAACTTTTATTTTGTCAATAACGACACCCCAAAGGAGCAGAACAATTACAATGAGAATTAAAATATATAATTGATTACTACAAGAACGAGATCGAAACATGAGGTCCTCTTTCATTTAAGAAATAATTACCAGTAGCCATATATTTATATTGTTTTTACCATGGGTTGGCACTTTATGCCGAATATTTTACCACTAGCATTAGGAAAGGGTAAAATGAATGCATAAAGTGACAACCTGTGGTAAAAACCATATAAATATATGGCTACCGGTAATTATTTCAATTCTTCTAATAGGACAATTACGGAAAATTTTCAAATTGAAGCAGCCTAGGTCATCCAGTGTTTTTGGCTGTTCTGTTAATTAAACCGACTGAAATGTTACAATAATATTTCGTTTTTTCCAAAGAATTTTGAAATGACAACCGGAAAGGTGTTTCAATACCGATGGTAAATAAGTTTTTAAGTTTCTAAATGTTGTCATTCAATTCATGAACACTAATTCAAAAGAAAGAGGAAATTCCACTTTGACGAGGCGGCGTACACGAAGCCCATACGTTTTAAACTGGAAGTTTTCATATGACGTTATATTGTTTATGTTCCAAAGTCGTCAACGACATTTCGCGAAAATTTTATTTGTGTGATTGTTAGACCCAGGCATATATCAAGAATACATTTTCATGTTCAGCATTGCATTAGTATGGAGATAAAAATATAAATACTATACTCTAATCTCCTCATTTTAAACACTCGTGTTTATTTATTTTGTGTATTGCATCATTGGGCATCTATTACAAGGGAGTGTCATGGAACAGCCGCTTTATAAACACTAGCCACGCCTATCTATGACATAATCGGTCATAGATAAATATTATTGTTACCACGGGTTTGAACTCAAAGCGTTTGAAAGACGTCATATTAGAATACGAAATATGTTACCGACAAACGCTGTAAAGACCGTGATTCGGTCACGATGTCAAAAAAAATCTGGAATTTCAAATTCTTTCTGTTGAAAAATCAGAAATCGTAAGGTTTTCTTAGGAAATCATACGGCGTAATTTAATGGCAAAAATCGGAAGCCTTCCACACAAATTGTAAGGGCTGGCAGCTCTGCATAACCCTAATAAAAACCGCTAAATTACAAAAAAAATATATTACTTGTTCTTGTTCTACATAAAATATCTGTGTCTGACACTTCTGATCTTAAGTTCTGGATATACACTAGCTACATCATTAGTGCCACTGTAGCAGAAGATGGATATTCTCCTAAATTTTCTGCAGAAGAAGGCAATAATTTAACAAATACTTACAAGAATAAGGGAGTCAACATATCAGAGATAATAATTTAGAATTAACTAGGTCTAAATAACAAAATTTCTGAAAATTTCAAATTGAGAAAACTTCAAACTTTAAATCAGGGAGGATACATGTACATTTGTACATACAATTGTTTAAAAAAAAAAAAGATTTTGACATGAATCATACACCACCTTTTCTTTTTTTATTGAATGAAAAATTCCAACTATATGCAATATCATGGATACAATCTGCAATGTACCATGCCTAGGCTAATGTAATATAGAAAATACATCACATGTAAAAAAGCATCTAAGAGTCGCTTCAGCTTACACTCATTTAGGAGACCTCCGTGACAGTGATCCCATGGCAGTTGGATTTATAGCTATATATGCGATCAGTGTCTATCACCACTGAAGCTGCAAGTTCAAATCCCGTTCAGGCGAGGTGTACTCAATACAACATTATGTGTTTGTCAGTGACTTTCGACATGTCATGGTTTTTTTTCAGGCATTCCAGCTCCGGTTTCTCACCCAACCGCCACTATATAACTAAAATATACAAAAGTAGCATTAAACACCATAATCCTAAGCCATCCTACATTCATTATTGAATGGTTCTCTAGAAATTGAAGTGATACAAACGGAAAGATGGAAAATATGAATTTGATGTAATTTTTGCATATGATATAATTATCATATGACAGATTAGTACTTTTACTTGTATGAACTGGACGCCTAAGAGCCACGACAAAGAAATGTGAGAGCTATTGAGGAGATATAATTTGATCTCTTCTTGTTCTCAGAGTCACTGTTATTTCAGTACGTTCAACAGGATGGTACCTAATCCGATAGCTGATTTGTTCTAAGAGTTTGATGACACAAAAGGTGTAATCAGAATCCGTAAAATTCGAAGAAGAACAAAAAACCCAATGGCCAAAAGAAAAAAAAATACAACAGGACAAACAACGATCTACAACACATTATGCATATAAAACTAAAGTCATGATTGAGTAACATGAACCATAATCTCGTTGAGATTAGGCTTCTGAATGAAACCATTTAAAGAAGCCAATTTGCATGGCTCCAATTTCACGGTCGGATTTGTAATATTTAATTTAGACGAATCCACACAGAGTTATTCCCCCTTTTAAATTATTAATGTTCACATGTCACGATTTGCGACACCAAATATATCTCATATATCTGCAGAAGATCTAAACCACGTATATGAACCAGCAGAAGATTCATTTTTATTGCTGGATGCTTTAGAAAAGGATTATGACTTCATTCAAACTATTGGGTAAATTTTCAAGTTCAAAGATACAACATAATACCACAAAACTAGAAAGAAAAGAAACAACTGTAAACCATCTTGTATATATTTTATTGAATAAAGTTAGTATATAATTTAATTATACAATATCCATTGTATTGGATATTGTATAATTAAATTATGCACTTGTATTTTATACAACAAATGAGAAACAATACAGAAAACAACACAGCAGAAATGTATTATTATTACTATTAGTTCTAATAATAAAACCCTTAATGCTCACTTACTCCAAGGACATTAATAAGATATAGATACATCCTTGTTTACTTGCAAGGGTTTTAACGGGATGCCATTACACGTAATGGAGCAGCCACCGAGATTTTTTGCGCTCGCTTATAAAGTTTCTGACGCCTGCATTTATTAATAATAAGACATAACCTTTCCTGTTGTCCACTATAACAAGATTTTATCACCTACCAGTATTTTAGAATGTAATTCTCACAAAATAAAAATCCATGTTTACTTTCTCTCTGAACATTTTGAATTTTGTCATTTGTGGTCTCTTCCGGTCAGAGCCTCACTTTGGTATTTTCCTTATTTGGATGTTGATACCATATTTGGGGATTTGAGGCGTGAATGTTTACATTAGCCGTAGTAAACTCGTAGTAAGAAATACCATATTTAGAAAAACTCAGCCTTCCGTAGTTTCCGATTATGTCACATGATACACATTATGGTGAACGATCAATAAATTTGAACAAGGTTGTTGCTACTGTACCTTTGAAAAGCATGTACATTTCTCAGCCAAACCGATTTAACAAGGACTGGTATCTTCAGTAATAATTGTAATGAAATGTTTGAAGCGTAAATAGTGAGTTTTTATGTTTCAACTGCAATTTATTTTTTGCTCCATTGTGATGAATGGGACTGCTTTGTAGCTCCGCCGAGACACAAGTTTGTCACAGGAGCTACATTATTGCAGCTATATTACTATCAGCAAAGTCAATACAAAATTGTATATTGCAGAATATACAATAAGTGTATGTGAATGGTAGTCTGTGTTGACAATTAGTACCAAAATCAGAAAAGAGGGAATATTAATTTATTCAACCTGAAACTACTGGGAGTAATGTCACAAGTCAACTTTCACTCAATCATCTCAATGCATCTTTTTATACAATTAGACACACAAAATTTGCAAGCAAAGTGGCAAAGGAGGTTTGCATTTATATACAAATCAAATAAATACAAATAAAATATGTAAATTTTTTATGTTTTAGCCATTTTAAATTTTGATTCAAAAAGTTGCCCCCATCTCAACTACCATGCATATATTAAGAAAACTCTGCCCAGTCACTGTGAGGAGAGCATGTGTACAAGCAATTATTCAGTATCTACTGTAATTAATCATTGGCTTCTCTAATGAAATTTTGATTGTCATATGCTGAAAAAGGATTATCGATTGATAGGTTCGGAAAATATACCTTGTAATAGGCTACTGTAAAGAGTTGTTGTTTATTAGGAGCCACTACAAGAGGTTTTAACAAGCTAGGTGCATGGCAATACAAGGAGTCGTCCCCCTCTTATAAGGACACCCCTTTTACAATGAAAAAGTGGCCTTAATATAACAGGGGAGTCCTATCATGACATGGACAATTTAGTAGTTTTTGCTATCTCAGTGCATATGACATCTGGCCTAATAAACAGGATACAGGCACTAGACGTTGTGTCAAATCATTATGAATATAACATCAGCAATGGGGGGCCCGGGTGGCTCAATGAGTTAGGTCGCTGGATCTAACAACTCATACAAGCCTATCACCAATATGGCATGGGTTCACGCCCGGCTTTGTAAATTACAAAAAAGGGTGCACTCGACTCGCAANCGCAAGGGAGAGACTATGTACAGTTAAAAACAAGGTCAGTGGTGTTAGAATCTGACTGCCTGGATTTCCTTATTGAAGGATTCCAGGTCCAAGGCTGCTGCTGTGGCCTCTGGTAGTTGGTTCCATAACCGGATTGTGGATGGAAAGAAGGACTCTTTGTGTATATTTGTTCTGCTATGAATATAACATCAGCAATGGGCAGAAAATAGTGTCCAATATATATAGATGTTGTGTCAATATGAAAATAACATCAGCAATGGGCAGAAAATAGTGTCCAATATATATAAACGTTTTGTCAATATGAATATAGCATCAGCAATGGACAGAAAATAGTGTCCAATATAGTTATTAATATATAATTGGACACTATTTTCTGCCCATTGCTTATGCTATATTCATATTGACACAACGTCTAGTGCCTGTGAAACAGGATAACCGTTGATGGGAGGGGCCTTATAAGACAGGGACCACTACATTTGTCCAACATGGGCAAAAAAAAGATGTCTTGCTGAGGTAATTATGTATTTTGTTATTCTGCACAACATTAACCATCATCTCCCTATACCCGTCGTACCATTCACACTAAATCTATACCGCAGGTAAGAAATCAATAAGGTTCTTTACAATGAAATATTTTAATAATAAACTGAAAAATTCTGTCTCCAAAACTATTTTGATCGTCCATATTTAGACATTTATTTTTTATGTTCTGTTGGTTAGAAATTAGCAAAAAATGAAAATAGATCTTCAAAACGGTTTTCAAGACAGAATAATTTTATCTAATTATTTAGGACTCTGGAAGGGCTGGATACATGTATTTTCATCATTGTGTTTTATATATGCATGTATTAAAATCACATGTATGATACAGATTTTGTTCCTTTCAGCCCAAAAGTGTGTATGGAAGTTGGTAGTGGTTCAGGAGTATGTATTACATTCTTAGCCAGGATGATTGGACCTTCTGCAATTTATTGGTAAATTATGCCAAGCTTATCTTTTATTCAGTCAAATTGATTGATTGTCACCACTGAGCGTCCGTCGTCCTTCCGTCCGTCCGTCTGTCCGTCCGTTAACTTTTCACATTTTAATCAACTCCTCTGAAGCCACTGGGCCAATTTGAACCATACTTTGGGGGAATGGTCCTTGGATGGCCCCCTTCCAAAACTGTGTCCGGTGATCCCGACTTCCAACCAAGATGGCCGCCAAACTAAAAATAGAAAAAAGGGGGGATGAAATTTTAATTGTCCATTGCTGCTTTAGTATAAGTAAAAATGAGCTCAAATTTTAACTGCAGCTACATGGCAAGGAATAGTTGAACATATATTCCGGGTTTTTCTGTGAAATGTTAACGTTTCTTTCAGCCAATTTATACAGATTATGCAAATTATGCATATTTTGATAAAAGATCACATTTAATTCTTCTCCTCTGAAACCACTGAACCAAATTAAACCAAACCTGGCAGGGATGGTCCCTGGGTGGGTCCCTTTCAAAATTGTGTCCGACAGCCCCGCCCTCCATTCAAGATGGCTGCTGTTACTAAAAATAGAAATTTCTTCAATTGTCCATTGCTGCTTTAGTATAAGTCAAAATGAGCTCAAATTTTAGCTGCAGTTACATGGCAAGGAGTAGTTTAACATATATTCCGGGTTTTTCTGTGACCGGAGTTGCCAAGTTTTATTGACTGATGTTGTTATTATACCCAGGTGAGCTATACAGGCTCCTGGGAGCCTCTAGTTTGTAATTTACAAAGCCGGGCGCGAACCCACGCCGTATTGGCGATAGGCTTATATGAGTTGTTAGATCCAGCGACCTAACTCATTGAGTCACCCAGGCCCCCAGTCAAATTGAAATTAGAATTTTGTTGTATCTTTTTTTTAAATAATTTCATCTGAGGATACACTAACATCTAATTTCTACATTCTGTTTGAGGTCATGTCATGTAACCTTTCATTTATATTTAACCATCCAGTCATATGCATGGTGGTTTTCAACTATCTGTGCAATCGGTGGCTATCACCACTAAAGTTGTGATATCGAATTTCACTCATGGCAGGATGTGCTCGATACAACATTATATGTGATAAAGTTGGTGAGCGACATGCTGCAGGTCGGTGGTTTTCTCCGCATACTCCGGTTTCCTTCACCAATAAAACTGACCACCACGATATAACTGAAATAGTGTTGAAAGTGGTATTAACCACCATAAACCAAACACATCAACTATTCAGTCAAAATCAAATTATAATTTTGTTGTACCTCTTTTTTATAATTCCATTTCGGGATACACTAACATATGACAAAATTTTGTTTGAGGTGATGTCAGGGAAACTTTCATTTATATTTAAAGGTATAATGTCGTTGATTTTGGTGATTTTTTTAATAATTTTTACAAGGAGTACATTAAAAACATTAAATTACACTTATTATCGAGTAATTACAAAGTAAAAAGTCCATCCACTCTGTTTTATTTTCATGAAAAGCATCTCAAACATAAATTTCTGTCTGTACGACAAAAATGTCTTCCGATGGAAACCCTGCATGCAGTCATACAAAAATTTTGAATTTTAGCTGATTCTGCTACAAAAGAAACAGGAAAGAAGTTTTGGCGAATTATGATAAAACAAAAATTAATATAGGCCACCAACATGACCGTTTGATGGAATTGAAGGAAGAGTTGAGAGTTCAAACTCATGCTGAAGTGTAAACATCACTGCCATTATGCATATGCATGTAGTTCGGAAATTGGGACATGCATAGTTAATGATGCTGGGAGACAAGCTGCACACGAAAAACAACGAAAATACACGTTTTATGCTCATGTTTTGAAGGTTAATATTAACTTTCAACACAAAAAAAACACTTACAAAAATATTACCACTGACTCAACGACATTATCCCTGTAAGCATCCATTCATATGCAAAACAGTTAAGTATATTGACCAATTAGGCAGCTCTTGGCGTATACATATACTCAGTTTTGATAAATACATGTAGGTTTATCATAGATTCGTTGGTCGAATATATGAACCCTGACATAACCCCAAAATGCGAAATTGTCAGATGTTAGTATATTGCCAGAAATTATTTTTTTTAAAGGATACAACAAACTTCATATTTTAATTAGATTGGTCTGTTATCGGGCTTAAAGAGGTGAAGCTAATCAGGTCTCAAATTTCTCTTTGTTCAGTGATGAGTACAAAATAAAATTGATATTCTGCAAAAATGGATGATATTATGTGTATCATTCTATCTTTATTACTGCAAAAAAGGCTTTGAAATATGAAGATAGATTAATCATTGTAATCTTACCATTAATTTATAAGATTTGATTACATGTATATCTATCTTTCAATTACTTTAGGGGCTGTCATGGTTGTGATCGTACAGTAGGTAGTTAGATTTACGACGACCTATGCAATCAGTGCCTATCACCACTAATGGGAGTTCTAATCCCGCTCACGCCGAGGTGTACTCTATATAACATTATGTGATAAAAGTTATTGTTTGTCACTGACTTGCGGCAGGTCAGTAGTTTTCTCCAAGTAATATGGTTTCTTCCACCAATAAAACTGACGGCCACGATATAACTAAAATACTGTTGAAAGTGAGTTGAACACCATACTCTAACCACTAACCCTCTCTCAATTACTTTACATCAACAATATCATAGTTATAGTGTAGGAGTCAGTTTGATAGTTAAAGAGTATCAGACATACATGTGGACACAAACCATAGATTTTAAGGTTATATTGTCTTTGTCTATTAACCTGCGACTAATTGGAGTATGATTTACTTGTTTCTCATGAATAATGCATTAGCAAAATTAGCCAATCATTGCATGTCAAAGTAAAATCTACTCTTGAGATTTGAATATGCATGTTGTATAACTACACAAAAGAGTGCAAATTATGTTCTAGAAAAAAAAAATATATCTCTTCACAGGTCTAGTGACATTAATCCAGAAGCTGCCAGTTTGACGAAGAAAACTGCTGTCCATAATGATGTACAGATAGAGCCTGTCATTACAGATCTGGTAATCTATATACATAAAGCTTGTTGTTTCAAAATCAAACTATCAAGGTGCTGAAACTTTATTAATTAACTTTGAGCAGTTATGTTACTTATGGTATAAGAAAAGTTTGAAGATGCCAAACAGGTAATTAGAAGCCGTAAGCGAAAAAAGGACAGACAATACAATGGACAAAAGAAAGAGGGCAAAAGAACAAACAATGATCTACAAAGCACTACACAGAAAACTAAAGATCAAGCAACACGAACCTCACTAAAAACCAGGGGTGAACGCAAGTGGTGCGAAAGGTTATGCAGTTCCTGCTACTAATAGATAATATTTGTACTTTGTGTTTTTCAAAGGAAACAATCGATTCAAGTTAAACATGAAATAGTTGTGACTGCAGTCTTAAAATGCAAGGTTTGTTATTAAAATTTTTATATTGCTACCTAACCCCATTTTTTTCGTACGTGGAAATTTGTTGTATCAGTTTGTAAGAGAATGACTTAGAAACATGTAGAAAAAAATTAAATGACATGAAAAATGCAAAAAAATAAATGTTTCCAACGAGAAATTTTTGTCAATTTTTAAAAAAATCCAGATTTTTCATGTGAAAAAAAATAATGATGTGATTTTTTATTTGATTAAAAGAAAAGTTGTTGGCTCAAGGGAAAGACATATCATTTTAAAGGTCAAATGGTCGGTCCAGGTAATGCCAGACTTTCAGTAGATGATTTGTAATAGAAGTTTATGTTGATTCATCTTTTGTTTAATGTTATGTGAGCAGTTTTAAGCTATTTTCATGACAAGATTCAAGTTTACAAGAAATAATTTGTGTACATAATATGTGGCACTGGTTTTGAACCTATTGACATATGTTTTGTAGGCAATGGTAAAAAGAAAAAAGGGAGATAACTACTAACTCATTTATGTCCCATCCTAAGGGAATGTTGTATATCTTATTTGTCTAACACATCCAATGGAAGTCCATTTTCAGAGGGAAACAGAGGATCTGCACAAAGAACTAGATACTATTTATTACTTGGGTTCACTCAGAGTTGAAATGAAATGAAAGTTAAAGAAAAGGATGGGTGTCAATAAATTAATTTTAATGGATATATTCACCTTCCCAATTATATTCTGATATTATACATCTTTTGTTTACTTTCTGTACAGCCAGTCCAGGTATCAACAACATGCATACTCTTTTCTACTAAAATCTGTATAAAATACCAAGAAACAGCTTTCAATTTGTATTTTGCATGAATGTATTTTATTTGGTCAAAGGGAGATAATTCAGTTATTTTTTTTTATTCCAGGTTGATGTATTTTTACCAAGATTAAAACATTTTGTTGATGTTTTATTGTTCAATCCTCCATATGTAGTTACTCCCCCTGAAGAGGTATGTGAAAAAAAAATTGTTCTCATTAATAGATAATTAGCTACGATTTTGACAAAAAAAATTATGTTTTGGGAATTGGTAAATAGCCTTAAAATGATGAAATAAAGGTAAATATTTCACATTAAACAGCTTATCGTACCACTTTTCGCCTTTTTAGAACGAAAATTACCATCGATTTATTATTTCCTTGCAAGCAAATAATTTGACCTCGCTTTCTCCGTATGCAAAGTTCTGACCTTACTAGTGACAGGTAAAAACGAATAATTTGTATTTTGTCGCATATTAACTGCAAACTTTTATGGTTCTTTGTTCGTAATTAACGCCGACTAAAAGCAGTTTATTTCACTATCTATACTTACCTGCATCAACTTTTTGCAATGTTCTCGGGTCGTCTTCAGCATTTGGCTGAATTCAAATTTAAATTTCCCGCCTCAACAACCCATCGGTTACCTCCCTTAAAATACAAGCCTCGATTTCAGTTTTTGTTCGGGCAGCCATGCTATGTCTTCAGCATAAATGGTCCTGATATTATACAATTTTTTGGGAGTATATTAATTGCTTTTTGGTTGAGAATACGTTTTTTTTTATAAAGCAGAAACCTTTATTTAACCTTTTTATTGTTTATTTTATTTGGATTACGTATATATTACGCGATGTCAGCGGATTTCAAACTTTGTATAAAGTGTGATAAATTGATTAATATTTTGGACGATCACGATGATTGTTATCGTCATCGAGTTTGTAACAGTGAATTTCCATGTGAGATTTGTAAATCTTGGACATTGGAAAAACGTCAGTCGGTCGAACGTATGATTGACAAAGCTCGCTTGGCGGCTACGAAAAAACAATCGAGATCGACCGATGTTGAGACTTGCCCTTCAACTTTAAGTCCTCTTACGGGGGCGCGACAAGTCGTTGCTTCAAGCCTTCTTACGAGGGCAGACAATCAAAACAATCAAAGTCTTCTTGCGGGGACAGTAAACACCCAAGTCCTATTAGGGGGACAGTAGCCACCCACAGTCCTCTTACGGGGACAGGAGTCGTACAAAGTTCTTTGGCGGCGACAGGGACCTTCCTAAGTAACTCCCCTGTAGGTAGGGGCAGTGTATATGATAGTCACGCATCTAATATCGATCTTAATGCTCAGGCACGAACTGAAATGTTGTCTAATCCATTTATGTGGATGTTTAATTTGCCGAATCAACAAGACTTTTGGAAAGATTTTATAGACAAGAGAGTTCAGGAGGCCCTTAATCCTACACTCTTGAGGTCTGCAGCAACGTCTGCTGCCACCTTTATATCAAATACTTCAACCTCTGTTTCCACTAGTGTGTCATGCACTACAAACACGACTATGTCAACCTTCTCAAATGTCAGACGTAGGTTTGACAAGTTCTCCAATAATGATTATGAGGATGTCTCGGAAGACGAGTCCGAGTTTTCAGTTTTGGCTCATAGCCAGTCATTAGCGTCAAAGAGTGATAATGGGGATAATGAAAATCCAGACCAGAATTCAGTGGCTGGTACTTGTTCAGCCAAGTTTTGATTGATCAGGCAGATATTAACAATAATTTTGGCTATACGAACCTTATGTGTAAAGTTGCAACAGAACTTGGTATCACGGTTGATAGTGAAAAATCACAGGAGGTCCAGTACCAATCTGTCTCGGATCACTTGTCAGGTGAGAAGAAGAATAACTCCTCGCCAAGATGTAGGCTTCCCTTAGATGGGGTTGTCTTGAATGCTTTACATTCAGTCGATAAGGAATTTGTGAATAAAGGTACTCTACGTACTTTCAAAGCCTCAGATGATGAGAAATTCCAGATCAGTAGTGATCATTTTAATCAATTCTGTACCCCTCCTCATTTAGATGAAAATGCAGAGGAAGGTTTGACAAGTTGCAATGTACAACAGGGTCAGAGTAAAAATTTTGGATCTAAAATATCACATTTTCATTTTAAGAACAGGGATTTGTTTGTACAAAACATAGAATTAAAAAAGATTGATTCTCAGTCTAGGCTTTTGTTGCGCCAAATATCACATGGTGTCTTGCTAACTTCGTATATTGCCAAGGTTAATAATGGTGATGATAGACTTGATGCATTAAAGGCATTGCTTCAAGTTTTCAAAGCAATGTCTGATGTTACTGCTCGTATTGCAGTTAATTCTGTGAAATGTAGACGAGTCTTGCATATTAAGGAGATGTCCTTTAAGAATAAGTCTACAGAAAACAAACTGAAACAATTATCTACTCTTGGTCCTAATTTATTTGCCGGGAAATTTTTTGATTTGCTTCATGACAGTGCTGAAAACATCCGTGATGCAAAGGAGACTCAGCATCTAAGAAAAATAAAAGTAGTTGATAAACAAGAGTCTAAGCACTCAAACTTGCATGTAGGGGCTAAACGCAAGGTTGTGGATGGTGATTACTCAGTTGACTCTGCAAAAAAATTAAAGTCCTCTGGTCCACATCAAAAACACAAATCAAACAACCAGTACAGAAGTGGTCAAAGTTCAGTTTCTGACTCCTTTCAAAAAAAGGGACCACGACAGCTGGGGTTTCGTCCCCAGAAGTGAAAAGATTGATAAGTTATGTACAGTTAGCCCAGGATCAGACCCAGGTAGGGTGTCATATACAGAATTTTGTGGACAAATGGAAGCAGGTAACTTCCGATCCCTGGGTGTTGAAAATAGTAGAGGAAGGGTTGCGTCTAAAATTTATAAGCAAGCCTCCAAAGTCTGGAGTGCGGATAACAAATTTGTTAAATATTGTACATATGTCAAATATTTTAGAAGAGGTAAAAAAATTATTAGGAAAAGGTGCTATAGAATTAGTACCACCAGGCCAGGAAGGCCAGGGTTTTTACAGCACCTTTTTCATTGTTCCAAAAAAAGACGTTGGTCTCCGTCCAATATTAAACTTGAAACCTCTCAATGTATACATGGAAAAATCTCATTTCAAGATGGAAACGCTAAGATCAATCATTCAAGCCCTCCATGTGGGGGAGTGGGGGTCCACCATAGATCTGCGAGATGCCTACCTACAAATTCCCATGTTTCCACCTCACAAGAAGTATCTGAGGTTTTGTGTACAGGGAGTTCATTACCAATTTCGAGCCATGCCCTTCGGCATCACGGTTGCACCAAGGGTTTTTACCAAACTAATGGCTGCAGTAGGTGGTCATCTACGAATTCAACAAATTCACATTTTTATGTATCTCGACGATTGGCTAGTCAAAAATCCGATTCGAGAATTGTTACTTCATCAATTAAATCAAACAATACAACTTCTGGTAGATCTAGGATTGATAATCAATTTAGACAAATGCCATTTAGTTCCTTCACAGATAATTACCTATCTGGGTGCAGTTTTCAACCTGAACAAAGGGTTAGTTCTCCCCTCAGAGAACAGGTTTTTGGCAATCAATCAAGCAATTGCAGATATTATCTACATCCGCCAATGCCCAGCTTCCCTTTTCTTACGACTGTTGGGACTAATGGCTTCGTGCATAGACACAGTTCCATATGGCCGTTTACATATGCGCCCTATCCAAATATACCTTCTCTATTTCTGGCGCCCACATATAGATGGACTACAGTTCAAAATTCCAGTTTTCCCCATACTAGCAACACATTTAATGTGGTGGCAACAAGAGAGGAATATTTTCAGAGGGGTACCCCTGCAGGGATATCCACACAACAAAGTTCTGTGGACAGATGCATCCAAGTGGGGTTGGGGTGCACACTTGGGCACTTGTCAGGTGGCAGGTCAGTGGCCGAAGGAATTTATCAATCATCATATCAATTGGCTAGAGATGAGAGCTGTATGGAATGCTTTGATAGAATTTCAGGAGGAGATTCAGGGAGAGAATCTGCTTATCAGATGCGACAATGCCACAGTAGTGGCATATATAAACAAGCAGGGGGGAACCAAATCGATACCGCTTTGTCTTCTTTTATGGGACATGATGCAATGGTGTTTAAAACACAGCATTCATATCCATGCAGCTCATATTCCAGGGAAGAAGAATTGTCTGGCAGACAAGTTGTCCCGGGGTCAGAAACTTGTGCGTTTGACAGAATGGACACTCAAACCATCAATAGTTCAACATATTTCTCAAATAATGGGAACCCCAAACATAGATCTCTTTGCCACTCGTGCCAACTCTCAGCTTCCAGTGTTTTGCAGTCCTTATCCAGATCCCCTAGCATGGACATGCGATGCACTGTCTGTGAGTTGGGAGGGGATATTCACATATGCATTTCCTCCCCCCATACTCATTCCCAAAGTATTAATGTCAGACAAGAGAATTGCTTAATTCTTCTAGTAGCACCTTTAGCTCCACATCAGTCTTGGTTTCCTCAGCTTCTAGAGTTAATAGTGGATGTTCCTCTAAAACTACCAGAATTACACGACCTGTTGTCTCAGAACAGAGGTCTGTCATTACATCCAAATCCCAGATGTCTAAATCTTGCAGTGTGGAAAATATCTGCAGATCAAAATCTTTAAAGCAATTTTCTTCAAAAGCTTCCAAATATATGGAACAATCTATCAGATCCTCGACACGGAGATTGTATTCCGTTAGATGGGAAATATTTAGTAGCTGGTGTGCTGAAAGGCAAATCAGTCCCACTTCAGCTTCTGTAGGTAATGTGGCTGACTTTTTGGTTTATTTACATTCAGTTAAAAAGTGTAAAGTGGCTACTATTATAGGTTATAGATCAGCAATCAGTTCAAAACATAAAGGTTAGGGTGGTCATTCAGTTAGCACTAATGGAGACCTTTCAAAATTAATCAAAGGTATTTTTAATTCAAATCCAACTTTGAAACCACTTCTCCCTAACTGGGATTTACCTTCGGTACTTTGGAGGTTATGTGATCCACCTTTTGAACCTATTTTATCTTGTGATATAAAATTTTTAACATGGAAAACAGTATTTTTAATTGCATTAGCAACAGCATCCAGGATTAGTGAGTTGCACACATTATCTGTGAAGGATGGAAATTTGAGATATGAGAGACATGGCATTAGACTTTTGCCTAATTTACAATTTCTTAGTAAGACACAGCGTTTAAATAACCCATGGATTCCAATTTTCATTCCGTCTTTTCATAATTATGCTACAGAGGCTAGAGATTTGTTACTTTGTCCGTATAGGGCATTGAATATGTATATAAAACGAACTGAATCTCAAAGGGAACAGATTGATTCAGATTGTTTGTTTATTACATACCAAAAAGGAGTTTGTAAACCAGCTTCGAAAAATTCAGTGGCAAGATGGATCGTTTCCTTAATTAAGTGGGTGTATGATGACACCAGCAAACATTTAAGTACAGTGCGTGCTCATGATACAAGGAAACTTGCTACTTCTTGGGCCTTGTTTAATGGAGCGTCCATAACTGAAATTATCAGAGCTGCTCATTGGGCATCTGAAAGTACTTTCACTTCATTCTACATGAAGGATGTACCTACCAAAGATTCAAGATTTGCTAGATCGGCTATATTAGAGACAGCCAAGAGGAAGTTTTAGGAGGTGGGTAAATGTTATTTTTAATTAGGCCTTCCCTCCACCCTTGAATTCTACAAATTCGAGGAATTATGTATTGCAAAAAGTTGATGCAGGTAAGTATAGATAGTGAAATAAACTGTGCGTTTTTTAAGTAAAACGCCTGTTTATGAAGTATCTATACTTACCTGCATCACCCGCCCTCCTCCCCATAAGGCCTTTTGGTCCATAAGTTGCCCTCACAACTGAAATCGAGGCTTGTATTTTAAGGGAGGTAAACGATGGGTTGTTGAGGCGGGAAATTTAAATTTGAATTCAGGCAAATGCTGAAGACGACCCGAGAACATTGCAAAAAGTTGATGCAGGTAAGTATAGATACTTCATAAACAGGCGTTTTACTTAAAAAACGCACAGACTCACAGAAAATAAGAAATAAGTGCATTGTTGTACTGATTTAATGATGATTCTGCAAACTCCGTAAACAATGCCGATAATTAATAAGATGGCATCCATTTCTTGATCGATCTCATTTGAAACATGAGCAGTTGCACCTATTTTCCCCGGTGTGCGTACATTTCATAACATTTATAAGTTACAGAAACATGTTTTATTAAGGCATCAATCATATCTGATAGTTTTTATGGGTAACAAAAATTTACAATTTTGGCAGATAATGCCCCTTTAAAAATTTAATATTTTACTTGCTCATAACATGCATTTTTTTGTCATTTTAAAAAAGAACAAACATTGACCTTGATTGTATGGTAGTTCGATATAAATATATGTAATCAGTGCCTAATACCCCTTATGTTGTGAGTTTGTTTTCTTGCCCCACCTTTTTTTCTTCTTCAACTTTCCCCACCCCACCCCTACCAGAAGTGAACTTTTTAATGGTTGAGATCCCCACCCCTAAATCATATATATTTATGATCAGGGTGACTAGGCAAATTAAATGCCTTATAGCTCAGGTCCCAGGGGGTCTTACCCCACCCCTACCTGAAGTGAACTTTTTAATAGTTGAGATCCCCACCCCTAAGCCATATATATTTATGATCAGGGTGACTAGGCAAAATAAATACCTTATAGCTCAGGCCCTGGGGGTCATACCGCATTCCCTACCTGAGGTGAACTTTTTAATGGTTGAGATCCCCTCCCCAAATCATATATATTTATGATCGGGGTGAATAGATAAATTAATTGCCCCAAGAGTTGAGGCCCGAGGTCACCCCCATCCCCTACCGGAAGTTTTTTTATAGCCGAGTATAAAACAAGACCAAATGATTTTGACTTGCAACTCGTTTCAGTTAGTAATGTCCGAAGGGACAAATTAAAAAAAATGTTAATGTAGAGGCCTGTGGGAAGCACCTATAGGCTATGGAATGTTATGTATTAAGTTTCTTCAGAGCAGAATGCAAGGTGAGCGACACAGGCTCAGCTCAGTGCTTAGCCTCTATTTGTTTAATGCTAAATGAAAATTTTTCAGCTATAGCATGGCCAGAATAAGTTACATTCAATTACATTCATTATTGGATCTTTATAGTGCTAGCTGACTGAAACAACAGTCCACGGGTAGACATGTTGCTCCACTCAGACTTATTATTTAGAGCCAATCAGCTATCACCGTGTCCAATGCCACATTCGGGGACGAAGATGAACATAGTCCGGGGACAGAGATCCGAAGCAGCGAAAACGAGGTTAGTTGGTATAATTTTGCAAATTTCTTGAGTTCTGTAATTAGGTAAGTGTAAAATTATACCCAGCGGAACACTGTGATCATCCACGAAGATATTGAATCCTTTTTGCATGCGCAAGTTGTCCTGGAAATAGTAAAACACTCAAACACAATGTTGTGACGGTCCTCAAATTCGGAATTCACCGGTGTTTTCTGTACGATTACGCCTTACATGCAGCATTACACAGTGGTCACTGTTGTCATATAGTGTGTCCAAAACGAGGGCTATAATGATTTATAGTCATTACGACAGCATAACGTGCCAATAATCTTTTTCGCACAAAATTACGATGTGACGTATGGGGACAGAGAAGTCCATGTAGCCAGGGGACAGTGATCAGCTTTGCAAAAACGGTTTATTGCAGCTGTTCTACCCTTTTAGCGTTCACAGTGGTTTACATTTAGTATTTAAACTACATCCTGTTATGTGTATTCCCTTTCCAACACGATAAGACACACCTGGGAATAATATAATAATTTGTTTATTAGTCCCAGGACACACTGAGCATTTGTGTAATTTAAACTACATCCTGTTATGTGTATTCCCTTTCCAACACGATAAGACACACCTGGGAATAATATAATAATTTGTTTATTAGTCCCAGGACACACTGAGCATTTGTGTTGTTTCATTTGTGACAACAACTTATATCACCGTAAAGATATCATGTTGTCTTCCATTTACATCATTTTGATAGGGTGGAGTTGGGTTCGTTTTGCAATGGAGTAAGATAAGACACTGGCTCATACTTACATTTGACGTCAAATATGAAGTCTGCAATATCGATGCTGATTAAAGTCGCGTATGATACTAGATCCTTTTGAAA
>MJUT01022088.1:39924-75465 GCA_002080005.1 Gigantidas platifrons
TTTTTTGTGTATATAGTTTTGTCTTTTTTCACTGTCATTGGATGTATATAGTTTTACAGTGAATTATATTCATTTTAATATGTAAATATGTAAGAAAATATCAACTGTTTTAAGAGACCACAATTTCGACTGCAAGGAAAGAAACAAGAGGATCTCAAGAGCCTGAATCGCTCACCTGGTTATAAAAAGAATCAATTAGTAGTCATCTTGGAATTCCGATCAACATAAAAAACACAAAGTTTGTAAAGGACCTTCCAATGATTGATGCACAGTTTAGCTTCAGAGAAGAAAATATTTCTGTATTTTCCCATATAGTCGGTCCTGTGTTAATACTATGACATGTGGTGGCAGCCATCTTCGATTTCGGATCAGCATAAAAAAACCTTTTAGAGGACCTTCAAATGATTATTCCTGGGCAGTTTGGTTTGAATTGTCCAAGTGGATTCAGAGAAGAAGCATTTTGAAACATTTTTCACATAGGGTCTAATGTTAAACTAAGTCCTACTGTAGCCGCCATCTTCCATTTTATATCGGAACAAAAAAGCTTAAGTTTGTTGAGGACCATCCAACGAACATTCCTGTCTAGTTTGGATTCAGTCTGATTTGTAGTTTCTCAGAAGAAGGCATTTGAACATTTCCCATAGGGTCCAATGTTAATCTTATGTCCAGCGGTGGCGGCCATCTTGGATTTCGGATCGGCATAAAAAGCAGAATTTTGTAGAGGACCTTCAAATGATCATTCCTGGGCAGTTTGGTTTCAATTGTCCAAGTGGTTTCAGAGAAGAAGCGTTTTGAAACATTTTTCACATAGGGTCCAATGTTAAGGTAAGTCCTGCCATAGCCGCCATTTTGAATTTCCTATCAAAACAAAAAAACTAAAGTTTGTAGAGGACCATCCAATGAACATTCATGTACAGTTTGGCTTTAATCATATTTGTAGTTTCTGAGAAGAAGGCATTTGAACATTTTCCCATAGGTCCAATGTTAATCTGTGTCCTGCGGTGGTGGCCATCTTGGATTTCCGATCGGCTTAAAAAACATAAAATTTGTAGAGGACCTTCCAATGATCATTCGTTTACAGTTTGGGTTCAGTCAGTTCATTATTTTCAGAGAAGAAGATCTTTGAAATTTCAGCCAATCAGAGCATGTTGTTGTCCCTGACAGCCATGTTGAATATTCGAATGGAACGGAAAACAGAAACTTTGTAGAGGCCCATCCAAGGAACATTCCTGCTAAGTTTGGTTCCAATTGGCCCAGTGGTTTCGGAGAAGACGCTTGAAATATGAAAAGTTTACAGACGACGGACGCCAAGTGATGGCAATAGTTCACATGGACCTTTGGTCCAAGTGAACTAAAAAGGTGAGCCGTAAAATAACGTTCGGAAGCATTGCGGAACAATGTTCAATTTCGATTAATCTACCTGAAAGATGAATCTATACAGAAGCCCATAGGGTATGTAGATCTGTAATCGCCCAGATAAATATGTCTTTTGAACAGTTTTCTTTCCAAAGGAAACACCTGCTGATGAAGAGCTGTACAACAACAACAAAAAAAACGATAAAGCAGTCAGAAACGATATGTAATTCCCTCGCTCTGAAAATGTAGTTTAATTTACTATCAGCTGCTTTACTCGCAGAGACGCATCTGCTGACCAAACATCAATGATGTACTACATTTAGTATCCTATCTCTGGATCATAACGCAAAACTTAACCAGAGTCAGTAATGCTGAAAATATAGGTCAATCAAACCCAATTATCAGCTGCAGCTGTATCACTCCCAAAGACGCATCTACTGACCAAATATCATTGACGTATGACATGTAGTATCCTAACTCTGGACCTTAATACAAAACTAAACACAAACTTAAAGCATTGATCACTGTCCCCTGGCTACACAGACTTCTCTGTCCCCATACGTCACATCGTAATTTTGTGCGAAAAAGATTATTGGCACGTTATGCTGTCGTAATGACTATAAATCATTATAGCCCCCGTTTTGGACACACTATATGACAACAGTGACCACTGTGTAATGCTGCATGTAAGGCGTAATCGTACAGAAAACACCGGTGAATTCCGATTTTGAGGACCGTCACAACATTGTGTTTGAGTGTTTTACTATTTCCAGGACAACTTGCGCATGCAAAAAGGGTTCAATATCTTCGTGGATGATCACAGTGTTCCGCTGGGTATAATTTTACACTTACCTAATTACAGAACTCAAGAAATTTGCAAAATTATACCAACTAACCTCATTTTCGCCGCTTCGGATCTCTGTCTCCGGACTATGTTCATCTTCGTCCCCGAATGTGGCATTGGACACGGTGGCTATGCTCTTACTCCTTATAGCTACATGCTTAGTGGAAAAGCAGAAAATACCAAATTTATAGTCTTTTGTTCGACCCGACCACAGCTTGAACCCACTATCTAACACACTCGAAACATGTACGCTAACCATTACATCACTGATGGCGTTTCAAGTTTCTGTTTGCTGAGGATACATATTTAATTTCAATAAAAAAAATTATATCTTATCTTATTCTTGTATTAAATGTGTTAATGAAACCAAACCAAACCTTTTAATGTTTCTTTTATTTGTATATATAATCGATTTGTTTTATAAACGATATTTTATGTTTTATTTCTAAGGGTCTTGTAGATGTCTAAGTTTAATAAAAATTTGTTCCTGCCACGATATAGCTGAAATATTGCTAAAGTTAACGTTAAACACCAATCAATCAATCAATCAATCAAATAAAACCAATCCAGATCAGCTTGTGTCTAGTAATAAAGGTTTTATGCATATACATGTATGTAAACAGAAATGATGAGGGGTAATTCGAATTTCATACCCACAAGAACAATCGGCAAAGAAATGCTGATGCTTAATGCTCTGTTGATTCCCAGATTTAAATAATTTCTTTCGTAGGTAGGCAGTAACTCTATAGAAGCCTCGTGGGCAGGAGGAACAGATGGACGCCAAGTGATGGACAAGTTGTTTCCAAAGGTCAAGGATATCTTGTCACCTAATGGAGTATTTTATTTAGTAATTGTTAAAGAGAATAATCAAGGTAACGACCAAGTTGATCGATATCAGGTCATTCCAAAAATCATATCTCCCACCTAAAATTACCCATGAAGCTGATCTTTAGCACAGAATCAAAAAAAAAAACAACATTGTCTTGTTAATCAAAGGTTTGAGAGTGTGTTGAAACCATAGAGCCTTTTTTTTTTTTTAGCTCACCTGACCCGAAGGGTCATGTGAGCTATTGCTATCACTGGGCGTCCGTCGTCCGTTTGTCGTTAGCTTTTTGCGTTTTAATCAAATCCTCTAAAATAACTGGGCCAATTTGAACCAAACTTTGGTGGAATGGTCCTTGGGTGGTCCCCTTTCAGAATTGTGTCATCCCCCCCCCCACCTACCAAGATGGCTGCCGTTACAATAAATAGAAAATTCAGCAAAAAATCACTTAAAAATGATCTTCTCTGAAACTGCTGGGCCAATTGGGCCCAAACTTTGGTGGAATGGTCTTCAGATGGTCCTCTTTGAGAATTGTGTCCGACGACCCCGGCCGCCAGCCAAGATGGCCGCCGTTACTAAAAATAGAAAATTCGGCCAAAAATCACTTACAAATTATCTTCTCTGAAACTGTTGGGCCAATTGGGCCCAAACTATGGTGGAATGGTCTTCAGATGGTCCTCTTTGAGAATTGTGTCCGATGACTCCTGCCACCAACCAAGATAGCCACTGTTACTAAAAATATCAAATTTGGCAAAAATCACTTAAAAATTATCTCCTCTGAAACTGTTGGGCCAATTGGACCCAAACTATGGTGGAATGGTCTTTAGGTGATCCCCTTTCAGAAGTCTGTCCGACGACCCGGCTGCCAGCCAAGATCTCCGCCATCACTATAAATAGAAAATTTGGCAAAAAATCACTTAAAAATGATCTCCTCTGAAACCGCTGGGTCAAATGGGCCCAAACTATGGTGAAATGGTCTTTAGATGGTCTACCTTCAGAATTATATCCGACAACCCCCCCCCCCCCCCCAAAGAAGATGGCAGCCATTGCTAAAAATAGAAGATTTGCCAAAATTCACTAAAAATTATCTCCTCTGATACTGCTGGGCCAACTTTGAGCCAGGTGAGCGATTACAGGCTCCTAGGAGCCTCTAGTTTTAGCTCACCTTGCCAAAGGCCACATGATTGAGCATCTGCCATCATTTGGCGTCCTTCGTCCGTTCACTTTTCACATTTTAATCTTCTCCTCTAAAACCGCTTAGCCAAATGAACTGTAACTTGGAGCATCTATGGAAGGTCCTCATTTTAATCCGTTTACAAACATGGCCACCACAGGCAATTATTTTTTCTGATGGGTCAATTTCTAAAAAATTGTCTCCTCTAAAACCACTTGGCCAAATAAATCGACACTTACTCGGAAGCATCTATGGAAGCTACTCATTCAAGATTGCTCATTTCTTCCCGATCCATTAACAAGCATGGCTGCCACAGGCAATTCTTGTTTCTGATTAGTTGATTTCTTAATATTCTTCTCCTCTGAAACTGCTTGGGCAAATGAACTGAAACTCAGTAGGAAGCATCTGTGGAAAGTCCTCTATAAAGAATGCTCATTTCGTTCCGATTCGTTAAAAACAAGGCCATCAAAGGCTAATCTTGTGTCTGATTGATCAATTTCTAAAAAAAAATCTTCTCTTCTGAAACTACTAGGCCAAATGAACTGAAACTCAGTAGGAAGCATCTATGAAAGGTCCTCTATAAAGATGGCTCATTTCGTCCTGAGCCACTACAGTCATTTCTTTTTTCTGATTGGTCAATTTCTAAAAAGTCATCTTTTCTGAAACAGGGTAGCCAAATGAACCAAAACTCGGTAGAAAGCATCTATGGAAGGTCCTCTATACATATTGCTCATTTCGTCCCAATCTGCAATTTTTGTTTCTGGTTTGTCGCTTTCTAAAAAAACTTCTCCTCTGAAACCGCTTGGGCAAACGAACCAAAACTTGGAAGGAAACATCTATGGAAGGTCCCCTATAGAAATTGCTCATTTAGTCTCGATCAGTAAACAAACATGGCCATCATAGGCAATTCTTGTTTCTGGTTGGTGGATTTCCAAAAATCCTCAGGGCCCGGGTGCCTCAATGAGTTAGGTAGTTGGATTACCTAACAACTCATACAAGCGTATAACCAATACGGTGTGGGTTCGCAACCGGCTTTGTAAATTACAAAAAAGGGTGCACTCGATTCACAGCCGCAAGTGATAAAGGTTCGCACCCGGCTTTGTAAATTACAAAAAAGGGTGTACTCGATTCGCAGCCGCAAGTGATAAAGTTTACCAGTTGCTTGCCCATGGTCGTTTCTCTCCAGGTACTCCGGCTTCTTTCCCCATTAATAATGGTCGCCATGATATAGCTGAAATATTGTTGAAAGTGGCGTTAAACAAAATAAATCAATTAAACCAAAAATATTCTCCTCTGATGCCGAGTAGCCAAATGAACCGAAATTTTGAAGGAAGCACCCAAGGAAGGTTCTGTATAAAGTTTCCTAAAAACAGAATGAAAGATGAGCGACACAGGCTCAGCTCACTGAGCCTCTAGTTTTTAGCTCACCTGGCCTATTTTTGTCATGGCTAAGCGTTCGCCGTCGTCTGTTGTCCGTTGTCGTCCGTTAGCTTTTCACATTCAAATCTTCTTCTCTGATACCACTGAACAGATTTGAACCAAACTTGCCAGAAATTTTCATTGGGTGGTCCTCTACCAGATTTGGGTTTTTGGTGCTGATTTGAAATTCGACATGGCTGCCAGGGGCCATAATGTGTTCTCATTGGCTGAAATTTTAAAATTCTTCTTGTCAGAAACCACCAAGCCAATTGAATTGTTACTTTGCAGGAATGATCATTGGGTGGTCCTGTACTAAATTTGTGAATCGTTTGTCGATCGGAAATTCAAGATGGCCGCCATGACTCGACTTATTTTAACATTGGACCCTATGGGAATTTCACATTTTCATCTTTTTTTCTGAAACCACAAAACAGATTTGAACCAAACTTGGCAGAAATGTTCATTGGATGGTCATATACAAGATTTTTGTTTTTGGTGCTGATCGGAAATCCAACATGGCTGCCAGAACCCATACTGTGTTCTGATTGGTCGAAATTTAAAAAATCTTCTTGTTAGAAACCACTAAGCCAATTGACTTGTGACTTTGCAGGAATGATCATTGGGTGGTCCTGTACTAAACTTGTGAATCGGTTGCTGATCAGAAATTCAAGATGGCCGCTATGTCTCGACTTAGTTTTAACATAGGAACCTATGGAAAAAACGTTTAAGTCTTCTCCTCTGAAACCAGCAAGTCAATTTAAAGTAAACATGTCATGAATGGTCCTTAGTTGGTCAACTTTCAAAATTATATCCTGTGACCCCGACCTTCATCCAAGATGGCCGCCGTCAGCGAACCCTATGGGAAAACTGTTTAAATTGTTTTTCCTCTGAAACCAGTAAGCCAATTTAAAACAAACATGGCATGAATGGTCCTTAAATGGTCAAAATTATATCAGCGGACATAGTTTTAACATAGGACCCTATGCTTAAAAATCTTCTCCTCTGAAACCAGTGAGCCAATTTAAAGCAAACATGGCATGGATGGTTCTTCAGTGGTCAATTTTCAAAATTGTGTCCGGTGACCCTGACCTCCATCCAAGATGGTTGCCTTCAGCGGACATATTTTTAACATAGGACCCTATGGAAAATTTTTTTTTAAATCTTCTCCTGTGAAACCAGTAAGCCAATATAGTAAACATGTCATCGATGGTCCTTAGGTGGTCAACTTCCAAAATTGTGTTCAGTGACCCTGATCTCTGTTCAAAATGGTCACTGTCAGCGGACATAGTTTTAACATAGGTCCCTATGGGAAAATTGTTTAAAAGTCTTCTCCTCTGAAACCAGTCAGCCAATTTAAAGCAAACATGGCTTTGGATAGTATACTTTGGATAGTATACTTTCAAAATTATGACCGGTGACCACGACCTCCATCCAAGATGGCTGCCATGAGCAGACATAGTTTTAACATTGAACCCTATGGGATTTGAATAGTACCTTAGATGTATTTGGCATGCAGACATTCTTAAGAGGACTTATTTATGTCAGGTGACCGTGAGTGATACAGGCTCACCTGAGCCTCTAGTTTTACAATATTATCAAAAGTCCTCTATTATTTTAAAAGTAACACTTGTGCTCAATGTAACATTCCTCAATTGACTCATGCTTCATCAAGACTATCTTTTCTATAAATTATTGATAAATTTTTATAATATATATTCTTAAATGACGTTTTGTAATACCTTATTTCTTCCTCCACTAATGTAGCTGACTGCCATGATATAACTTAAATATTGTTAAAAAATTGGATTAAACACCATAATTTCTAACCCTACAGATGCTCTTAGTTATGTTAAATGCTATAAAGTTACATTAAGATACCCTAACAAAAGATTAATATTACATTCAAACAGTTGGCAAAGATCCAAATGTTAAAATTAATGCATTTCTTACATGTTATTCAGTTAAAATATGCTATTTATAAGATGATATGGGTCAAAATGTGTTTGTATGGTGTTAATATGCAAGTATGGTCCTCATTTGAGGTCGACATTTATATTTGTCAACCTGAGAGAGGTTGTTTTCCGGGGGCTTGCCAGAGGGACCACAACCTGTCATGGGTTGACAAATCTGAATGTCTACCTTTGATGAGACCCATGATTTTACTATTATTTTCCACAGTAGCAACACATATATATACAATATTAGTGTATTGTAGAAGAATATAGAAAATATTTGTATGAGGCTAAGGAACTGGGAGGAAAATGCGAGGCTTCTACAATACACTAATATTGTTTTTATCCTGCAATTTAGGTTAGGTAGTGTTTTTTTTTTTAATCTATGAAAATAAATATTCCTCAAACCTTTCGTGGGCCCCAAAGTAAGTCTTGAAGCTGTATTCTTATATTATACAAAATACAGCACACCTGTATTCGACACATGTTATTTGCTTACTAGAGTGCTCATTGCAGGATAAATTATATAAAACAACCATTTACTTGGGGAAAAAAGCCAACACCATAACAGCTGTTAGCTAATATTTTCTGGTATCCTATAGGCCTATCTTACAAACCATAAAATACCATACAAGTCTGACAATCACGTACACATTTATTTCAAAATAGCAGGCTAACACTTTAACTTTGTTTGTTATTCATCTTTTGTAGTTGTCATATATTTTTGTTTAGTGTTTTGATGTTTTACATTTGCCAGTAGAAGGGTTGGTTGGTTTATGGTATTTAATGCCACTTTCAACAATATTTCAGTTATACTGTGACTCAGACGGTCAGTTTTATTGGAGGAGGCAACCGGAGGATCCGGAGTCACTGATAAACTTTATCACATAATGTTGTATCGAATACACCTTGCTTGAGCAGGGTTCGAACTCACAACATTAGTAGTGATAGGTACTGATTGCACAGGTAGTTGGAAATACAACTACCATACGATCATGACAACCCTGTAGAAGGGGTCCATTTTTATTTATATAAATTGTACATTTTCAACACACTATACACCACAAACCCCTATCCAAAAGCAAAGATTCAGAAGTAAATCATAACAATCACCTTACTGATAAAATCTAGTACATTATACATAGGTAGTTACGGTATAGTAGCATCCAGCACATTATACAAAGGTAATTACGGTAATGATTCTACTTTTTTTTATCTTTCCAGATGATATTGAGAGAGTGATGAAAATGGAAGGATTTAAAATGGAGAATATCATGACCAGACGAACAGGACCTGAATTATTGTCTGTTCTTAAATTTGTACGATCAGACAACATTATCTGTTAGAAGATCGTCCTGAATATGACTGAAATATTTGCCGCTGGCTGTTGAAGTGAAGCAATCAACAATCAATCAAATCTTTTAGAAGACTAGTGGGCTGTTGCTTTCTCCATTATGAATGATTAATATGTACCAAGATGGTTTCCAAAGGCGATCGAGTGATTGTGTTATCACCGGGTAGTTCCAAAGACTTGTGTCCACAAATTTGTACGATGAGTCAAATATTTTCTTTCAGAAAACTGAACATTTGCTGTATACATTCTGAATTATTTACAATCTGGAATGAAGTAGAAGGACGTCAAGTGATGTTGTTGACAGTTCCAAAGATTTGTAGAGAACAGGAGCTCTCCTCTGATAAGACCACCCCGTCTACAAAGAATAGTCAACCTTATAAGAGGGGGGACCACTCTTGAGGGGGACAATTTAGTAGTCATTGACTATCTCTGTGCATCTGAAATCTGTCCTGATAAAAGAGGTGGCCTTTGGAGAGAGGTTACTTATAAGTGGACAACTACAGTATGATCAGGGAGCACTCCTTTGTAGGAGATTGGACTTTTTCTTCGTCCATCTTGAATTATGTATAATCTGCGATAGCATCAAGAGCCAGATTATCAGCAAGTAAAGTCGTCAGTTCTAGAGATTATCATTCTAAAAACTGGGAGCATAGCTTCTCGATATTTGTGCATGTATGTGTGTTCTGAAAAATAAAATACATGTCATTTCAGAAATTAATATGATCTTACTATCTTTTCTTATAGGAAAAAGGGGCCATAAGAACCTATCACCAATATGGCGTGGCTTCGCGCCCGGCTTTGTAAATTACAAAATCGGGTGCACTCGATGCGCAGCCACAAGTGATAAAATTTACCAGTTGCTTGCCCATGGTCGGTGGTTCTCTCCGGGTACGTCAACTTCTTCCACCACTAAAACTGGTTGCCATGATATAGCTGAAATATTGCTGAAAGTGACGTTCAAACACCAAAAATCAACAACAAAAAAAATCTTATAGGAAACAGGTCACTTCTTTCTTTCATTTTTAATTACGGTATTATTCAGTACTTTCTTTCATTTTTAATTACGGTATTATTCAGTACAATTCAAGATAATTACGGAAGACAAATAGTTCTGTGATATAGCCATATAAGGCAGACAGCTATCTTTGTAGTCAGGAACAAATTATATCCTAAGTCTTGTTTCTTGTCCAACATTGATATTTCCCACCATATGTGTGTGTAGAATAAACAGATTATTGGAGGAGAGAGGTGGTTGTTCATTTTGTTTGATGTTGGTGGAATTGTTTACCATCACTGTTTTAACTTTCTTTTTATAGCATAAAGGATTAAAAGCAAAAACTAGTTGACTCGAAGTCAGGATAATGTTTCCCAGTGGAGCGACATGTCTGCTTTAAGACTGTTGTTTTGTTGAGTTAGCACTACAAAAATATGACTCGTCAGGATAATGTTTCTGAAATCTAACTCTGTGTTTTGATTGAGAACAAAACATATATCAATACCACACTCGTCAAAAAGTAATGATGTCAATGAAAAATTGCTCGCATGGTAATGTTGGAATGAGTCTATTAAGGATTGATCTCAATTTTTGCTCGGTTCATGAAGAAATAAACTCATAAATGTGGTACACACTGTGTAACCCGCAAAGCGGGTTACGCAAGGGTGTGTACCACATTTTTGAGTATATATTGAATGAACCGAACAAAACATTGGGATCAATCCTTATAAATGAATTCCTAATTCATTTTTTTCTTGTCCTAAAAATATTTTGACGTATACTAATTGCTTAAAAAGAATTAAAATTAAAATATTTTCCCAATTGAGACCCCAACATGTGACTTCCGGTTAAAAATTGTGTTTATGGAAAATAACATCAATTTTTTATCCAATCAAAACTCTTAAACACATCAAATTAATTTATTCGGTGTTAAAAAAAAAATTAACATGAACCGGTAGTTTCATTTGTGTTGGGATTCAATACAACCTAACTGCAATGGTGATGTAATAGTTGGTGTGCTCACTTTGAGTGTGGTAGATAGTGGGTTCAATTCAAAGCAGACTAAAAATGTGTATTTGCTGTTTCTACACTAAGCATGTGGCATTAAGGAGTACGAGCAAAGACTGGTTGGCTAGGAATCAGAATAATATGTCAGAGTGGAGCGACATATCTATCCACGGACTGTTGTTTCAGTGAGCTTTCAGTGAGCTAGCGCTAATTAAAAATCCAATAAAGCATGTTGGTCTAGTACAAAGTGGACTTCATAATAATCTGATTGAAATGTACCAGTAACTTTTTCTCACCATAATGTAACAGAAAAATATCTTCACCTTAGCATTAAACAACAATCACTCAATGAAATTTAATTAAAATTAGATGTTAGATGGATCTTTTGTTAACTACTCTCTAACATCTAACAATATTCCAGGGGCCCAGGTGGCTCAGTGAGTTAGGTTGTTGGATTACCTAACAACTCATACAAGCCTATCACCAATACGGCATGGGTTCGTGCCCAGCTTTGTAAATTACAGAAAAGGGTGCACTCGACTCACAGCCGCAAGTGATAAAGTTTACCAGTTGCTTGCCCATGGTCAGTGGTTCTCCAGCTTCCTCCACCATTAAAACTGGTCGCCATGATATAGCTGAAATATTGCTGAAAGTGGCATTAAACACCAAAATTCAAATTCTAACAATATTCCCTATAGGGTCAAGTCAGGTGTCATATTTTCTACTGACCAATCAATGACTAGCCAACCAAATCTGGATGTATAAAAAAAACCCAGAGCACATGCTGTTTATATGTTGTCTCATTGGTCAAAATATTTAACTGTCTTGCATATCATTGGGCCATCCAAAATTTATGAAAGATTACCTGAAACGACCCCATATAGGTAGTTATATAGTACAGTGAAACCTATCTATACTGGCAAGGGCTTTGTAAATTACAAAAAGGGTGCACTCGACTCGCAGCCGCAAGTGATACAGTTTATCAGTTACTTGCCCATTGTCGTTGGTTCTCTCCGGGTACTCCGGCTTCTTCCACCACTAAAACTGGTCGCCATGATATAGCTGAAATATTGCTAAAAATGGCATTAAAAAATCAAAATCAAATCACCTGTCTAAACTGAATCACCTTGGGAGCAGCTTTTGTTATGGTAATTGACAGGTTATAATAAAAATGAAGTATAAACTGATGATCAACAATTCCATCAATAACAACGAAAAAATAATATCTCCCCTCGAACAATTGAATACATACAGGCTTAATTAACTATAATTTCCTACCCTATTAGGACTTTATTTCAAGTTCGCTCTATACATAATTCCATTTTATTTTTTAGGGTTCGCTTTTCAACAGTTTTCACTGATACCGCTGTATGAAATGTTTCTATTTTAATTTTTTTAAGAACATACTAAATAAACTTTTGGAAATTTTACAAGCAAGAAAAACCAATTTAATCTCCTAGTCATTGGATTTACAAGTTGCTGGGGCGTGATCGTATGATAGTTGGATTTACAACTACCTGTGCAATCAGTGCCTATCGGCACTAAAGTTGTGAGTTCGAATCCCAGGGACTTGCGACAGTTCGACGGTTTTCTATGGGCACTCCAGTTTCCTCCATCAATAAACTGAGTGCCACGATATAACTGAAATATGTTTGATTGATTGATTGATTGGTGTTTAACGCCAAATTTAGCAATATTTCAGCTATATCGTGACGCGAAATATTGTTGAAATTGGCGCTAAGCATCATAAACCTAACCCTTCAAGTTGCAATGTTTCAAATGGCACCGACTATTTTTATGTTTGCCATTTTCTTTAACACTGCAGTGGGGGACATAACTATTTATATGGGATAACACCCAGTAGGGGACATAACTCTTTATGTGGAGGATAAAGGTGGTCATCACTCTGTATTTGGACATATATCTGTGCAGAAAGAGAAATACTACCGTTATATAATACGTATCAAGAAATGGCTATTTGAAAATCGATTGTTACACTTATATACAGAGAGTTACTTGCCCTTGGCAGGAAAATAGATATATTCAAACTTATATACAGATATTTGTGTGCCTTTGGCAGGTAATATATACTAAAACCCCTGTTCAGGAAGTAAGTTTTCTTATTGATCTAAAAATAGAACAGTGTGTCAGGTTGTTATGTAAAATAAATTTAATTGTGGAAATTTAAAACAAGTAAGTCGAAATGTAAAATGATATGGAAGAAAATAGTGAAAAGATAGGAAAAATATGGAAGAAACCCAAGTTGAATAGTGAAAAGAAATGAAAAATATGGAAGAAAAGTAAGTTGAATAGTGAAAAAAATTGGAAAATGGGGAAGAAAAGTAAGTTGAATAGTGAAATGATAGGAAAAACATGGAAGAAAGGTAAGTTGAATAGTGAAAATATTTTGGAAAATACAGAAGAAAAGTAAGTTGAATTGTGATAAAATTTGGAAACTACAGAAGAAACCCAAGTCGAATAGTGATAAGATTTGGAAAATATGGAAGAAAAGTAAGTTGAATAGTGAAAAGATAGGAAAAATATTGAAGAAAATTAGGTTGAATAGTGAGAAGATGGAGCATAGTCGTAGCCAGTTTCTTTTGAAGGAGGAGGAGGAGGGGTATAGTGGTAGCCAGTTTCCTTCGGGAGAGGAGGAGGAGGAGTATAATCATAGCCTGTTTCCTGCGGTGGAGGAGGAGGAGGAGTATAGTCTTAGTCTGTTTCCTTCGGAGGAGGAGGGATAAATTTCACATAGACGCGGACGTCATAGAGAGCAACCCAAGGGCACTTCCGATCGGATATTGCAGTTGTGCACCCGAGGGAACCCCCTTCAGGGTCACATCACATCCAGTAGCCATGCTACTTCCGAACGTCTTTTAAAAATCGGAATGTTTAAAAAAATATCAATTCTTTATTTCAGATATTCCAGTAGGTTGAATAGTGAAATAATATGGAAAATACAGAAGAAACGCAACTTGAATAGTGAAAAGATTTGGAAAATGGGGAAGAAAAGTAAGTTGAATAGTGAAATGATAGGGAAAACATGGAAGAAAGATAAGTTGAATAGTGAAAAGATATGGAAATTATGGAAGAAAAGTAAGTTGAATAGTGAAAAATTTGGAAAATACAGAAGAAACCCAAGTCAAATAGTGATAAAATTTGGAAAATGGGAAAGAAAAGTAAGTTGAATAGTGATAAGATTTGGAAAATATGGAAGAAAAGTAGGTTGAATAGTGAAATGATAGGGGAAATATGGAAGAAAGGTAAGTTCAATAGTGAAAAAATTTGGAAAATACAGAAGAAACCCAATCGAATAGTGATAAGATTTGGAAAATATGGAAGAAAAGTAGGTTGAATAGTGATAAGATTTGGAAAATATGGAAGAAAAGTAGGTTGAATAGTGATAAGATTTGGAAAATATGGAAGAAAAGTGGGTTGAATAGTGAAATAATATGGAAAATACAGAAGAAACGCAAATTGAATAGTGAAAAGATTTGGAAAAAAAATGGGGAAGAAAAGTAAGTTGAATAGTGAAATGATAGGGAAAACATGGAAGAAAGATAAGTTGAATAGTGAAAAGATTTGGAAAATGGGGAAGAAAAGTAAGTTGAATAGTGAAATGATAGAAAAAACATGGAAGAAAGATAAGTTGAAAAGTGAAAATATTTTGAAAATACAGAAGAAAAGTAAGTTGAAATGTGAAAAGATATTAAAAATATGGAAGAAAAGTAAGTTGAATAGTGAAAAGATATGGAAATTATGGAAGAAAAGTAAGTTGAATAGTGAAAAAATTTGGAAAATATGGAAGAAAAGTCAGTTGAATAGTGAAAAGATATGGAAATTATGGGGGAAAAAAGTAAGTTGAAATTTGAAAAGATAGAGAAAATACCGAAGAAATGCAAGTTGAAAAGTGAAAATATTTTGAAAATACAGAAGAAAAATAAGTTGAAATGTGAAAAGATATTAAAAATATGGAAGAAAGGCAAGTCGATTAGTGAAAAGATAAGGAAAATATGGAAGAAAGTAACTTGAATAGTGAAATGATAGGGAAAATATGGAAGAAAGTTAGTTGAATTGTGAAATGATAGGAAAAATATGGAAGAAAAGTAAGTCGAATAGTGAAAAGACATGGAAATTATGGAAGAAAAGTAAGTTGAAATGTGAAAAGATATGGAAAATACAGAAGAAAAGTAATTTGAAAAGTGAGAAGATTTGGAAAATACAGAAGAAAAGTAAGTTGAATAGTGAAAAGATATGAATAATACAGAAGATTTCTGTGTTAGTTATGATTATATCAGTGGTAGTGGTGGTGGTGGTGGAGGTGGAGGTGGTGGTGGTGGTGACAAACTTTTGTAAGAAATGTAATTGTTGAAGGTGCTCCCCGTGAAAATAAAATGGCGGGAAAGGGGCAGATAACCAGTGAAGGCCTAGTAAAAACGATAATAGAACGCGGACGTCATAGAGAACACCCCCACCCAACATTTCGTACTACTAACGGAAAAACCCTTCCATCCCTTCGGGGTCACGTGACCTACAGTCACTTCCAGTAGCGATGGTACTTGTACTTCTGTGTTACTATTATAGTATGAAAAAAGCCCGGGAAACCGAGAAAAAAAAAAGTACGCGAACAAAAAATGTATGCGAAAAAAGTACGCGAAAAAAAAAGTACGGGAAAAAAGTACGCAAAAAAAAAGTACACGAGGAAAAAAAAAAGTACGCGAAAAAAAAAGTACGCGAAAAAAAGGTACGGGAAAAAAAGTCCGGGAAAACCCGGTTGCGCATGCGCACACCCCTATGGGATGACTTCCGGTAGTGCTATCGCTCATGCGCAATGGTACTTGTACTATAGTACAAACTGTGGGGAAAAATGACGTCACTTCCTGTCACTTCCGACCAGGGCCGCTTCCGGTCACGTGACTGACGTCACTTTCGATCAGGGCCGCTTCCGATCACATGACTGACGTCACTTTCGATCAGGGCTGCTTCCGGTCACGTGACTGACGTGACTTCCGGTCGCTCCACCTCGCTCCACCTCCGCAAACGTGACTTTGTCCGTGCCCATATACTACTTACAGACATGTCGATACATTGACACATTAGCCTACCTCCTAGTCAAGCTATAGCTCACATACAGACATGTCGATACATTGACACATTAACCTACATCCAAGTCAAGCTATAGCTCACATACAGACATGTCGATACATTGACACATTCGGCTACCTCCAAGTCAAGCTATAGCTCACATACAGACATGTCGACACATTGACACATTAGCCTACCTCCTAGTCAAGCTATAGCTCACATACAGACATGTCGATACATTGACACATTAGGCTACCTCCAAGTCAAGCTATAGCTCACATACAGACATGTCCATACATTGACACATTAGCCTACCTCCAAGTCAAGCTATAGCTCACATACAGACATGTCGACACATTGACACATTAGGCTACCTCCAAGTCATGCTATAGCTCACATGCAGACATGTCGATACATTGACACATTAGCCTACATCCAAGTCAAGCTCTAATACTCCTATAACTTTGTGGCACTCTTGTTTGAAATACATTCTCCATTCCCAATTCAAACCTTTACTTATATTTAATGGCAAATATCTTTGTGTTGACATTTTAGAATAATCAACCTACTAGAACATAAGTTTTTGTTTAAAAAAAAAAGAAAAAAGAAGAAGGCGTTGTGTCTGTATAAGTATGTGAGCTATAAAATAAAACTCGGAAACGTCTTCTGTAAATGAATGCTTGGAAATATATGAAATGAATGCTTAGAAATATATGAAATGAATTCTTAGAAATATATGAAATGAATGCTTAGAAATATATGAAATGAAAAGAGAAGACAAATAAAATAATAAAAAAATATTGATAGTGATACATCAACTGTGCACTTAATATAAAACATTTGCTAGTTGGTATCTATGACTAATGATGACGTGGTAAAAATGACTATGCTGTAAGAAGAGTTTGAAGATACCAAAGGGGCAATCAGAAGCTGTACTTCAAAGGACATACAACACAATGACAAAAAGAAAAAGGACAAACAACGATCTACAAAACAGTACACAGAACACTGAAGATCGAGCAACACTTAAAACTGGTGGTGAATCCAGATGCTCCGGAAGGGTTATCAGTTTCTGCTCCACATTTAACACCCGTCGTGTTCACTGTTAAACGACACGAACATCAGGAGATAATAAGTAGTACAGGAATATATTTCCCACAAGATACCAGTGAGGGATATCTATGAACACTAAATGTTTGTTGGATTCAAGTTTTGTTTTGTGCATGGTACTTTAACAGTTAACAATATCATGTATAATGATCGACAAAAATCAGACATCAAAAATAATTAGCGTATCACAGAGTGGTCGTGTGGGTGGACCGGGAGAACCTTTAGACATCATCGAAATGGACAAGAAAGTTGTGGGCAAACTTAAGGTGATCGGAAAGTGGTGAATGCAAGCTTAGCAAATATTCAATCAATGATAATTTTAGAACCATGTATTGTGACCAATGTAAATTAACGCCATAGTAACACCTTATCATGTTCTATACTTATCAAGTTTTTTTTTTTTTTTTTTTGGTTCAGTGGTTCTCAAGCAGATCAAAATGTGAAATGAATGGACCCACGAAGACGGGCACCTGATATGCTAGCAATTGCTTACATGGTCTATGGCCAGATGAGCTAAACAAATGGAAATGGCCTGAATATCACAGGCACTCGTTTCATATATATATATATATTTGTTTACTATTTACGTCTATCCATAAAGAAAGACGTAGATAGTAAACAAATATATATATATATATATGAAACGAGTGCCTGTGCTGAATATCCATGGATTTTACTAATAAAAAGATATATATTAAAGATACATATGTATATGTCCTTCAATAACATGTAATGAAAGGTGTACGAATATCTTTCCCATTATCGGTAACTCATGACTGCAACAGTACTCTCATTATAGCGGAGAGTATCAGCGTGTGATCAGTCGTGGGTTACCGACGATGGTCTTTCCCCAAGTGCATGAATTTCTGTCTATTCTCGAGTGGAGTGAATGGAACTTTTACGAATGACGTTGAAATTAATCTCGCACACGATATTGTAATTAATATAATTATAGTACAGGAAAAGCCCATTTCTTCCCGGTATGTAATATAACGAAAAGCAAAACTAATTTAAGAAAAATTTCCGGAAAGTGAATGATATTTTCTACAGTGACGTATACAAGGTTCCAACGTTTTATTAAAACAGCTATCTCCTATGAAAATGCTCAATTTACATAAGAATACTTTTCTGTCCTATGAGCTAGTCCTACAATATTAGACTCAATTTACATAAGAATACTTTTCTGTCATATGAACTAGTCCTACAATATTTATCAATTATGGACTTTTTACGAGGTCAATATGTTATATATGGACCTGTTAGGATTATATTGACGGCCTTAATTTTTATATTACATATGTAATGTATTACTCGTGTCATTGAAAATAAATTATTAACATAAAATATTGTTTTCACTGTGAAGAAACCAGACATCTTGTTTCTATTTTAAGAAAAATATTGACGCTATGTTACTATTTTCAGTAACATAGAGTCAATATACTTAAATATTCTGTATATCACGTGACTGATTTAGCCAATGAAATTGTACGAACACCACACCAAATGTAATATTAGATCATATTAGACTCCACGTTTTCCATCGTTACATAAAAAAAATTATTAAAAAAAAAACGTTAAAATTAAACGATTGGAAACGCACGGAGTCTTATATTGTAGGACACGATATACTAGTAACTGAAATATTATTGAAAGTGGCGTTAAACACCATATATTGTCGGACTACAATATGAGACTAGGGGTTCCTCTATTCTGGAAAACTTGTGTCGTTGAAACAGAAACTTCCACAAATATCCAATAACTGTCCTCTGTTCAGCACAGGCGCTCGTGGCACGGACTTACCACCCCCCTTTTTTCTAACTTTCTGTTTACAAATTTATTTTCAATAAGATTTCTTTATTTCTCTATTATTTCATCTCTTTTTCCTTATTTTAACTTGTTCGTGTCAATATTCATATAATCTTATGTTAATATCAAATTGCATGTGTCGACCCTATATAGATACTAATGTGGATTATTAGTATCTATAAATAACTTCTTAGAGTACATGGATTTTTGTTTATAGAGATAAGGGTCGATGTAACCGTTTCGGGGGATTGTACCCGCAACTCAAATAAGACTACTAGTATATCCAATATTTACATAATTTAAATATTTCCTAATGGTATCAAATAGGAGCAACTCGAAGAATATTCATTTTTTCTGGCTCGTTCACTATAATCTCGGTGTGGTAAAGGGGCGGGGTACCTCCTATATATTCGTGAATGAGCCGCTGGAATAGGTTGTGTTGTTTTTTTACCAGAGAATATACAAAAAATGTATGATGGGGCAGCTTAGTAATTTCAGACTAAACATAATATATACATATATACACATCATGGCATTGCTATATGCGGATAATTATGCCCAGTTTATCATCTGCAAATCGTGTATGGTAGAAATCTTATCTGTCTAGCTGGTGTCGAGTGAACCGTGACGGAATTGCTGAAAACTAACTCACTACACACGCAGAACGCCAAATCCAAATCGTCAATCTAATTAATAAAATTCTATTTTTATGGTATTGCCGCCAAAATAGAAAAGAGGATACAGCAAAAGTATAATTTAATTAGATTATCATATTACCATTGGTAGAGTTATTTCTTCACATGTCTTTAGTTACTCTAGAAAAAAAAACGTGTGCATATATGCGTTGTTTTCAATAATTTTATTTTATTATTATGTTATTGTATTTTTGTCCTTGCTAAACATATGTTATGTTTTAAATAATTATATATGTGAATATGTATGCCCCTCGTGGGCCCATAATTGGTAAATAAAAGTGTCTTATCTTATATTCCTCGGGGTTTTTTTCTTCTTTAAAAAAAATTAGGCTGTGAACAGAAAATGGAACATTGTAACATTACAAGGATAATATAGTATTATATTTCTTAAATAAAAGTTATTAGTTGGTATTACCTTTACCAACACGTGTATTGGTTTATTAATTAACAAATGAAATTAATACGAAATCCCCACACCTGGACATTTCGGGTATTTTCATGAATGACATTCTGACGGAAGTGACGAATTTAGATTAACAATTCACACAGTCAGTGCCCGTCGTCCGCTAAAAATATAGTTTCCAATAACAGTTGTATAAATTTGATTAGTCGATGCAATTCACATATTTAATGTCATATTTACACAACATGTACCACTCTAAATGATATATTATATCATACAATACTCAATGTGACATAAGTAAACAATAGTCTAAAAATATCTGCGGATGAAAATACCAAAATATTAATAGTTCCGGAAGCCATTGGGGGAAGTGTCGAGGGGATTTATACAAGTGATCAAAAGTGTTTGTTTCCGATATCTTACGGAATATACTTAAATGAGATAGTCACAAGTTGTCATCGTTTTATTCTGATTATTTATAAACATAGTGATGAAGTTAAAAGTGACTTGGTGGATTACGATTTTTGGACTGTTTTTATTTGTGTCCAAGTCTCACTCGCAGGTAATACACAAAAAATGTTGACTTGTAAATGTAATAATACATACACACGTGTGGACCAAAACACATAAAATGACTTTAATGTAATTGTTTATAGAAACAGTCAATTCACCCAATACACATTACCAATATTAAATCTTATATTTAGATTAATATACCCAATTTGTCTTTGTTTGTCCTGGAGTTTCTTGATCATGAAAACAAAGCCATGATTGATGAGTCACCCCAAGGGGTGGCATGATTTTGGTGATAAATGTACCCCACAAACAAGAGAAAAAAGGGATGGTGTATAAATGATATAATTTGTTTATGTACATTTTGTACTCAGGATTTTAATTTAATTATTTTTGTTAATTGTAAATATATATTAGAAAGGAACAAAAATTCTTATCAAAAATATTAATTACTATTCAAATTAATACAAATGATTTATAACAAAAAAACTGAATTCTGAAACTATCGTCAGAAATTTTGGATATTTCTGTAAATTTCTAATTTGTTTAATGAATTTGAAATTCATCATGTCATCAATTAATTATGAATGGTATAAGTATAAAGTCATGTGGAGGTTTGTGATATAATTCCCTGGTGATATACATGTACCGTATATGTTTTCATTTTGTATTCTGACCATTGATTCATGTTGTTTTTTTTGTATATAAAATAATTTATTTTATGGATATGTTGGAAACTAGTATTAACAAAAACTATTTCAAATTTCTTCAAAACATGTCAAGAACAATATGACAACTGATTTCTTTGTTTTGAAACATAATGTTAAATGTTTTTAGGAGTCCATGTCAATGTGACAAAATTTGTCAAATTATCTAATCAAAATACATGCAGTTTATGCAATCATCAGTGTCATGTTATTTACAAGCAGTATCAAGGTTACTATGATAACATTTATAATTTCACAAAGTACAATGTACATTGTTATTACGATGTTTAAAAAGTACAGCATTGAAAAATGCTGATGGAGTGATGTACACCTTAGCTTCTGGATGGAAATTCCACTGCACCAGTCATTGAAATGAAAATTGTAATTTACTGGTCTGAATCAAAAGAGTCTTGAATTTATCTTTATATACATGTAGTTCTAAATAAAAACTGAAAAATTGACTGGTCCTAAGTAATGGTTTTATTGGGCCAGAGAACAGGTGCTCATTGTGAGGAGTCAGGACTGCTGCACAGTCATCCTGTGGTCTGATCTTTATCCTTATTTATTACTTTGAGTGTCCAGGCATTGTATAAACTTCCTCAGGAGTGACCACTATTCATACCTAAACCACAACAATAGTTAGTTAGAAAAAACACTAAGTGGAAAAGTACTACAATTAGGCCAGTCTTAAAAATATGTTTGTTTCCCCTTTCCGACCCTAGCCTGAAAGGTCTGGGTCGGTAGGTACATTTGTAGGTGAATTATTTTTTTTTTATCAAGCATGATTCTGCAGGCAGACAGACAAACTGATTTCTATACACCCAATATCTTTGTTTATTGTCATATTGTCTGTGCAATTGTATGGTAATCATAGAATGTAATTTATGCTGTCCCTTGTGGGATCTTGTTGGAAAAATTATCCATTGTCAGAAACTGATGTCTTTGTATGTTGAGCCATATCAATGAAAAGATTGAAGACTGAACAGTTTTTATTAACATATTTCTTTTTTATTATTTTAAGGGGTTTCTTTTAGGAATTGGTTTCCCACTCTGTTTACATGTGTTGCAAACAGGTAATACAATTGCACATAACGTAGAAACTCAGAAGCCATGCTTCTAGGAATACTCGGAACAGTCAGGACTCTAGGTTTTTTAGTAATGATGACTCACGGTACGTTCCGGAAGAGTATTACCTAATACGAATCCAATGCCGGATTTGGACACGAAAAATTTCCGGAAACGGAAAATCGCAAAAAAATAATAATCACGGAACGGGTTGTAAAATTTGTTCAGTCGCAGCGATTTCGGCGAGTCGGTCACAAAGGGGAAACAAACAATATTTTAATTTAGGCCTTATATGTCCATTTTCAGTATATTTTTAGGTAGGCTTAGTCTATCTTAATTAAATCATATAGATGAGAACTTTTTCTACATTAGCTGTTTTTATTCCCTCCAATAATCCACTGTTATAATTTAGAAACATGGGATTTTCTTTCATTAATAAACAAAAACAATAAAGTAACTATGCCTGACTTACAAAAAATGTATAAAAACATGAAACAAGTCGATGGACAGATTTAAGTGTTTTTTTCACAGAATCAATAAAAAACATAAAAAATTCTTGTACAACACTTTTAACAGTTGCAGAAGCAATACTAGGCCAGTTAGATGATGTAGTCTTAGTTCCTAATCCTAGCTAGATTTATAGATTGAGAAACCTAGAATCTTGCAATGCACTTAATTTATAATTAAATTTATCCAACCAAGAATATTAAAAAGTCCCAAGCTTTACTTCTCTATTGATATAAAGAAGATATTAATGGCACAGGGGCCAGATGAGTTTTTTATGTCGTAACTTTTTTTATTTTTGGACGTACAGGGTTCAAATACGTTTATTTTAAAGAAAAAATATTCAGCTTTAAGTCTATATCACCTTTATACATGTACATGTACATTTTGTACTATAAAATTCCTGGTATTTTTTTTCTACTCTGTTAAACAAAACATTTTGTTAGGTAAATATTATGTAATTTCTTGGATGAGATACATGTTATAAAGATCACAATTTCTTGGATGAGATACAGTACATGTACATTTTGTATTATTTCCCCCCCCCCCTGTTTTTTTATGGGGTCCCAGTTGCTCATATTTTCTGTGTAGTGGTTTTGTATGTCTTTCATTAATTTGTGTGTCTTATACCTATTATTGCCTGTGTGCCTGGATTGTCTTTTCTTTATGGGCCCTTGGGTTCTTTTTAATGTTATTCTTGTTTGTAATGAAGGAAGACTTATGGGTGTATTGTATTGTACTGTTGTTATCATGATAAAAGTTGGGTTTGTTTACACTTAAACAGATAACATGCAAAGAATTTATGTATCTAGTGATAATAAAAAATGTAAATTCATTGGTCATTAAGATCTAACTTCCTCTGCCTCTAGTAGCATGTCTAGGATATGACCTCTGACCTCTGTCATCCCATGGTGGACTGTTTGTTTATGACAGGCAGAAATATTACTATTGTTGCCCTAGTAACCAATTTATTGACCTGAAATGTAATTTTATATTAATTGTTAAATTCATATATATTAATTTACTATTTGCAAAAATTGTCTAGTTTTTGAGGCCTTCCTTTGAGGTCAAATTGTCGTGACTTTTTTGCACTCAAATATTTAGCTGTATATTACCATAAAGACATTAGGTTTATCACTACATTTGTAGGTTCCTATTTTGCATTTTTGCTGTGAACATGAATTGATATGATTCATACATCATATATATATACATTTGTACAGATTGATTGATTGGTGTTTAATGCCAAGATACAAAAATGTAATACACAGAGATAATCAGGCTAGCAATACGTGACTATACATTTTTGTATACTTGTAAGAAATCTGACTTTTTACACATTTTTTTCTCATGTTGAAAGCATTTTTTTTGTGATTGTAAAACTTTGTATTTGTAAAGAAAAATACAATTTTTGGGCCATTTAAATAAAAATTTAGTGATATGAACCTATTAATTGAAATTATAGTCAAATGTCAATGAATACAATTTGTATATACAAATTTCCATAATTACAGTCTTCGTGCTAAGCCACTTGTCCGAAGCTCGGGGGAAAAGTAAAACTGGATTCAGGCAAGTGAAAATTATGAAAGAATTTGCTTGATTAAATAGAAAAATTTTCTAAATTTGGCTTTCTGGCAAGTATGAAAAAAATTAAGGCAAAGTAGGTAATTATGTACATTAATATTTGTAGTTAGTTCAATGTACCATAAAAAATACTTCCTTATTTTGTTGAAGGTTCTCATGAATGGTTTTTTTTTTCAATTGTTCTATAGGACCAATGATTAAACATTATAATGGAAAAGGAAGTTCAGATATGTGTGTAATAATATATTTACATGAAGTGTTTATTTTCATTCAATATTTCCAGGAAGGAAAAAAAAAGAATACTATAATTTTTGTGTGTGTTAAATCATGATCAGTTATGTCGAATCTAATTTAATATCATACTGAAATTGAAAACCACTAAAAGGCACCTCTGTGTTTTCATGATCAGGAAAATAAAAAAAAAACAAGATTTTTTTTTGCGATAAGTCAGCCCTGTATGACTTAAAAAGATTCCATATAGCACATCATAATGGAAAAACTACTAAAAGGCACCTCTTGTATGTTTTCAGAAAAATGAAAAACAAAAGACAGGAAATAATTTTCTTCAGCTAAATAAGCTCTATATGACCTAAAAGAATTTGTATAGCATATCATAATTGAAAAAAAAACACTAAAAGGCTCATCTTGTATGTTTTCAGGAAAAAGAAAGTAGAGTTAATTAAAAGAATCCATATATAATACTGAAATTGAAAAACCTCTTGGACCTTAGCATTATATTGTTCCACTATGACTGTGTGTGTAATCTAACATGCTTAACAAAATCTCAAATGATTGTGTAATGTATTATTATATGGTCATAAAGTCAATTAAACCACAATAAAACAACAATTAACCTTGTACCCCATCAACATTGCATGTTAAAAGCCATACTTAAGGATAAGACAGCCTTTGGGCACTATAAGATAACAGGGCCTTATAAGGAGGATGTTTATTTACCCTTGAGAGCCTTTTACACATTGTAAGATTTTGAATTTAATCCCAAGGGTGTAATGTACATTTTGTATAATTCAATATTTCCCTCTTCAAAACAAATTCTTAAGTATGGGGTTATTTACCTAAAAGAAGACATACATGTATACTTACAAAAATGTATAATTATGAGATGAAATTTACATATTTAAATTTTTTTTTCATGTAAATTTTAATTCAACATTATAATCTACTTTATACAGGTAGAAGTTTATTTTATGGTTGTTGATGGTTTGTAGAATAGGCCATACGAAATGTAGGTTAAAAGAAATTGCAATGAAATTTCTAAATTAACAAGATTTGGTTTATCATTATGGTGTTTAACGGCACCTTCAACGATATTTCATTTATACCATGACAGTCAGTTTTATTTGTGGAGGAAAACGGAGTACCTGTAGAAAACCACTGACCTGTCCAACTACCATACGATCATAACCATGACGACCCCCTAAATCAACAACTTAACAAGGAACAATTAAGTTTATGTTCATATTTAAATGTTTTAGTTCAGCTTTATGATCTACTTGCAACAGTTCTGTGGTTTTCTCCACCAATATTAATGCAGACCATCACGATATAACTGAAAATATTGTTGAAAGTGGCATTAAACACCATTACCCTACAATCTACTTTATACATGTACATGTTCAGAAGTCTGATGAGTCTCAAACTAAAAGTCATGAGTCTAAGTACATTCTTTGTTATTTTCTATATTAACTGGTGAGTCACAAGCACTAGTGATGAGTCGAGGACTCACTCAGATGAGTTGCAAGTATCTCTGATGTTTATTTTACACACTGTTCATTTGTAAAGTAGGACATTCACAAAATGTAGGTTAAAAAAATTGCAATGAAATTTCTAAATTAACTTGAATAAAAGTTTTATGTTTGTTTAAATTTAGATGTTTTGATACAGTTTTAAGCTCGATCTACTTGCAAACAAAATTTATAAACATGTATACAATGTATGCATGTTTATTTTCTGCACTATTCATGATCATGTGTAAAGTAGGACATTAGTTTAAAAAAAAATTGCAATGAAATTTCTAAATTAATAAAATTATTTTAAAAATAAAATGTTTACCTGTGACTACACGTACAGGTACGGACATGCAAGTACATGCATACTTAATGGGTTTACTTTAAAATACACAAATCTTTGTGTTGCATTTGATGTACACAGTCCTGACACGATGACCACATGTCCTCCGCCCCAAGAACAATAAAACTGTGTTCGGACAACCAGTAAAAGTTTTAATAAAAATAAATTCAAGAATTTGATTTGGACCAGTCATTAAAATTTTCATTTCGAGGACTACATACATGTACATATATTATCATTATTAGTTAGATCAAATTAAAGTTGTTGCTTTTTCTTCTGATACATGTACATTTTGTACATGTACATTGTATGTGGTTTATTACATTCAGAAGAAGACAGGAGTAAAAAATGGTCTTTAAAAAAGAAAATGCAGTCTTCGAAATTAGACTTTCGAATTTACTGGCCCAAAAACTTCAAAATTAGAACATTTATATAAATTCTATTGAAAAAAATTGGCAAAAGTCACTGGTCCGAATCAATTTTCACTTGCCGTGGTCCAGTGGACCACTGCTAAAGTCGATGACTGATTTTAAATGCTTTGTGTTCTTTTCTTCTGTAACTTGTACTCCATACATTGTATATCAGGGGCGGATTCAAGAGGGGGTGCACCCGGTGTGCGCCCCCCCTAAAATTGGAAAAAATATGATTTTTTTGCTTAAAATCGTGATTTTTCACACGAAATACCTCCAAAATTTTCGCCCCTCGCTACACTCGGCACCATTATTTGGAGTGCCCCCCCCCCCAACTGCAAATCCTGGATCCGCCCCTGTATATGCATGTTGTTGATTTGAAATTACATCAAACAGTACATGTACACTTGAAAATTGTCTAAGCCAAACCTCTTTGAGACCAGCCTTTGTGGTCAGAGTAAACAGGTGCATCGCTTATGCAGGTTTTCTTATACTTTGTTTAAGGTTTGCCGGTTTATACAGGAGAATGGTTTATACAGGATTCTCCGTGATTCAGAGTTTAGTTTAGACATGTTTCACAGCTGTGTCCACAGAGATCCATTTTCAAGAGGAAATGAAGAAGGACTGTTACAATACATTTTTTGTATTTCAATTTAACATCATCTATATTCTTAGTATGTCCCTGTTACAACCAACTTCGATTCTATTAAAAAACAACATTGTATTCAAGTTGTTAAATCTATTACTGGTAACCATTTTTTACTTGAAATGGCATGTTCAAACGTTTAAATATGTGTTATAAACAAGAACTAATAGTATCCTTTGGCTGTGAAGAAGTGTATAAAGAAATACATTTCACTCGTCACTTTCAGTAGATGTAATTAATTTTTCATTGATGATTGATGTAACAAACTGTTACTAGAGTAATGTATGATCGCTTTCTGTAGGAAAAAATAAATTTCTAAACCTGGTGGGATGTATGCAATGTACTAAGTAATAAAAAGGCCATGATGGATTTATCAATAGCTTATAATGTTTTCTTACTTTGTCAGTACGATTGGTAGAGTTAAACATCACCTGTGTGTAAAGGGCTACCAGAGGGAACTGGAGAATATGCCCTTTATGAACAGTTCAATAGTTGCCCTTTACATACATGTACAGGTTCAAGTTATATGGTTTGCTTTATGATGTTTAATGCCACTTTCAACAATATTTCAGTTATATCATGGCGATCATTTTTTGTTTTTATTGGTGGAGGAATCTGGAGCACCCGGTGAAAACCAACAAGTTTTATATCCACCATTCATTAAATGGAGAAAATGAAACTGGTCATTGTAGACTAATTCGAATGATTACTGTGCCCTCTATCGACAATCGTCTCACGAGGTAGCGATCGCAGGGAGTTGGAATATAACTACTGAATTTTTCTGGTAAATTGTAGACCATAATTTGTTATAAACAGGTGCCCATTAAGGCAGGTTTGACCTTACAAATGTACATGTATAATAGAGTCATACATGTAGACAGTACATGTATAACTCGTGTGTCTGGATCCATTTTTAGTAATTATTCGTATTCAAGAATGGTTGATATTAATATACATATTGTATCATATTAGACAGCTGTGGAACCATAACTTTGGTCTTTATTTCATCTTTTTATTTTTTTTGCGATCTATAGTTACACAAAAAACAGATCATAAAGAGCTATGGTTCCGCAGCTACATATAAAGAGAACATTAATTTGGAAGTTCTGCAAGTTTTCTCAAGTTTTATACTCTGGGGTGTAATATCAGTTGGTAATGTACATTTGTAGTTATCACCTGTGTGTCTGTACATCTCCATTGTATAACAGCTCAGGTAGAACATTGTCTGTATCAGTTTTTTGCTATGCTGGCCATATATGGTCATTTGGTAATTTAAAATTTGTTTAAATTTCACTACTTTTTGTTATTTTCTGTTTTTTATTGGAAGAAAAGGTTTAAGGAGATGGATGTCTGTTAAAAATTACAGAACATTTGTTATACCCTCCGGAAACAAAGTTTGGGGGGGGTATATAGGTTTCACCCTGTCTGTCTGTCCGTCTGTCTGTCCGCATAGAGGGTACATGGTTTGTCCGTGCAGCTCCTCCTACAGTTTTTCTGCTAGGAAGTTTTTATTTTGCAGATCATTTGTACATATATCAAAGATGTGCTTGTGGTAAGGATTTTGATTTTTGTGCATTTTTACCAAAAATATAGATTGTTGAACTTAGTCTTTTTTTGGTGAATTTGGCTAAAAGGGTACATGGTTTGTCCGTGCAACTCCTCCTAAAGTTTTTACGCTAGGAAGTTTTTATATTGTAGATTGTTTGTACATATATCAAAGATGTGCATGTGGTAAGGATTTTGATTTTTGTGCATTTTTACTAAAAATATAGATTGTTGAACTGAGCCATTTTTGTGTGAATATGGCAAAAGGGTACATGGTTTGTCTGCGCAACTCCTCCTACAGTTTGTAAGTTAGGAAGTTTGTACATTGCAGAACATTTGTACTCATATCAAAGATGTGCATGTTGTAAGGATTTTGATTTTCATGAATTTTACCAAAAAAATATAGATTGTTGAACTTAGGCCATGCAAAGTTAATTACTTGGTTCTCAGGCCCTTTTTTGTCAAAATTGATGAGGGAGGGCGGCATTTTTTTTTATCCTTTTACTGCTGTAAAAAGTGATGAGGGAGGCATTTTTTCTTCTTTTTTTTTGTGAAAAATATGGCAATGTATAAATCTTTTCATTACTTTATTGAAAATTTCAATTTTATTTCTTCCGATGGTGGCAGAAACATCACAAGTGGTTAATTTTTATGGAAACGTCCAATCCGCTGGTCACAACGTACCATTTTTTATCTCCTTAAACAATTCCAATAAGGTACAAGCTTCGGAGAAGCCCCCTATTATGTTTCCTGGTAAAACTGGCAAACATTTTGTATAAATGTCAAACGGAAACACGTTTTTTATTTATACATTGTCATAACGATGCTTTAAATCTCATTTAAGCATGATGCGTTTTAAAGCGTTTCACCGACCACGCGATATAAGAGAAAAACGGATGTGGTTGTTTTTTCCGTACGGACAGCGCTACCGCATTTAAATTTTTTTTTTACTATTTTTGCCAAAAAATCGGCAATGCGGCGACGAATTTCCACATGCGGGCGGGCCTGAGAACCAAGAAATTAACTTTGTATGGCCTTAGTTATTTTTTTTTATTTGTGAATTTGGCTGAAAGGGTACATGGTTTGTCCGTGCAACTCCTCTTACAGTTTTTATGCTATGACGTTTTTATTTTTGTTGAATGTGATTAAATATTATAATTTGACAAATAATATATTTTCCGTGTAGACTTAGTTTTCAATAATCTTGGACACAGTCAGAGTGAAGCGGGGGGTTATTAGTCCTGCTATGCGGACAGTTCTAGTTTGATTCAATTTAAAGTAGCCATGTACATGTATGTAAAATTAGTTGTACTTCAAAATCATACATGTACAATGGATACAATGTAAAACAGAGCTCTTCCTTTACTTTAATTTATGTCTCAGTGTTAGTGTTGGTTGGATTAGTATCTCATATTCATTTTCAACCGACATGTGACAGGTCTGGTTTTCTCCACCAATAAAACTGATATATTATTAAACTGAAATATTATTGAAAGTGACGTTAAACACCAAACACAAACACTCCATTTTCAACCACATCAATGTATCACTATTTTTTTTCTAATTGGAAAATTGACATTTTTTTTTTTTATTCTGAATTTGCATGGCAGGATTTTTCCATAGATACATGTAGTACACATACATTGTGTATATATATGATAGTACATACAGGTATACATTTTTTTGTGTATACAGTATTTAAAAAAAACAAAACCTCTTTGGTCTAATTTTACAAATTGTCAAGGCTTGATGTATGGAACCTATGATTTTGTCCTATTTCTGAAACCCACACTGTAATTAGCCAGTCTTTATATCAAGTGAAGTCACATTGAGCTTGTATGTACAATACCACGATCAGCGATCCGTAATACGACACATTCCGTGGGTCTTCAAATTGAAATTGCTGGATATAATTGAATCGCTAGATTAATTCATGTGTAATTGAAATGTTTGGAAGATCAAAATCGGAATAATTTGATAAGTACATGTATGGTAGGAGATTGTGACATTATATATGGTTAAGTGAAGTGGTTTTTTTTTTTGTATTGTTCCGATTGTACTGCTGACATGGAGGAGGGGATGGAGATTGTTAAAAGCATTACTGTATTAATTAATAAACAGGACAAGGTCTTACTGAGAAAGTCAGAATTATTATTGAAATAAAGCATGCTTAAAATACAATGAAAGCTGACTAAGCTGCTCGTGAAGACCCTTGAGACTAGATTTTTTTTCTTCACAATAGAAAAGATGTTATTTAAGTGATCACGAGAGATAGTGTAAATAATTCTTTATTAGCATTAAGACACTCTTACGAGTTGAAGGAATACAATAATTATTGCAAAAACTAATATTTACAAGCACATAAAATAGTGGAATCCTTAATTTGGCCAATAATATTAGTGTTGACCTTGTTAGCTCACCTTGTCAAAGCTTAAGGGAATGTGAGCTTATGCCATCACTTGGCATCCGTCATCTGTTAACTTTTCACATTTTAATCTTCTCAGAAACCGTTTAACCAAATGAACTGAAAATTGGTAGTAAGCATCTATGGAAGGTTCTCTATTATGAATGCTCATTTAGTTCTTATCCATTAACAAACATGGCCACCAAAGGCAATTCTTGTTTTTGTAATTGTAACGATTGCTTTATATAAATTAGATACATACACCAAAACAGGATAAAATAAATGTTGTAGATTTTAATAGATAAAATTCAATTTAGCCTAAAAAATGGTCATCAAAAATTTTTAACTGAGGATAACATTTTATTATTTCATTTAAGAATGAGATACAAAATGTACTATTTAATTTTCATAAATAATTTTGAATTGAAGCAATCTAATTAAAATTAGCTTTACGCACTTGCTCCCCATTTTTTGTTTTGGTCACTGCGTGGTAGACTTGCTCCCCCTTTTTTGTTTTGGTCACTGCGTGGTAGACTTGCTCCCCATTTTTTGTTTTGGTCGCTGTGACAAAACAAAAAGGGGGGAGCAAGTGCGTAGAGCTAATTTTAATATTAGATTGGAATTGAAAGAAATAGTGATATTCATCATTGACAGATAAGAATTACAAAATGTAAGATAAGATTAAAGATAATAAGATATTAATTTTTCCAATCAAGGGGCCACTTATTATTAATTAGGACAAATATAAATATAACATAAGATAATTGTTTATACATAAATACTCCACTAACAAATTAAGAAATACACAAAATATGTACAAAGGACATGCATATTTATATACAAGACATTAACTAGCATTCTACCCCTTTAACTGTGATTAATGACATGTAATACATGTACTTTACTTTCAGATTTGCAAATTCTTTCTTAATAATTATATCCAATGTGTTAAAAATGTGTTTAAAGTGCTTAGAGTAATTTTTAATTAGATAATGTACTATAAATACTGTAAATAATAATAGGAAAAACTACACACACATGCACACACATTATTGTAACAAATATATTAAATAACTGTATTAAGCACAATTTCCACCCTAATCAGGGTCAATGGTTACATTGAATAGTCTACAATACATAAACATACAATGTACAACATATAAAAAAATTCAATACACAATATAGAACAAAAGGAATCAAGTGCCCCCTGTCTTCAGTTCCAATGATCATGACTGTTATGAAGGAGCCTAAAGATTTCACCTGCTTGATGTTAGTCAGATTTAAAATAATTTCAAGTAGATTTGTATTATTAGTATTGTCAATATATACACTAGGTACAGTCAAACCTACAGATGCAGCCGCCTCTTTTAAGCAGTCACCTGAATTAAAAGGTCACAATTTTCTTGTCCTTTCATAATAAATTTCACACAAATTGAACCTATTTTGAAGAGGTATCCTGTATTACTTAAAAAGCCCCTTTTTCTTTGACCCAAAGGTGACTACTTAATGCAGGTCTGTAGCATAAAAACAGATGTTAATCCTGCCTGGCTGTCATAATAGTATGCATTTGTTTTATGATTTGATAATTCTTAAGGAGGAAGGGCACAGATAAGAAAAAGTGTCTTGTGTATTGGCTTGTTTGTATGTTATTGTTTATGATATAACAGATGTAGTGAAGTAGAATCAATATCTGATCTATTGTAAGTCAATACACAAGATCAAGTGTTGTAAATTGGAAACAAGTCAGAATTCATAAACTGTTGATTGGGTGCGTTTGTTTGGTCTATCATGAGTAGTTCATTCATGTTGGTCCTTGTGTGTTTTGTATGACCACAAGCCCTGAGTTACATTTTAAGCTTTCTGTACTAGGTGAGATGTGAGGATGATTGTGTGCTTTTTGTTTCATATTTCATGAGTAGTTGAAGTTTTTTGTACTCTGTACGATGTGAGATGTGAACACTTTGATGATTGAAGGAGTGGTGTAAGTCAAGTTTTTTTTTATCACTTTATTTATTTGCTAAAAAAAAAAAAAGTTTTTTTGTATTTTTTGAATTACAAGATAAAAGAAAATCTAAATGGATTGAAGCAATGCAAATTAACAAATAAACAATAACACCACAAAAGAAATGTATCTAATATATATATGGTAAATTGGATAAAACTCAATAATACATGTATATATTTTTTTTTATATTTGATTATGAGAAAAAATAAAAATAAAAATTTGCAGGTTCACCAAATATGAATTTATAATGAAGGGGCAGGGGGTAATCAGTTTCACCATTTGAGGGGGGGGGGGGGGGGGGAGTGTTAATATTACATCTCCATGTATCTACATTGTATTGCAGTCTTCAGATTATTTCAAGACTTGCTCCAGATTTAAATGCAGAAATTTTAAAAACAGACTTGGTGTGAACACATTGTTTATTTACGTCTGTAGTCTAATTCTGGATACTTTAAAATTGAAAACATGGTGTGAATCTCCTGCTATTAGACAAACAGCTGATGTGTTTAGAAGTCTTGCATGTTTCACGTTTTTAACACAGATGATCTAGATACACTTTCCAGTTTAACCATGTTGTAATTCTTTGTAAATTCACAAAAACAGGAATTCTTCTATGTTTTCATGTTCCTGGCTGCTTATGTAATCTCGTTTTTTTTATCTAACAAAAAATATTGCCACATGCTTGTGTATCTTTGGTTTATTTGTGTTATCAAATTTATCTTAATTGTCTTTGTATTAGAGATAAAATATGAAATTAATATTACAAATATCACATAATATCTCTTTCTAAGTTGTTTAATATGCAGTGAATATGATTAGGTCAAATCAAGGTTGTTGCCAAGAGTTTTAGTTGAAAACATAAAGTGCAAGTAATTGAATTGCCAGAATTCTCAAATGAATTTCTTATCCATAGAGTTGAGCTTAAAAAAATGAGGGACTTGAAGGGTACTGTACATGTTGGTATTGATACCCCCCTCCTTTAAACTGTTAAATACATGAAATAGAATATACATTTCTTACCACTAGTTTTTGTAATAAAAAGGCTGATTGATTGATTGATTGATTGTTGTTTAACATCAAATGATCAATATTTCAGCAATATCCATATTGCATGCTGTCTTGCTGATAACAAGAAATAAATTATGTAAGCTAAAAGGTGGTACTGGAAAAGAAAAGGGGAGGGTCTTGGGGTAGATTAATATTGCCACAAGGAAAAGAGAATGTAAAGGATGGGGTAAGAAAATTTAGCATGAAAAATTGACCACCAAGGACCAAAGAAACTTTGGGGGGGGGGGGGGGGGGGGGNNGTGGGGGGGTTGAAAAATGCCTCTTTGCTCAAAAGATACCTCCTTTTTGAGACTGCAATGTATGGATCCTGTCACCCGCCAATGAAACTTATATTGTAATCTGTTAAATAATTTCCAGCTTGGAACCAAGATGAGTTGCATATTCAATTTCAACAAATAAAAGTGTTTCTGAAAAATAAATGCTCTAATTAATTTGGCACATCAACCTTGAAAAAGTACAAAAAAGTATACTTTCATGATCATGAACACTGTTTTATTTTGGCTTTTAAATTTTGGTCAATATATATAATAAATAATTGAATGTAAATACAGCTTAAATATTAAAATCTAGTCATTCATAAAACATTTAGTATTTATTCAAAGGATTTACAAAACATTGATAGGTACATGTTTTACATGCCAATAGTTAGATTAGAACATTATGCCCAGGTGTGCTTTGTATGTATAGGTACACAAATATGTAATGCAGATGTTAATTTAAGTTTGGTTACAGATACTCCTTTATGCTATGGGGCAAAATATGTGATTTATGTCGCAATGTAATGGTAACTACTTCAACACACGAGTTATGGAGAAATACAAACAAATGTAATTACATTTTTAGGCCGGCCATAAAAAAAAATGTTTTTGCTGTTACCCTATTTTTACCCACCAAGCTGACTCTACCTCAGTGTTTCAGTCTATTTTTACCCACCAAGCTGACTCTACCTCAGTGTTTCAGTCTATTTTTACCCACC